>BSBK01013024.1:1105000-1482322 GCA_027943335.1 Chamaecyparis obtusa | reverse complement strand
ATATGTATATGTATATGTATATGTATATGTATATGTATGATATGTATGTATGTTGTAGTGTATCTGTATATGTATATGTATATGTATATGTGTGTGTATATGTGTATATATATATACACCACATATATATATGTATGTATGTATGTATGTATATTTAGTATGTATATGTATGTATGTATGTATACATATATAATATATATATACATACATATATATATATATATACACTACATACTACATACATACATACATAATATATATATATATATATATGTATGTATGTATGCATGTGTATATATATGTATATGTATATATGTATGTATATGTATATATGTATGTATATGTATATATATATATGTGTGTGTATATATATATGTGTGTGGTGTGTGTGTGTGTGTATGTATATGTATATGTAATATGTATATGTATATGTATATGTATATGTATCTTTTCAATTATAATTGTGGTTGATATCTCTGTTTAGCAATTATGATGATTTCATTTGTGTTCACAAACATAAATTATCACTCTAATTGTAAATAGTGTAACAAGTTGTCATCCAATCCTAAATATATAAGATTTTGACTAAGTAATATGCTTCATGGTTTAACTATGTTTACCAAGTAGAATAATTTATGGCGTTGTGTGTGCCTCTATTAAAGTTTTCATAGGGCCTCTTTTCATGTCTATCGAGACACGAATAGATATGTTTCTTGGGCGTATAGATTTCAAACAATAGCTCTAGTCCTCTAGCAAGACATTCACTACCATTACAAAATTTTGATGGCCTAGAAATAAGATTTATCAGCATTAAACTTAAATAGTTATAGGCCAACTAATAAGAGAAGATCATCCCTTCATTCTTTATCTTATGTAAAGTCTAGATGGTAATCCATGTAACCAAGGTTAGGCCCACTAGATCTCATACTAAATAAAATTAAATAAACATTTGTGTACAACTAGAATTATGACCAGTTTGTATCACCATATATGATTCCTCACAAGCTTAAAATAATCATTGTTATTGGTGTGCTTCCACGACTCAAACCCCATTTTTGGCCACTTGGCCTAATGGGGACCCCCTTTGCTATTTTTTTCTTTTATTTGTTGTGTGTCCCCTAAGTTCTGGTTAATCAAGTGCTTGATGAGTCAGATTATGAACTTGATAGCTCTCGATAGTCAAGTATGTGTTTAGGTGAGAAACTAGGTTTATTTCCTTTATGTGTTTCATCCCTTTTGGTTGTTTTTTCCTTAGGTTTTTAGGGAAACCCTCGTAACCAGGGAAGAAAAGCCTTATTTCAAGGTTTTGGGGTTTAGGGAAGTGAAAAATCCCCAAGGACCCCAAAGGCTTGCTAGCCCGCTCATCATAAAATTTTGCTAAGTCCTTAACCCTTGTCGAACTTACGAGCTGTCAGGGTTCATCAACAACCTGGCGACCCCTGATGCCCCGATCTTTGACCCCTGGTCAAGGACTGGGGTAACATCACCCTGATTTTTTACGTGTGTATAAATAGGGGCTCATTGTTCATTATGCACACTACACACATACAAGATCCCAAGCCTTCTTTAAGGAATGACCACCATTAAGCTTGCTTGGAAACCTTGTGCACTGGATTTTATCATAAATCAGCCTTTTCTTTAAGTTCTTCATAGTTGTTAATGTGAACATTAGTTGTTTATCCACTTTCTTTAGGTAGGGTTTGTGTTTGTGTGCCCTAATTTAGTCCTTTGGTTTTTGTTTTTTAGTTTCTCTTTTGTTTTATTGTTTTGTTGTTAGATCTTGTTTTCTTAAGTCTTTAGATGCCTAGTGTAAATGGTAAAATTAGTAATTCATTGAGGAAAATGAGTTATGGTTTCATCTTTCAAAGACTGCAAAAAACCCCCAAGTCCCTTTGGGATTTCGAGGTTTTGAAACCCCGAAAGGAGAGAGGGGGGCCCAAAACCCTAATCAAATTCCATCCCTTGGATATTTTTGCAAGACCAAGTCCCTTTGGGATTCTGGGGTTTTAGAAACTCCAAAACCCCGAAAGGAAGATTGGGACCTAAAACCCTGACACCCTCGCACTGTGCCTTCAACTTGACATCAAACCAAAAGCCCATCAAGCTTTCGAGGGTTTCGAACCCCCGAAACTCCAAAAGGGTTTCAAAGGTCCACACTTTCGAAACCCCAATGGTTTTTAAACAAAAGATGCCATCACTTAAATCATTTCCAAAGGTTAATTTTTGGGGTATTTGACCCCGTGACTCTGAAAGGAGTCATCGGGGCCCGAAACCCTGAAATATTGAAATGACTTAAACTTTAGATTTACTACTTTTAGTTAGGTTTTATTGCAATTTTATTAGTTTTTAGTTTTAGGGTAGTTTGTTTTCCTATTTTCTGCAAGAAGGTAGTTTGATTTCATTAGTTAGTTTTCTCGCTTTCAATAAGATATGTTGGTAGATGTTTCTTTAAGTGCAGGAAACTAAGGTATGACTTCACCACTTCTAATGAAGTGTAAGTTCAAGGGATATGGTCTACCATCAAAATTGGGTAATCTTTATAGTGAGATTGTCGATATAGACATCAACCACGTGGATTTTAATGAGTTTACAAAGAGAAATGCTAACCCAAATGCCTGAATCACTGATGCTACTATCGTGGTCTTCTTAGGCCTAGTACATGCAGCATGAAGGATGCCTAGTGTACATTTTTTCTCCTGATTTGATCATGACCATAGTTGAGCACTATGATCCCAATGAGAGAAGGGTGAAAAATAAGGCAAGAGATGTGGTCTTAGATATTAGACCATATATGATCAAAGATGTCTTCCACATCCCAAGGGATGATCAATACCTCACCATCTCCATTGAATGGGGTGAGAGTTACTTCAAAGATGAAGAAAACATTTTGCACAAGATCAACCAAAATTATCTAGAGAGGCCTTGAAAGGAGGAAAAGTTTGAAAAATATGGATTTTTATTGGACATGCCTCATGGGAAGACATGAAGAAATATGTCACTCTCCTTAGTAGGGTGTTTGGTCCCTCACCAAGCTAGACAGTTAGAAACTTGGATGTCTATCTACATCGAGACCATCAAGAACATGAAAAGAAAGATTGATTGGGGGAGAATAATCAATAACTTAGATGACGCAGTTACTGAGGGTAATAGAGACCCTAAGTTTTATATGATTTCATATATGGTATATCTTCATGTATCATGTGGAGACTATCTAGGCTTATACAGGAATGGATCCCTACTAGACCCCAACTCCTATCCTTACAAGGTCTACCTTCAACTGGTTAGGGAGGACAAGTTGAAGGAAGGCAGCCGGGGGAATATCGAATAGTCAATGACACTTGTTTTTTCCATCATCCACTCCATAAAGGGTGACCTTTACAAATAGGTTGTTTGAGGAAGCCGCCTGCTAGAATCAAGAACATTGGCAACTATTTTATTCAATTCATAACTTTCACCTATCTTATAGTAGTAGGATGCACTCTACATCCAAAGAAACTTCCAAGGTACCCATCAGATAGGTTGATCCTCATGGGAGCTATAGTGATAATTATCTGATGCCCATAGGCTCATTGTGAGAAAATTAAAATTGTGTTTCACCTTCCCCATTTTTATTGGAGCACACTTAGTGCAAGGAATCAAGGAGGCTAGAACAATAATCTTAGAATGGGATGAATGCCCTCTCGAAGAATTAAAGATAGTGAGGGGTAAGTTGGATCCAATTGGACCTTCATTAAGGTGATGGGACCTTACTTCAAGCACAAGACACACATAGATGACCATTGGGTCCACCTGCATAGATGACTATGAGGTCAGAATTTGGGATTACTACAAGTTATCTTTGGACCTTGCTCAACATATTCTCATTACCCCATATCCTAAACAGAGTTTGGAACAAATACTCTTATGATGTTTTTCTACCATTGTATAGCAAGGACAAAGTGTATACCAAGTTCATTTTGAATGCAGATATTGTTGCCCCATAAATGAGGATATTGAGCACAAGGTGAGGCAATGTAGTCCAATGTACACCAAATTGGGCTCACCAACCATTTCATATGGACCCTTCTCTGATGAAGCAAAAGGTTGACCCCCCAACAAAGATGAGAGAAAGGGAAAGGAGCAAAGGTAAATGTGCCAGTTTTTAGGAATTCACCTTCCCTTCTTCGAAAGAAAGTAACAGGTCATGACTAGGTGTTGGCTACACAATAGCCTCCACATATTTTAAGGCAACAGAAGGACAAGGATAAGAAGAAAGCTAAAGTTGTAGCTCCAACGCCTACACCCCCTCATACAGTATAAGAACCAAGTCTTTCATCTAGCACAGATACATCTACAAGTGTCACATCCTCTTTTCAGACAACAAAGAGTCCAACCCTTTAAGATCAAAGTTACTAAGCCTAAGGTCTATGAACCATCAAAGAAAGTCTACAAGATACTTACAAAGAAACCTTTCGTGGTACCAAGATTGGAGACATTAGCAGAAGAGGAGGATTTTGAAGAGGGACCATGTTCTACTGATCAAAAGGACATGGTCAAAGACTACAATAGTAATAATCTAGATACAAGTCCCTCTACGGAGGACTTTTATGAGCCCCCCCAAGAGGGTGCAACCTAGATTGTGCCACAAGTGGTAAGCATAGAGTCTGACTCAACAACAAAGCCTGAGAAGGAGAAGGAGAAGGAGGACCCCTTGGGAGTGGATGAAATTTATATATATTATTTTGAGAACCTCCCTAAATATAAGGCGTCATCCCAAGAGTTTCCTTTTGATGATGTATTAGCAAGTGGGGCTAGACAAGGTGATATATCAGATTTTGATGTGCAATTCCCACCTTTCTTTGAGCCAAAGGTTCCCCCTAAAGATGATATTCAAGTTCCACTTGATGTTGAAATAGAAATACCTCTAAACATGGAGATGGAGAAAGAAGGAGGAGAACAAGAGAATGTGCAAGTGGAAAGTGTGATACACAAGCAATAACAAGTGTACAAGCGGAGTTAGAAATAAATAGGGTATAAACTAAGGATCCTAAGGACAATTATTTAGTATAGGTTGAGGAAAAAATACCAGAGCATATTGCAAAGCAACATGAAGATGAACCTATCTTTCCTTCATCCTCAGAACACAAAGAGGCTAGTCCAGAACAAGAGCAGAGGGAAGAAGGAACAACCTATGTCGCAAGTGGCATCCTATGAGCTTTTGTCTGCAAGAACCAAACCTACATGGATTGAAAAGGTAATTCAACCCCAAAAGAGAACATATACTAGATGGATGCTACTAACCTATCTCAAATCGGTCAAGCATTCTACCGAGGGGAATCAAGCAAGAAAGCATTGAGGATTTCATATGTCCACTAAGGACATCAGAGGAAATTAGAAGGTGCAAGAAGAAGCTCTGCCTCAAGATAAGAGCATTAAAGAGGTCACCCCAAATGATTTTGTGATGGAATTAGTTGATCTAAGGGTTCCTACAAGAGAAGGTGGCAAAGCACTGGTGGCATTGGGTGTATCTACTTTGTTCAAACATATGCACCAAGATGAAATGGAGATAAAGAATCTCCAAGAGAAGAATAAAGTCTTAAAAGAGTACATTTCTCAATTGTTTGATCCCATTGACCAAAGTAACCCAGAAGGTAGCATTATAGGTAGCACTGGAGAAGAGGGCAGGCCCCGAGTGAACTAACCCATTTTTCAAGGCACGTGCTAATCAGAAAGAAGATTTCGAAGAGTTTGGTAAAGAGACAATTTAGTTGGTTGTAACCCATTTCCACACTATTGCTAATGAGGTCAACCACATTTTGTACTTAGTTTCAAAAGGTGAAGGTAGTATAGTGAGGAACGTGAGAATTTGGGGAACCATTCTGATAGACTTGAAGAAAATGAGGAAGAAAGAGGCAGATGTCTTGATAGAAGTCGGGAGTATTTGAGCTTAGAGAAACTGGAAAAATTGATAGTTAGATTGGAGCCATCAAGCTCGCAGTGAAAGAGTATAATAAAAGGAGTGAAATAATAGAATCTAGAAGAGAAGTAGTGATGTCTCGTGTGCAACAAGTGGAGGAAGTCGTTGATTCCCTCGATTATGAGCTATATCAAGATGAGAATAAAAAGAAACTGTACTATATCAAGAACATCACTCAAAGATTCTATGGGATTTTGGAGAGTATAAACATAAAGGAGGATGTTCACTAGATGTATGATGTGAGAAAAAATATGACTGAAATAATGGAGGACATTAAAGAGATTCAAAAGGTTGGTATACAATTGAGAGTCTTCCACAAGAATCAACAAACTCTCTTGGAATTCATGAAACTTCCCAATTTTGATGAAGTGGGTACCACTATAAAGAAATACCACCATGGTTGCCCTGGTGATCTATAGTGTTAGCATTCTTTTATTCATTCTTTCTTTCAGTTTTATCATTCATCCATATCCAGGTCTTAGTCATAGTCTGAAATTAAGAGAAGAAAAGGGAAAGGTCAAAATTCAAAAAAATCATGTTTTGTTTGTCAAGAAATAGAATTTTCAGGGTTCAATCTACACAGGAAAGGTATTTTTTGGTGTTTACGATGCTTGGCATGGTTTGCATACAATCAACAGTAGTTCACTCTTTCAATTTTGTGGAATTGAAATCATCTACAAAGCTGATTAGAGGTGTTCTTAGTGAAATGACACTTTAACTTCACTTCAAACTGTAGGGCACATTGTGGCTTTGACAAAGCATCTTTTATGCATTGTAATAGTTAGAAATCGAATTTGGCATGTTATACTATCAGTTAGGAGTAGTTTTCATAAGTTAAACTAGAGTGTAGATTTTATTACGCCCAAGTATAGTCGCCCAAAAACCGTAGTTAC
Source organism: Chamaecyparis obtusa (assembly GCA_027943335.1). NCBI lineage: Eukaryota > Viridiplantae > Streptophyta > Pinopsida > Cupressales > Cupressaceae > Chamaecyparis > Chamaecyparis obtusa. The sequence continues at coordinate 1,475,473 of BSBK01013024.1, read as the reverse complement.
GGGTTTCATATTTTTGCATTGTTAAAACTATAAAAACTCACCAAGAGGATGTAATAAAGGTTGGATTTTTTGCAATAGAAAACAATATACATTGGGTGTTGCATTCATATTATTTTTATCTACTATCTTTGTGAATTTGGGGATTCATTTTTCCATATTCAAGAATTGAATGTATGTTTTGTTGTGATTTTTCTTGCGAAAAAGATAGTTTTTGATTATGGTAAAAATAGGTTTTGAAGGGGCTCCGAAACCCTTTACATAACTGGTTCGAAGGATAAGGCTAATGAAGTACCATAAATACAACGGTCCAGCCTAAACATAGGACTAGACACCTCAAGAACACACAAAAAACTAGCACTCGAGATGGTTCAGTCCAACCAGCAAAAGTCCACACAAACCACAAAATGTTGATTAGCCAAAGGGCAAAGACTAATCAGAGATCCCCTTTTTATGAGATCGGAGAGTCATGTTGAACGATGAGGAGGATTTCTTAGAATTTTTCCTTTTGATAGTTATCCAACCATCTTTGACTTTCGCTACCTTCTTCTGCCAACAATCTGAATCCAGAGAAACAGCCTCCAGCAATGGATTCGAAAAGCACCTAGTAGGAGGCACAAAGGCACCAATACCGTTAGCAGTGATCTTACCAACTGAATTGGTAGGAAAACCAAAAATAGGAGCAGAGCAAGCTAGGCTTCCAGCAAGAGAAGCATCCACACCAGAATCCACACCATTAGGGCTGGTAGGAACAACATCCACTCCAGCGGGATTGGCAAGAACAACTTCCACTGAACCACCAACGGAGCTGGCAGGAACAACATCCACTGAAACATCAGCAGAAGAAGAGGCAGGGCTAGCAACAACCTACTCAACCACTTGAGAGAAGCTCAAAAGTGAAGACACCTTCTCCACCGTATAGTGATGGGAGGAAGCACCCTTCCACCATGAAGCATTCTTTTTAAATTTCTGAAGATCACATTGAGAAGCAACATGACCTGTCTTAAAGAATCTTCTACATCTAAAGGGGAGGCCTTCATAGTCTAGTTGTTGAATCCAGCTTCTGCCTTGAGGAGGAAAGAGTTTTATCTCAGAAGGCAGGCCTTTTGAAGTGTTAGTTGGTGTTAGTTGCAATTTGTTTTACTTGTGGTGATGAATTAATGATGAAGATGCAACTTTTTATGGTTGAGGAAGAATATTTTTTACGTGTGCGCATGTATGGTATGGCTTCATAATTCTGATGAATTATAAGATATCTTTAATCTTCAAAATTCCTTTGATGATTGCAACTACATGATATAATTTGTGAGTTTTCTATTTCATGTTATTGTGGGTTTTCTCAATCTAATCCATTATTTGACATGTGAGATGAATTTCTTATGGTTGATGTCCTTTAGAATTTTCTTTCAGTAATTTGCTTGAATTATTTTTACTCTCATCTTTTGACTTTTTGGAAAAATCAAGGTTAGAATTTACTTCTCATCATAAGGATTAAATTAGATTGAAATTTAATTGCATGCACATGTTAGTTTTCTTAAAATTTGAAAATAAAAAAGAGTTATAAAAAACCATTGTTTTCTAGCTTCAGAAAGTTTCGAACCAGCAAAGGCCTCCTTGTGAAAATCACATTATCTTCAATTGGGTATCAACACGGTTGTGACCCGGCCGCAAAGAACCTTAGGATTGACATTGTTATTCTTTAAGAGAGGAATTTGCATCACATCTCCCTACTTTTACATTGTGTAAAAATTATGCTTAAGAGTTACTATTAAAGCTTAACCACATATATGTTTTTTTTTATCAAAAATTAGTTTATGATTTATTGTAAGTTAATAGAATGCATAAATGTCAAAGTATTTGATTTCTCTGTGAGTTCCCTTAAGATTAAGTGAAAAAAGGAAAACTTGAATTGTGCATATAAGGGATGATGTTATTTGACCCTTTACTACTAGGACTAGTACCCAATTTATTGGATACTACGTTGAGACTTGCATTAAGGAATTTCACAAGGTAAGCTTCATTTATTAGTGTCTAGCATTCATATTAGTAATTATTCAAACTCTAACTTTTGTTACCCATCTTTCTTGGGTGGTAAATTATGACATGAGTATATATTTTATGATTTTATATAATATTACAATTTGTATATATGACATTACAATTTGAAATTAGTGCTACATTTGGAAGTTTGGTTTAAGTGGTACATTATCACATATAAATTCTTCGAGTTGAATTTTTATCATTGTTTTATTTGATTTTCTTTTTTATCTTGTTGAAGTACCACTACACACTTCATACATATAATCTCTAATGTTAAAAAATGATCTATACAAATCTTTTCATATAAAGACATGATTGAAACTATCTAGTTTCCATACAATGCATCCTATCTCATATATAATTACAATTCCAATATCACAATTAATATGTTTTTATCTTATGGCTAATCATGGGCTTGTCATTTATGCAAATAAATATTAGTAGCCAAATTTATAACTTTTCCCTAACAATTTTTCAACTCGTGATTTACAACTATCATTGTATTGAAACAGCTATTAGAACTCTCTTCATGTGTAACAAATGTTGATGACATACCATTTTCATATGTCAATATTATTACTTTCTTCTTCACAAAATGTATACATTGAACACTATCTTTCATTATAGTTTTGTGCCTTTATGCTTGTCCTTATCCAAGCTACAATTTGATGTTAGTATACTGGATTTTATAGATTTTAAGGCCATTTGGTGGGTATAAGAATTATTTCACATAAAATTTTAGGGAAAATGAAATTTCTCTAATCAATTAGTTTTATGTCACTATAAGACCAGTGTGTGAGCGTGTGAGTTGCTTAATATAACACCTCAAGAAAAATGAAGTTGTTTTGGACACTTAATTATGCATTACATTCATATTTGTTTGATGAGGCAATGCTCTTAGGATAAGTCCTCCAGGTTTTGATGCAAAAAATGATAAAGATCATAAAATCCATCATGAAAACACACTTGAAGACGTCTTGTTGTAGCTTGATGATCCTTGTACTCATATCTACTCTTGAGAAGAATATTTGCACTTGAGGTGAAACTTGTGAATGGCGTATGATTAAACAAACTAGGAGTGATTCCTTGTATAGGGTTCTCGAGGTATTTTTGCATTTTAGCCGACTTGCAGTGATCATATCCCACTTTCAAGACTAGATCTAGAAATGTTAAGGTTGACACATTACTCTCCCAAAATTTTAACCAAAAAGCATTGAACTATGTGGCTAAACCACATATTCCTAACAAAGTGGCCAATTTTTTAGGGAAGTGAGATAATAAGGCCCTAAAATTAATTTTAGAAATTATATTAGGATTGATGATATTTAAGTGGGGAGTCAAGTGCATTGAAATTGAAAATAAGCTAGAACCTCAAATAAGCTTGAAATGAAATAGTATAAAGGACATGCTAAAATAAGGGTCCAAAGAGGAGTGTGTTGATATTTTAAATAGAATAGGACTTGTATTCTTAAGTTGAGTATTAATTTAAAGCTATAAATAATCCCATAAGTGGTTAGAGGAGTGGAAAGCTAAAATGAGTGCAAGGATTGTGTGAAATTGGACACATTTATCAAAGGAGTACAATTTATGAAATGACACACACTAATAAATTGGGAAGTGACACCTTTGCCCCTTAAATTATGCATCATCTGGATACATCAATTAGGTTAAAAAATGAAACTTTGAGCAATGCTAGACAACATATTAAGTATGCTCTTATGTCAAGATTGTATTGACAAAAGGATTTATAAGTTCACATACTTCGTTCATAATTTATAATTTTAAGCATCTCAATGTTGACACCTTGATAACACACCCAATTAACAACAATAAAGAATATTTCTCAAGGTTATGCATATGGATTTATATGATTCATATACAAAATGCCAAGTAGATTGATTCTTATGCCCAATTATTATATCGAACACACTAAGTCATTCTCTCTTTATTTCCTAGAACACTTGATCATATTGATGGTGGTTTTAGTATCCAACACCTCTCATGGTACAATGTTAGTCATGAATAGTTCTTAGATGCATTAATGTGTATTCCAACTTTTCAAAAGTTAAAATTTTGACATAGGTGTTCTATTTGGAGTAAAAATGTATTACTTTATTCCTTGAAGTTCTTTTTGTGAGGTAATTGTTAAACTAAGATCCCCCTTATAACTAAATATTCACTAATCAAACTTTTCTAAGATTCATTCGTGATAAAATATCCATATTGATAATCTTTTTATTAAAACCACGACTAAGGAATTACCTATTTTCATATTTCCTTATCATTGTGTAGGTTAATGCTTAACATATTTTAACCAAATTTGTGTTAATGATATTCATGTCATTTTTTAGGATTGCAATAGGTTGCTTTTGTTTAGAACATTAATATAATGTGTTGTTTGGAAATTATCCAAATTTACTACTCTTATGTGTCCCATAACATTGATTATGTCACACACATCTTGTTAATACAAAGGAGTTATATTAAACTAAGATTGAAAGATATTTTCACAAAACCCATATTAGAGTCGTCTTATACGAACTTCCCATGATTTACATTTTTTATAATGGGCTCATTAAAATATAATGAAGGCACATAACTACATTTTTTGTTCCATAAACATGACATCACATTTCTTCCTTTAAGGTTGAGCTTAGTATAAGTAAGATCTTGACCAAGATAATTAAAGCATCCATTCGTCAAGATCATTTTAAATATATCTCATTCTTAGAGTTAGTTGAAAGAGAGGTAATCATTTTAGTTCATATATAAATTAAATGCTCATCAAACAAGAAATATTATACTTCAACCATCATGATCATTCACAACTCACATGCTTGCATTGTATCTCCCTTATTTTGATTTAAAAAAATAAGAGTTTTCACTCATTATAATTTTTGAGCATCATGAAAAAATGCATTCCTTGCAATCTTCTCCTTTATAAGAACTATCAAAGACCTTTCATGGTCATGATATTGAAAAGTATTATGTGATACATTATGCACATTCAAACATTCAAAAATAACCATCTTAATCATTAAATCAACATTAAATAAATATCATTTCCAACAATAAAGCATAAAATGTATTCATCTCAACAGTAAGGTATAAAATATATCAATTTCAAAAATAAGGTGTAAACTATATCCATTCCAACAACAAGGTGTAAAATAAGCTCATTAAAACAATAAGATAAGTCAATATCCAAAAACTGTTTAAAATGTAGTTTGCATATATGTCTTATAATAAATATTGAATGAATTATTAAGACCCAATTTTTTTTAGACAAAATGTACTTCAACAAGGACTAAACCTTATGCTTTACATGGGTTTTCACACCCAATGATTTAATTGCCATCATATACACCTTCAATAATATTTGAGGGACACATAATATTGCAAATGGTGACAAACCTCTATTAAAGATAACTTTTGAATTGTGCAGTTATATTAGGCTCTAGGCTTAGATGTTGAACCTCACTATGATACCACATGTAATGGGCCTTTTCATGATACCCGTGTAGGGACCCACTAACTTTTCCTAAATAAAGTCACTATTTTTTATTAATATTATAAGTATCCATTCATAATACTTGAGTACTCCTATCCTTATTGAAGAGGTATTAATCCAATTCAAGACAACATCTGATCATGTGGGTTAGGCAACTATCTACTTGTGACAAACATCCACTCAATGCGATAGGCATCTATCACCCTGTGATAGATTTATGCTATGTCTAGAGTTTTTGGACTGATCGAGATTATCTTGGTCTTGAGTTGCATTCCTAAATACTACACTTTCTATTGGAAGTGCACCGAGGACGTTGTCCTCAAAAGTATGAAACTTAAAATTCAAAAGCTTAAACCTTCCTCAAAATTTGACCTAAGACCTCAAGGAGTCAAGTGATCCATCAAAGATCCTTCTAGTTATAAGTTAAATATATTTCATCTCATTATTACATTAGATATTTTTTATCAAGTAATCTCCTCACTCGAACAACTTGTCTCGATTTATTAATTCTTATCAACACATAACCTTCATAAAACCCCATGCACAATTGCCTACATACTAAGGGCATATTTCGCCCCTAAACTACTTACATACACCACTTCCAAATAGGATCTAGACATAACATATATGTAGTTTTATTTTCTATCTAGAGTTTGATGTGAATAGTATAGTGGGTAGGCAACCCTTTCTAGTTCCTTGATCGTAAGGAGCACAAGATACAATTTGATTGTCATGATCATTGCTTGTGTCCTAAATCATCCAATTCCTAATCCTATGAATATATCACCCTTGACCCATGTCAAGATCAATAATAAGGCTTTTCCACAATAAGTAAATCTAAACTAAATACATTGCATTTAGTCAAAATCCTATTTGGAATAAATGTATGTTTGTACTAGTGTATATTTATTCATTAATTTATCTTTTTAATTATCTATCCAAGTGGCATTTCCCACCCCTTGGATTTTATCAACAAGATGATCCCTATTACTCCTTGGTGATTTAGATGGACAATGCCACATATGTAGATGTTGCGGTTGCGTTAAGCTATAGATGTGGTAGCTCAAAGCATGATGACATTATTGGTAAATGTGAGGGGGGGGGGGGGCATCATTTATATTGAACGATGTTAGTTTTCTAAGCTTCATACTTGGATTAAGCTATTTATTTATTCTACATAATGTATATAAATACATACAAAAGTATTAATGAAAATTATTTCCCTAAGATGTAACAGAGTTTCTATAATACTTAACACGATAATCTATATTTCAATAAAAGGAATAACATAGCTAATAGAAATATCTAGATTATTTGACATCTATATTTTTTTTGTTTGAGGATTATCTATAAACATTGTATATAATCAATTTTCGTAAGGATGAGAAGAATGTTAAATAATGCACTTTAAAATGATGAAAATATATACAAACCAAATTCTTACGCATAAACTAGCTAGTATGGCAATTTAAATGCTATAATCAAATAAAAAAATTAGAATTAAAGCTTTTTGAATTGCATCGATAGATAATGACTATTATTATCTATTTTATATTAATCTTGAAACTAAATTTAGATAATATTATCTATCCTACTATAGTAAGCTACCAACCTACCTGATAGGTCTTAAAAAGATAAATTTGTGTAGTCCTTTTTAAAATGATGACAAATGAACAAAACTCAATATGCTTTTATATCTTCAATAATTACGAATTTATATTGTAGAATGTCTTTCAATGGGTATGTGTGTGTATACACAAAATTTTAGTAGGAATAATCTTACAATTCATCCCAATATTAAGTATCATGTTGTATTTTTTTCTTCCATGTTTTCTTTATAATCATGTAACACATGTTCTAGATCTTTTAATATCAAAAGAAACGTTAAGGGACATTATATATTATGTCCACAAAAATAAAATGGTCAATTCACTAAGGGAGTACAATGATAATCTATTTCTTGAAGTAAAAAGGCTACCTACCTTGGTCCTAGATGATGCAAGTTAATATGGTATGCACATGTGAATGTATATTCTAATTCCATACCTTGTAATGATCATTTTTTTCATACCTACATCAATACAATGATAATTATGGTTGATATCAGTAATTAACTATTATGGTGACTTCTTGAGTGTTTGCAAACATAAATTACAAGTCTTACTCTAGATAGTGTGATAAGCTATAATCCAATTCTAAGTATAAAGGATGTTGAATAATCAACATGCTTACTAAGTAAAACTAATTTATGATGTTATACATGTCTCTACTAAATTTTGCATAGGGTGCCTTTACCATGTCTACGAAAACAAGAATAGCTATGTTTGTTGGTTGTATACAATTCAAATTATAGCCTTAATCTTCTAGCAAGGCATTTACTACCATTACCAAATTGTGATGGGCTAGAGATAAGATTAACAACATTAAAATTAAATATTTATAGACCAATTAATAGGAGAGTGAATCCTCCTTTCCTTCTTTAGCTTATGTAAAGTCTAGATGGTGATTTTTGTAACCATGGTTGGACGTACTAGATCTCATGTTAAACAAATTAAATAAACATGTATGTACAACTAAAATTATGACAAGTTTGTATCACCGCACATGATTTCTCGTGACCTTACATAAGTATTTGAATCTTGTAACCATCCAATTATAATTACCTTATGTTTTTATCAAAAAATAGTTTATGATTTGGCAATTTGGAACTACATTACTTAAGCGGGATTTGGCAATCTAGAGCTTCCAAGGTTGGAGTAAAATTGATCTTCAATTAAAAAATACGTGTCACATTAACATTCTAACATGATTCCTCCATTAACATTAACATTAACATTAACAATAACATTCTAACATGAGAGATGGGTTCTTGTGAACTACTACTCATGAAACATTAACATTAACAATAACATTCTAACATGAGAGATGGGTTCTTGTCAACCACTACTCATGAAACATGGGTCAATGAGTTTGACTCAAAGACTACACAGTTGAATCTTGATAGCAATATCCCAAATTGACTTGCTGTGGAAAATATCTCCTTCTTATCAAATGATTCCTCCATAGTTCATTTTGAAGGTAAAAAGGGTTACATAAAATGTTTTACTGGGAGACAGACAATAACAATAATCGTATGAATTGTAACGATCTAAACATAATATAACAAATCACCTTCATCTTATAGAACTCTCTTGGATTTTAGTACATTCAATATGGATACTTTCTCCAAAATACTAAAATCAAACAGCAATTACAGTTGTTATTTGCAGGAAAAGACATGTTCTCCTTCCATCATTTTGTCAACATCAAGCAACTCACTTTACTAATTAGTATATGGCGCAACTAAAAAGTCCAAAAATAGGATGCTAGCTTAATTCTAGCATTTTAGACCATGAATGAATAATACATTGCCCATCATAACCAGGACATTAAAGTGATTTGAATTTTTGACTGGTTGTTGGATAAGTATTGCATATTTTGCATATTTTATAATTAGGATGGTGCTAACTGCTAATTGCTAACAACTGAAAGATTGCTTGGGAACGTGCTATTTTGGACTTTTTCTATTTTGATGCATGTTTTGAAGCACTCGGGTTTATCTTTTGCATGATCCTGTACAACCAATTTTGATGTGCCTATTTATATCTGCACATCTATTTATTGTCTTTGCTTTCTAGTTCTGTTATTGTCTTTGCTTTCTAGTTCTGTTATTGTCGTAGATTATATATATGCTACTTCTATTATACAAGTTTATCAGGATTTGTTTTCTATATAATGATAAGACTCAAAGCTCAAACACTAAAACATACAAGCTCAAGTCTCAAAGCATGTCTTAGAGGGAATGGATCAGCTGTTGGCAAGATGTCCCTCATGCCTATGGAGGCACACAAACTTACCAAGGCGCTTGCCCTTTTTACTAAAGGGTGAAATTCCAATATGATCATCTCTGAGCCTTGAAGAATGGAGGTTTCTATCATATGGGTGTTGGCACAATGGCAATTTGGTACATGGAAGGCCCCACTAACTGTCAAGGGGCTCAGTGGTACAAGGGTAACCCTACATTGAAATATCAAATTAGTCCAATCTTTCGGATCCACACAGCTTTCTCAAACCAGAAGACTTCTTTCTCGGATCTGTCCATTGTTTTATAAAGAATTAGATAAGACAAATCAACCACTAATATTTTGTTTGCTAAGGTTGATGACAAATAAATCCCAATTTTATCTTAAGCTTTCATGAGCTTGATTTTACACATTTGATTCAAAAAATTGAAATTAAACATGACATCTTGAAAATTATGCTTCCTAACTTATTACAGTTTCTGTTCACTCTTCCCAGTCCCAGCAGCTCGTTTGCTATAAATTATTTAAGTAGGAATTCACAACACTGCAAAACAGAATGGACAATGAAGATATTGTTTCACAAAGCCGGAATCTGTTCCTGTTTCACAAAGGTGGAATCTGTTACAGATGATGGTAGCAAAGACCAAAATATAGGGACATTAAAATTGCAATGGTCAATTTCTTAAACATTCATACTTGTTTAGAGAAACAACAATTAAAATGCCCCTGAAGAAGATGTGAGGAACACTTTTGAACCGAGGACATAAAATGGTAATTAGGACAAAAAATTTGCTCGGTAACAATTATATGCAGGTTATGCCTCTGGATAGTCTGTAATGGCATCTGCACAGAGGAATAAAAAACTCGAGTATACTATTGTATACCTAATTGAAAAAAATCAAGCCGCTCCAATTAAAACACTTCTCTCAATTACAAGGCCTGATTATTGAGATGTATGGAAATGTTATTATTCTACAAATTTGATAAAAATAGTTCTACAAGTGCACACAGAAGCATGCTTGTCCATGATATTTCAAAACTGGAAACTGTAAAATAGCATTTGCTCTTATTTCTTGATGAACTGAAGACCATTCTCATTGGAGTAACGCTCCATAAATCGCATAAATCTGTCCCATTCTCGTGAGTTCCTCATGATATATCTTGCTTCAATCTTTGCCGGCTTTCCATTAACAAACTTTGCACTCACATCAACTGACTGAAGCACTCCTTCCTCATCAATCATATAAAGGCCTGTAATTTCTCCAATTTCTCCAGAGGAATCAAAAACAGATGGTTGATCAAATATAAATGTTGCCACACCATTTGAGCCATCTCTTGACTTGGTTAATTTGATGTCTGGAATTGTTTGTTCATTTGTTCCTCGAATGAACTGAAGTGATGGCTTTGACATCATTAGCACAGGTTTCAATTTTCGACAAACTCGTCTAGAAACCCACAAAAAAGGTTGTAATTGCAACCTTTGGCCACAGTATGTAGAAGTCATGCTTGAACACACAGTGGAAACTGAAAATGATGTCAAACCTGCATAGAGCAGAGCATATTCTATAAAAAAATGACTCAAGTTTTTGCATCAATTATATTCTTTATGAGAAGAGACTCCTCACAGAAGGTACTTGTTAATGAGTTTGATATTCAATCCTTATAGATAGTAATATGCTGGATTTTTCCAAAAGAAAGAAAACGGGGTTCCTGCTGCCAAGCAGCAATTTGTTCAACTTGATTGCATTGAAATTGAATTATTTTTACCTGGGCTGAATTGATGCCCTTACTTCAGCAATATATAAGCTGAATGAGTTCATCTTCACATTCATGCTTTGGTTATTACCAAATATTTAATTCAAAGTTGTTTGTGCATCAGCTCAAGTCTTGAGTAGCATATGAATTACATTATATACAAAGCTTCTACACAGTTTTCATTTAAGCGTATACAGTAGGGCAAATAGTTTTCTTGAATATGTTGATAAATTTTGAAAATAGCTTTCCACAATGTTAGAGATGAATGCTCTGTCCAGCTGTTTCTGTAAATCTGCAATATTAATATTCCTCTAAGCTCATACAATATACATACTAAAAAAGTTGAAATCATACATATTCCCTTTTATTGTCAAGCAAATCATATAATTTCAACAAGTTAAAATAAAATACCTACGAAAGTTGAAACATGTTTCTCAAGATTAAATTTTCAAACTTGTGAGAGATGACATGAGACATAGTGACTGCTACTGTCAGTCAGGCAAAAAAGGTATGTTGAACCTATCAAAGCATGTAAACTTGTTTGGAAGACTGTTTCTACGGGTATCTAGTTTTAAATAAATGATATGCAAAAGTATCAGAGGACTTAATGGTGAAGTGTAATGTGGTTTTGAAGACAAAATTGTGCAGGATGCAGGTATCAGAAAGGGGAAAAAAATGACTGAAATTGGAAGTTTCTATGTTAGAGAATGAAACCACTAAAGGAATTTTGAAACCACTGGGGAGGATTCATCATTGCATGAAGCAATAATTTGACCGCATGTCCAAACGCAGTTCGTAATGCCCAAAAAAGCTTCACATTTCTTTTATTTCCAACTTTTGCTGACTTCTGAGATTCCTGACAGGTCTAGCATGAATTTACTCCATTGTAAAGCCCAAGATGCAACATAGAAGGAATTAGAGGTGAATTTGAAGAGAAATAAAATTGTTCCAAGTGAAAATTACTATACTAGGCAAAATCAGAGTTGAAAGAGCATGTGTAAGAGTGTTGTGTGTGATCTTAGGGACTGTGATTAATTGGTTCAGGCTGGTTATTTGCACCATCGTATATTGAAATTGCTGGATTGTATTTTGCATGCATTTCTCTGCTGGTTGATTAGTGTAGGAAGTGTTTTCACTATCTTCCTTTCATTTGGTATCAAGGCCCCATCCACTCTATTTCCTAGGTGGTAGTAAAAATATTTTTTAAATGAATCTTGGTTTGAGTGGGAATTGTTCATGGGGTTTTGTTTTTAGTGAAAATGACAAGTATATCATAGTTGGAGATGTAATGGTTCAATGGCACAAAAACCAGGCTATGGAAGCTCAAGATGGAAGATCTATTGAAAGATAAGAGATCTCTGGTTAACTGTCTCTAGAAGTAAACCTATAGGAATGAAGAATGAAGACTAGGATGTGTTAGATTGTTAAGCCAAAAGCCTCATTCACTTTTATCTGGCAGATTCAGTGCTCCTAAATGTTGTGGGAGAACCCATTACTAAATCCCTTTGGGAAAAGTCGAGAAATTTGTACCAGGCCAAATCCCTAGTGATCATATTTTTTCTACAAATGAATTTGCATACTTTAAGGATGGAGGATGCAGACTTAGCTGTTGAGCACTTGAATGTGTTTAACACCATTGTAAGCCAATTATCGCTTGCTGACATGAAGATAGAAGAAGATTGTTACACGGTTATGTAAAGTTCTTTTCTAGAATCATGGTACAATCTGGTGATGGTCATTGGAAGTACTAATTCAAATTTTTAATAAATACTTGTAACTACTTTTAAGGATGGATGACAGGGACTTGGTAGTTGAGCACCTAAACAAATTTAACACCGTTCTAGCCTAGTTACCATTTTTTGACATGAAGATGGGAGATCCTTGCATGGTCTTCTTATAGTCTTTGCTAGACTCATGAAGCAGTTTGGTGATGGTCATTGGAAATACTGATTCAAAGTTTTTGTTTGATGAGGTAGTGGCTTCTCTTCTCTAGGAGAAAATGAGGCAAAAGGCTACTGAATCTGCCAAGGAAGAGTTGGTGATTCATGGACAGTTGAAGGAAAAATACAAGAAAAAGGACGAGAATATCTAAGTCTTGGAGGAGATCTAAGTCTCCTAGTAAATCTAAGGTAAAATGTTGGAGCCATGGTAAGAATGGCCGTATCAAGAAGGATTGCAAGAAGGAAAAGAAAGAAAAGAAAGAATGAGTTAGATGATGACCCAAATTCTAGACCTTCTTAGGAAAATGAATTTGTTGCAATCCTTGCTACGCATGCTTGTGAAGATGCATAAATGATTGACTCCAATGCCTCTTTCCAACTATATGATGTTTCATGGTGAAAAGATCCACCTTGGTAACAACTCCTTTTTGAGTATTGGTGGTTGTGGCCGAATTGAGATCCAATTCTCTGATGGGAGGATCAAAAGTATTTTAGGAGTTCTACACTCTTTGATTTGGCACATAATTTGTTATTTGTAAGCAAGATGAACAATGCAAGTGTGCAGGTAATCTTCATTGGTGGTGGGTGTATGATTATTCATGATGCTACGGTGTTGGCAAAGGGAGGTTGAATTAAACCTCTTTTTTGCCTTGACACTAGCATCTACATTCAATGTAATAGCTCAATACAACCTACAACAAAGGGAGTTGCAGCATCCAAGCTTGCAACTTTAGTACCCACCACAATTACACCTACAAGATTAGTACCTGCAATAAAGGGATCTACAACATCAAGACTTGTAGCAAAGGTACCTGAAGCACTTCAACTTGCAGCATAGGCACTTGCAGAAAGGGGAAATGCAACACCTGCAAATGCAGTGCAGATCATTAAACAGGCTCTCGCCTTAGGGAGTAAGCTACCAACTAAAAAGGCTATGTTGATGCATTATTGCATGGGCCACAGGTGAGAACGATCTTAAGACCTTGAAAAACAAAAATCTTTTAGAGGGTTTGGTTGAATGTTTTCTTGACTCTGACTTTTGTGAACACTGTATTTATGGTAAACAAAATCATATGCAGTTTCACTTGAGCTCACATAAGTCTCATGGGGTTTTGGATTTTATTCATAGTGATGTGTTTGGTTTTGTAGATATACCTTCACTGGCAAAATCCCTATATTATGTATCTTTTATTAATGATTTCTCCAAGAGGAATTGGGTTTATTTTCTCAAGCATAAATCCAAGGTCTTTAGTTGATTCAAAGAGCTTGAGGCTCTTGTGAAAAAATATATCGGTAGAGAAATCAAGGTGTTGAGAACAAATAATGGTGGAGAATATTGTTTTGCTAAGTTTGCCAGATTCTACAAAGAGAATATTATTGCATGACATAAAAGCATAAAACAACTCCATATACCCCTTAGCAAAATGAAGTTGCAAGTAGGATGAACAAATCACTAATAGAGAGGGCTAGGAGTATGCTCAATGGGATCAGTTTGGAATTAAGATTTTAAGACGAGACAATTAGCATTGCATATTACCTAATTAATAGCTTTCACACATTGACACTTGTGGACAAAACCCCTATGAAAGTTTGGGCAAGCAAAAAACCCTCACTATAGCATCTTTGTGTTTTTGGGTGCTCATGTGCTTTAAAAGTTGACAAAAGTTGGATTATAAGGCAAAAAAGTGAATCTTCACCAACTACCACATGGTGTGAAAGGGTACAAGCTTTGGGACCTTGTGACTGGGAAGGCATTGTATAGTCAAATTTTGGAGCTCGTCCCTTCTCTTTCGGTTAAGAAACCAAATTGAAATGCAAATTCTACAATGCAGTTACAACCAAACATCGAGACAAATGAGCCAAAAGCTGAACCAAAGATTTGAGATGGTCTATTAAGGAGGATAGTTCAAAGATCTCAAAGAGTTTGAAGCACGAAGAATCTCCAACTCAATTTGAAGAAGGCTTACTCAAAAAAGGAGACAACTAAAGAGGTATAGCCCATTTAATTTTGGATGAAATTTTGCCATGATTATGAACAATGATTTGAAGGAAGTAAGGTATGCAATAAACAATTCCTAAACTAATTTTAGAGGAGAGTATTGTACGAATTTTAGATCTATACAAGTAGAGAAAGGATAACACATATAAAGCATAAACAAAACTTAACAACATAGATTTATGTGGAGAAAGACCCTTTAAGGAGAAATATGTCATGCTCCAAAACATAAACCAATTGTATTATCAACCACTATACAAACTATCATATTCCTTCCACCTATTATAAGCTCGTCATAATCCACTCATCAACTTGGTCATTCCTTTTTCGCCCCATTATCTCCATTCAAATATTTCTTTGATGTGTTGTAATGTGTGTCATAAGTTGGTCAACAAGTGTAACTTCCTCTTTCAAGTCTTTTCTTTGTCCTAGATGTTTTTACAATTCCAATGGGGGAGGCCCAATTTTTGGAGTTTATAACTTTTAATCTAAGAGGCTATCAAGGGCCTTTTTTAAAAGGTAGAGCTCAAAGAGATCTATGCACTAGCTATGGTGAATAACCTAAAATATATATTTTGGCCAAAAATAAACTCTATAGCCCAGAAATTGAGATTTTATTGGTCATGGTCCAAAAACTACATACATACGTATGTAATGTTAGGAGCAAGGTTGACACCTCTTTCCTAACACTAATGAGCCTCAAATTGTGACTAAGGCATTGGAGATGGACAATAATGAGTCTTGGAAGTTGGCTATGGATGATGAGATGGTTGCATTAAAGAAAAATGACACTTGGGACTTGGTTTAGTTGTTGAAGCGGAGGAAGCTTGTTGGTTATAAATGGGTCTTCAAGAAGACATTAAAATCAAATGACAATGTTGAAAACTGCAAGGCAAGATTGCTTGTGAAAGGATATTTCAACATTGAGAATTGATTATGATGAGATTTTTCTCCAATCTCTAAGCTAACAACCCTTTGATTCTTATTATCTATTGCACAAACTTTTGATCTTGAGATTGAGTAAATTGATGTGAAGACAACTTTCCAAAATCTACATGACACAACCTAAGCACTGGGTGGTAAACGATAAAGAACTATTGATTGGTAGATTGAAGTAATCTTTATATGGTCTTGAATAGTTTCTCAAAATGTGCTATCAAAAGTATGATTCATATATTTTGAAGTTGAAATGTGTAGGGCCCAAAACAGATCAATTTGTATATTTTAAGCAAGATGGTGATATTATCCTTGTTATCACTTTGTATGTAGATGATCTATTGATATTTGATAACATTTGTGGGGTGATTGAGGATTTGATGTCTCAACTTTCATTACAATTTGATGTGAAGAATTTAGGGACTACTAAGTTCATCTTAGGTATGAAGATCAAAATGGATTGAGCTTACATAAAGCTTTGGTTGGAACAAAGTAGGTAGTTTGAGTTTATGTTATAGAGTTTCAACATGACAAACCACAAACCAACAAGTGTTCCTATTTCAGTGGGGACTAGATTATCAATTGAGCACTGCTTATCTTCACCTATGGAGATGGAGGATATGTTTCAGGTTTCGTACATAAATCCAATTGATAGTTTGATGTCAGCTATGGTCTTCATCACACAAAACCAAACATTCCCCAAGTAGTGGGAGTCTTGATGTGACAACCTAAAAAATGTGACCAAGATACTTTCTTCATTTTAATGAAATATTATACTAAGAGTACAACCATGCAAGAAACTAAAGATATCACAACATATGTTAAAATGCCAACATCTCCAATCACAAAAGACTAACCAAAGAGGGATGTTACGAGTGAGTCAATTTATGTCTAATTGTGGTAGAGAGCACTGGCCAACATTGAAGAGAATTTTCAAGTACTTGTGGGTTACTAATAAAGTATTCTATGTATAAAGTAGGGCCACTTGCAGCATCATGGTTGTCAATTGTAGCATACTGAAAATCACTTTTAGTAAAGCAAGATTGGTGGCACTTGCAACAAATCTAAGGTTTGTTGAAAAAAATCAAGTAGAAGATCTACTAGCGGTTATGCTTTAAAAATATTTAGTGGAGCAATTAATTGGATGAGAAAGCGATCTATTACAGTCATCATATCCACTATATAAGCAAAGTACAAGGAAGCTACTCATGTACACAAAGAGGCAATTCGGCTTTAGAGATTGTGTTTGGATGTGGAGCAAAATCAAGAAGCAATTTTGATTTGACGTGAAAATCAAAACACCGTCAACTTGGCAAATAACCTAACTTTTCACATCTGTACAAAGCACATAAATGTTTAGTATCATTTTGTTCATGACATGGTGGAGGGAGGACAGGTAATGCTAGATAAGGTTGACACTTTGGTGAATGTTGTAGATGCAATGACAAAGCCCATGAACATAGAGAAGTTTATATGGAGTAGCGAGTCTATGCGTCTCTCAGTCGTTAACAATTATTCAATAGATTGTTGCAGATTAGATTTTCTCTTGCTAGATGCTTGACAAAAGGGATAATGTTCATGAAGGTCTCAAGTTTACATAACAATGTTTCGTATTAATTATTTATTAATTTATTTACTATTTTGTTTTCACATGGGAAAGAGGATGTCCTGCTTTGAGGTGGCATTTTTAGTCATGTGTTAGGTATTTTGTAATGTGTGTAAGAAGTTGTAAAAGCATTTTATGTCATTATGGCATTGCAAGATGTGCAGGTTAATTATAATAGATTATAAATGTACATAAGAGAATGTTTTTAGAGAGTTACATGGTAAACTTGATTTTTGACCAATTTTATTATGCATGTATATTGCATAATAAGACATTTTTTAATGGGGATAATGGAGCACCCAAGATGGTGAGTGATTATAAAGGATTATGACAATGTAGGAGAAAGAAAAACCTAGCGTCCAAATCTTGAGCCAATGTATTCACAACACCATTCTATTTACAATACATTAATAGGCTCAAGTCTTAACAAAAGAATTAACAAAGGAACAAGTAACGCAAATCTGAAGAAATTTCCATAGCATAACCCACTACAAAATTATGATCCTGAAGGTACCTCTCTAGCTCGTCAATATAGATATTGAATAAAGCAGGTGACAAGGGGCAGCCTTGCTTAACCCCAATAGTACTCTTGATGAAGTTCGAGAACCCAAAGCTAAAACCATCTCGTAAAGTCTCATGATAGCTGCCAAAAGAGTCTCACTAATACCGATGTCCCAAAGCCTCTGAAAAAGGGTCGTCCTTGGGACAGAGTCAAAATCTTTGCAGAAATCAACAAAGCAACAATAAACATTCGAGGAGTGATGACGCACCTCCTTGATAATGCCCCGAAGAGTCAGAATGTGATCAATAGTCTGATAGTTAGGCCTAAAACTGGCTTGCCCCATGGCACGGGCATGATGTTGATCCAACTCTCAAGAAAGAAGAATATGGAGAACCATGGCGTACAATTTGGAGAAGGTGAGTCCAACCATGATGGTCCTATAATTATTGGGGTCTGAGGCAGGACCCACCTTGTAGATCAAATGACTAATGTGATGTGACCAAGAAGGAGGAAAACTCATGAAAACAACATGGTTAAAGAGATTGGCTAAATAGGATCCTAGAAGCATGAAGTCGAGCTTGAAGAACTCGGTTTGAAAACCCTCCTCATTAGCCGCCCTGCTAGAGTTCATGGTTCTGATTGCTTCCTTGATGGTGATGCACGTGAAAAGGTGACAATGAGAAGGAGAAGTGACTTGGATAGGGTGCTGACCGAGGATATCATAGAGTACAAAGGTACGGGAGATCAGTGAGCTATGGTCAAGTTCGGAGGGAAGGTGGATGGGATGGGATGGGAGAAAAGGGTACACCAAAAGGACTTGGGGGAACAATGAAGAGAGGTCTGAAGGGTACGTCTACGCTTGGAAATGAAAAGGTGTTTCTTGTGGCAGAGGAGGTGGTAGGAGGCCTTCAGGGAGATCTAAGAAGGGTGGTGGAGCATGAAAGCCGACCGCAGGGTCTGATGAGAGGCCTTACAATCTTCATCGTACCATTTGATAATGGGGCATGTGTTCTTGGTCCTGGGCAAGGGGAACTTGGGGTGGAGAAATGAGGGAAGACAAGACGGCCTCCCAAATGACCGTGGACAGATGGGAGAACTTGATGATGACACACTCCAAAGTGGAGAGGAGGGGTCTGAGGGAAGAAATTGTCTGCGATGGTGGATGAAGATGTTCAAATCACCCTCGTCAAAGCGAACTATAGTGAGGGGAGGGAGGGGCGAGGGAAGGGGGAAGGGTGCGGCAAGGCAGGGGGTGCAAGGGATGGATAGACGAAGCAAAGCATGGTCAAAAAGAGGGAGGGGGTAACAGAGAAGTGGCTAATGGAAGGGATGAAGGACTGTTTGGAGAGCATAATCCACCATGCTAACACCACCATCATGAGGCCTGCATGTGAAGAAGTGAGATCTAGGAAAGTGGGATAGCCCATTAAGGACCACCAAATCTTGAGACTCACTGAGTTGTAGAAGATGTCTTCTATATTTGGTCAAGGGACCATATACATCCTTGGACAACCTACGAAGCCCTATAAAAGAAGGATCCAAATCCTCAATGCACAAAGAGTCTTTCATCCGGTCATGAAGGGGAAACTAGACAAGTACAAACACCATGCAAATCTGAAAAGGTGAGAGGTTCACTTCAAAGTTGGGGATTTGGTTTTGGCTCATTTGAGGAAGAAAAGGTTTCCTAAGGGGCAGTATTCTAAACTACACATGAAGAAGATAGGGCTATGTAAAGTGGTGCATAAGTTTGGAGAGAATGCATATGAAATAGAGCTTCCTCCCAATGTTGCCATTTCTCCTATTTTTAATATATTTGACGGTCTCACCACTACCCTTATAAAGGGAATGTTGTTGCAAATCATAATGCAGGTTCATCAGTGCTCTCTGACAAGGAATGGGTCAAAGATCTTCCACGCAGCAAGCTTGTGGAGTTGGAGACCATTATTGACACAAAAGAGCTCAAAAAGATAAGGAAGAAGACCTATTTCCAGTACGTGGTCAAATGGAAAGACTTCCCCATGGAGGATGCCACATGGATGTCAGAAAACGACATTATCCAACATGGATACACAGTTGCAGGTCTGAACTCAAGTGGAACTTGAATTTTCTTCTCCTTGGGAGCATGGTGCAGGAGCACCCACAGGTCCACAAGAAGACAAAAGTTGGAATTTTGTTTTGGTTCGTGTTATTTCATGTTCATAGGGTCATTTTAGGCTAATGTTAATCAAATGGGTATTTTGGGAGTTTATGAGTTAGTTGGTTCAAAAATGTAGAAATTGTCAATGTTGT
Source organism: Chamaecyparis obtusa (assembly GCA_027943335.1). Taxonomy (NCBI): domain Eukaryota; kingdom Viridiplantae; phylum Streptophyta; class Pinopsida; order Cupressales; family Cupressaceae; genus Chamaecyparis; species Chamaecyparis obtusa. The sequence goes on along the minus strand of BSBK01013024.1, from coordinate 1,455,059 downwards.
CTTGACAACTTTCCTTGTCAAGTGACAAATTTTTAAAAGCTTGTTAAAAGTTGTTAATGGGTAGTTGCAGGATGGTTGGGGGGCATAATTGGATTGAACAAGCATAAACTTGATCCTCCAACTCGAATGAGGGATTGGTTGTTGCATTTTTTAAGTTGCAGCAATAAAAATACATCAATTTTCTGCACTTTCTAGCATTTATGTCTGCAAATTTCATTTGTACGTTCTGTACCTGTAAGATTGAAGTCTGAGACTGGTTGGAGAAGAAAGTATACTGAATCTACTTTCTATTTATTTTTACTTCATTCATTTTCATTGAGAAATAATCAAGTTCTACCCATTTCTTCTCAGACAGGTCCAAAACCTAGGTAGGGTAACCAGTGAACAATAAAAATGTATAACTCTGCCTTCCACCGGTAGAAAACCCCCAAACTTGGTGGAATAGTTTGTTTTTGCATGTATTTTGATATTACAAACTTGCAGAGACAGATGTGGAGGTTTACACATGTTGCTACCATGAAAGTCTGATATCCCTATGTATCAGACTGAGAAAGCCAATGAGAAGACAAAATTTGCATTGTAGGAGTCGAAAAAGAAGAAGTTAAATTACCTAGTGTTTGGTGTGAAGTGATGTGTGGGGACCCTGCCAAAGCAAATGGCATGTTGGAGTGTCAAGGTGTGGAGAGACAAGAAGCATTTTGTTGACTGTCCTGTTAAATATAATAATTTTCCAGTGATTGTGTGCTGCAAACAGAGTTTTAGAGGGAGTCTCTGGTTGTGATAAGATCAAGGGAATGTTCACAGACCTTGGGCACGGTCCTCCAAGACTAGAAAAGAAGTTTGAAACATAGCTGCATTGATTTGGCCTTTGGCCATCAATGAATGTTGATCCAATTTGGGGAAACCTTGAGATTGCCAACCTTAAGAAGTGTTGTATTGTTGAGAGCCAGCACTCAGGTGTCAACCTTGTTTTGCACACACCAAGACCAGTGATCATGATGCTTGAATCTGCCCTCAAGATGATGGTTCAAGTCATATTGGTTGTTCAAGCCTAGAAGCCCAAGTAATGCATCCAAGGGTGTCTAGAAGGATGAAGGGTATGATCAATATCCTTTCTGAGGAAACCATAGTAACTGCCCCTACCTCTGCATCAGTGACAACTAGAGTGCCATATGTCAAACAAAGAACCCAACCTTTGATGCAAGGACAAAGCATATTGATGTCAAATACTATTTTGTTTGAGACATGGTAGAGGATGGGAGGGTGATGCTAGAGAAAGTTGACACTTCACAAAATGTCGCAGATGCATCAACAAATCCAATGTTCATAAAGAAGTTCCAAAGGTGCCGTAAGTCTATGGGCATCTTGGCCTCTAGTAGTTAGACGGCAATGTTGGTGTTCACCTTTTTGCTCTTGCAAGGTGTTTAACAAATGGAAGAATATTGGGAAAAGGTGTCTCAACCTTGCTAACCCAATGTTTGCATTTATTAATTGTTTGAATTTATTCATTACATTGGTCCTCAATCAGGAGTGGTGTGTTCCATTTTGTGGTAGCACATTTTCCCATGTGGTGGTCATCTTGAAATGTGTGTAAGAGGTTGTAAGAGCATCTAATTGTCATCATGACAATATAAAATGGGAGCTACTTGTGGTAGATTCTTATGATATGTAATACCATGATTATAGCAAGGTTACACTGATATCTTGACCAGCATTATGACAATGTTATAATGTATGTCATAGAGCATCTTTAAATTGTGGAAGACCACAAAGTTAAACACCCAAGCTAGGAGGTCAACTATGACAAGTTATGGCAAGATGACAAGGTGCAAGGAAAATGTTAAATATTGCTTAAATACCAAGACAAGAATTGAGCATTGGAACTTATGCCGTTTTGGGCATCACTTTTGGACTCATAGATTCGGTACATTGTTTTGTAAAACTGTTTGATGGTTTCTAGTTTATCCTTCATTTATTTATTGGCACTTGGAGTGAAGCTTTGTATAGGTTGGTTGTAGGTACCATTATGCTACTGAATTGCTCCAGATTAGTATATTGGCAATGCTTTGTAGAGGCATAGCTTGGATTTAATATTGTAACCATTGTTGAATTATACAATTGATCTTGCTTTTGGAGTATGGGTTTTCTCTACATAACCCTTGCGTTATGGTATATTTTTTTGTGCATTCTTCTATGTAGCTGCACAGATTAAATCACATACCTCTCCTCATTGACTAGTGTAGGAAGCATTTTCCATACCTCTACTTGCCCTCACTACTTGACATCAACTATGAAGATTTTGGTAAAGGAATGCCAACAATTGCCCCTGCAGCTTCATTCACAAGAAGGAGATTTCAACATTGTCTAGATTTATACCCTCTTCTAGCACAATAATTGCAAATGATAGGATGTGATTCATATCTTCTATTTCCTTTTAATGCTCAATTGAGTTGATGTTGAATAGGTTGTTTTTCTATGGAATGGGTTACGATTCATGGAGAACAATCTCCAGAGTATGTATTTGCACTATTGAATTTCAATCGAACGTTTAGGTCTCATTTCTACCACAAGACTTTTGATTTTGTAGCTCTTTCTTCACAGTCGTTGGCCCAAATGATAGGATGTGCTTGTAACGTTTGATTGGATTGATGTTGAATAGATTGTTTTGCTATAGAATGGGTTACTTTTGTGTGAGAACAATCTCTAGGTTATGTATTTGCATTATTGTGTTTCAATCCAACATTATTAGGTATCATTTCTACCACAAAGGGCTTTTGATGTTATAGCTCTTTTTTCACAACACTTGGCCATTGTGCTCTATTAGACTAAAGTTGATTCTACTAGTGTGCCAATCAAAATTTTCAAATGAATTTGAATAGCCATTAGATTTTTTATCTTAAGTTAGATTGTGGTTGTCATGAAAGAATTCATAGGCAACAATTAGGGGTTCCAGACCCTCCTGTTGTGTAAAAATCCAACTGGGAATGGGTTACCTAAATCAAAATTATAAGAGGAATAATCTAACAGTATTCCATTTGGGCTAAGTTACCGGTTCGAGTTCAGTTCTAAGTTCGGGTACGAAGAACCAGTTCGCAAGTTCAACAAAATTTTGAAAAGGGGTTTGGGTTTAGGCTCGAAAAAACATGTAAAATTTTTTAAATTATATATATATACATATTTATGAAGCCTAGAAGCATGAGTTAAAATTAGAATGTCACATAGTATCATAAAAACATTTAATAAACTTGTAATCATAGCATCATGAATCGTGATCATACCATCATATACTTCAAGTTCAACATCAAAGATTCAAAACATTAAAAGTTAAAACTAAATCATAACATCAAGTTCAAGTATCATTGTTTCAAGTTCAACTAATGAATTAAAAATGTATTAATATTCTTCTTCATCTTCATCTTCATCTTCTTCTTCAGCATTAGTTGACTCAACAATAGAGCTAAGGCCAATGGGATCAGCAGCAGCAACAATAGTATTGGTGTCAAAATCTTCAAATTCATCAAGTGCAAGCCGAAAAGTGGAAGCATCCAAATCCTCTGCATTTACATCCCACCTCTTCATGTCCCCTTCTTTGTATTGTTTAGTCTTGTGTGACAGAAGACACAAGTTGTAATGCACAAATACCAAGTTCTCCGCTCTTTTTTATTGTAATCTATTGCGCTTCACTAAGTGGATGAAAGAATATGAGCTCCAATTTCTTTCTAATGCAGATGAACTAGCAACCTATGAAGACAAGAAAAGGTAAACAATTAAAATAAAATTATTAATCTTACAAAATAAAATTATAAAAATTACTTGCTAGTTATGAAGATAAAGTAAGCTATTTTTTTTTAAAAATAAAACTTACTTGTGATATAATTTTTATTGCAAGGGGCTACAATGTTTGGAATCTTTGGCCATGGAGGTACCACCAACCATGAGCATCCTTCCTAAACCGATGACGGAGAGCATCATTACTTAGACCTCTTGCATTCACAAACTCTATGAACTCATCCGTAATCAAATCTCTCATATCATCATCAAGAAAGAGTCTTTCAAATGCTGTCTTGTATCCATCAGACACTTCTAAATCTCTATAGGGTGGTAGCCTTCCTATAATATTTGGGCGTCAATGCATAGGCAAGCAAATGTAGAGGAGTGGACATTTTGTTCCATCGTTCTACAATAATTGCTTGCAATTGTTTGAAGAGGGTCTCTTTGGGATCTTGCTCTTTTTCATTTACAATTTGTTTGATTTTCTCAAGCATTGAGTCTATGCCATCATAGATCTCTCCAAGGCAAGGCCTATCCATGTCAACGTACTTAAGCATGTTCATAATGGGCTTCATGAACTTAATGAGATATTCCACACGTTCCCACCATAAGTCATCCAATATCCTTCTCTTTATTTTGGCTGCCCTCTCATTGTTGCTTTGCTTTCATATAGCCCAATTGTTGCTGATTACCATATTGCAAAGTGCCTCTTTCACTTGCACAAGTCGTCTCAAGACGATTAAATTTGATGCAAAACAAGTTTAAGCAACCTATAACATAAATTAGAGCAAAAAAATACAACTATTAGATACATACTTTATAAAAGAATACACATTACACAATAAAAAAAATGAAAATCAGAAATTGTAAGATACTGATTTTTTTTTTAATTAAATTACTAACTTTAGTCAAGTTCACTTACCTTCAATAACTCCAAACGTGAGAACATTCTAAATATTCCTTGAGTCATGTGATGGTTTGTGATGAACATCTGAATGTCCTCAGCCTTTGCATACACCTCCTTGATCCACTCAATTGTGTTAATCTTTTGTAACATAAGATTAAGTGAATGGACTGCACAAGGTGTCCAAAAGATATGTTGATATCTCTCTTCAACCAACAAACCAGCAGCTCTACAATTCTTTGCGTTGTCCATTATGACTTGGACAACATTACTAGCACCCACTTGTTCAATGGCAGAGATGAGAATATTAGCAATAAATGGCCCATCTTTTACTTGCCCCTCACAATCCACCTCTTTCAAAAACATTACCCCTTTAGGGGACACCGCTAGGACATTGATCAAGGAACGATTTCTAGCATCTTTCCACCCATCTAAAACAATTGATACCCCTGTCTCAATCCATGAATCATTTATGGGCTTCAATTGATCATCAATTGACTTGACCTCTTGATCCAACAAGGTGGTTCGTACTCTCTCAAAACCGGGGCCCTGATACCCTCTTGGAGCTTCATTGACACTTTTCAACATCTGTCTCCAATATGGAGAGCGAACAACATTAAAAGATAGCCCATTTGCATACAAGCATCTTGCCACATCAATGTCGGTAATTTCCCGACTTTGATTTTGAAATGCAATTTCTAGTGGTCCCTTTCTTTTGTGTGTAAGGCCAAGGGGTTCTTTTTCAGGTTCACGGGTAGCTGAGGTAGTAAAAAAGGGGTGGTCTTCTATCACAACATCTGTGGGGGGTTGCGTTACCTTTGCTTTTTTTTACTTTCAGTTTTATTGTCAATGCCATCGGTTGAATTTTGCCTACGTTCTTCTCTCTCTTCTTCTGCCTCATGCTCTTCAATATATTTTAGTACAATTTCATTGGGTATAGGTGCACCTTTTTTTCCAGGACATTTCTTGACTCCTCTACCAGGGTATCCACACAAATGGCCTACCACACGAAAATATGAACCATTTCTTTCTACATCACAACCCCAACATTTCCAACGGAATGCACCACCTCTTGGTAGGGGTCTTATAATATCAACATGCTTCCAAAAAGGAGAATCAGAGTGGGGTTCTATTATTTGTTCGGTATTGCCTATTGAGGAAGAGGTAGATGCCATTGTAGTTCCTTTTCCTATGGCAAAAAATTTCAAATTGTATACATATTCAATATAAAACTTAAAAGCAAGAGAATGAAAAATTATAGAAAAAATGGCTAAGATCTTAGGAAGAATGAAAGAGAAATGAAAAAAATAAAAAACTTAAACAAAAACAACAAAAAAATGGAACAAGAACTTACCTCTACTCATTGTAAGCTTGCGAAGGTGTACGAATGAGGCACAAACACTTAAAGAAAGCTCACAAACCAATCTTCCAACTCCTCCTTGCACAATCAAGAACTTGCTCTTTTGCTCTTGCTCAAGTCAAAATAACCTTCTTGCACACCACAAATGAGAATGAGAAGCAAACATTAGCCTTTCATATCCACCTTTTAGGGTTCTGGATGTCAAAATTTTATAAAATTTGCAAAAACATGTCACTTAAGTGATGTCCGCGCCCCCCAGTTCGCCGAAGTTCGTTGCGGGTTCGCTTTTTGGTGAGCTGGTCCGCCCGGGTCCATTCGTCCGTGGCAGAAGTTCGAACTGGATCCCAAAATTTGAGCACTACCCGGACCCACAGGCGAACTGAACCAGGACTAGGTACCATTTCGTACCCAGGCTGGTCCAGAGGGGTCCAGGGGCGAACCAGGGTAACTTAGCATTTGAGTGTAAAGAAAATGATAAAAAAAGAAAACTATAAAAAGGAAAGAAGAATAGAAAAACACGGAATCAATATGATTTCAAAGTATTGTAGGATTTAAACCTCAGTGAATTTCAGAATACAACAGCAGCTAATAGCAAACATGACATAAGCCCAAAGTTACTACAATCTTGTGTCAATATAAATAAGAGATTAATTCATCTATGACCAATAACAGTTTACACACAAATTAAGCTACAACAAAAGATCATCTCTATGATAGTCATTTATAAAAATACTAAAGCTTAAATATATAACAAACTCATGGAATTATACTATTAACCGCTTCAGAATAAAATTTCTTAGCACTTAATAATGAAAAAAGAAAAATTGTATGTTCAAATCACCATTCATTTGTAAAGATAAGAAAACATCAAACACTTGATCAATGGATAATTGAAATCAACAACAATGAAATTAATAATGTTGGGACCCAACTCATTAGTTTGAATGTCAGCTCCCCAATGATAGAGATTTAAAATTCTTCTTAAGCAATTTTTAGGCTTAATAGCAGGAAAGTCAATCTCGATTAGCACCTATTGATTGAAACTTCAAAGGAGTGATGGAGATAACAGCTAGTTTTCAAGATCCAATTTGCACAAATGCTCAAAAGACTGGCAAGAATTCACGTGGAGCTGTTGATACTCTGAAGAATGAAGGGCAGGAATTTACTCCTAAAAATATTTTCAGAGTTCTAATCCAAGCTTTAATGAACCCATGGAATTTCGGAATGAAAAGCAATCTAGACCGGCTTTATGGAAGAAGCAATCAATGGTCCTATTTTGCTTTTGGAATCTTTGTTGACTTTCTGTGCACATTAATGTTCTTTACCCCAAAAAGAATACTATTACCACTGATTCTCCAAGTTGAACAGCTAAGCTATGTTGTAGCATGTGGCCATCAGAGAAAGTTGTTTTGCCCATAAATCAGTTCAAATGGCTTGTGATATGCTGCACCCTTATAGAAACCAACAAAAACATACTAGAGGGAAAAGGCTAATGGCCCTGTGGTTACATTTGTGCAATGTGGAAATTTGTATACATACTACACATGTAACTTGGACTCCATACACAACAACAAACTGAAATATGTCCAGTTGAAACATCATCTTTGGCCAAATACAATCATCAAAGAACGTACATCTTTCCTGTCAAATCAAGTTGAGATTAAGAATCTTGGTAAGGATTGTTATTATCTGGAAATTGATATCGAACAAACAAAAATTTTCAACCAAATATAGAATATTAACTGAATTCTGAGAAACAATCAGCATGTCATTCAAACTTTTTGAGTAATCTGTGAATACGGATTAAAATCTTTCCAGGGATGTGAACCCAGAAATTAATGAAGAAAGAGAAGGTTATAAAAGTATAGTTATGAAAATGCAGTAGGAAGCTTAATGAATTTTAGTATGTCCCATATTGCACGTGCAATATCAATGTGATCTGGCTGATGAATAATCTTGAAATTGGGCTGCAATCGAGCAGATTTCTAAATACTCAGATGGAACTGTAGATTTTTAAGGCAGCTACAGTGGGGTGAGGATAATGTACAAATCGTAGCTAGGCACATTAATGCTGATTGGACTGGAGATGAAGATAGTAGGCTTACCATTAGATACACCTTCAAATCATTCTGACACTAAACCGAGTAAATGGCTGCAACTTAGGCTTCTCAAAAATCAGATTGGCTATATAAGAATCAGTTGATTGGCATGTGTTATGATAGTCTCACAGGCTTTAACCAAAAAAACCTTTTGATTCAAGGCCAAAGCACAGACATACAAAACTACTATGTAAGAGAACCTGTTAAGGCCGGAAGTTTCTCCCTATTCTTTCCTGATTTTTCGTGCAGCATTTGATAATTTGAACATAGACCACTATTATAGATATGAGAATGTATAAGCTATATCAGGAAATGGGTTATCGTGTAGAAAAATAAAAATCCAGGGATTCACATCTTGGGGTTGCCTCTATTAGTTCTTATGTTGAAGAACCAGGGGCCGCCTCTGTTATGTACTATGTTTGTAGAATTTATAATGTTGAAGCCCATCTTGGGGTTGCCTCTATTATGTAATGTCCAAACTGAAACATACAAAACTATTGTCAGAGAACCTCTTAAAGTTAAAGCAGGAAGTTTCTCTCTATTTTTTTTTTGGCCTCTCTCTTTTGAACATCACTCGATAGCCCATCTTGGGGCTATCTCTACTATGTATTATATTCACAAACTAATAAAGCTACTTCATTTTGCTCCCAGACTTTCTACCAATCTTCTGAATATGAATATAAGAAGTTGTGATTCTTATTTGCAGTTTAGAAGTTGTGTTGAAGGAATTAAAGCTTTACGAAAGCAACTTTGTAGAATGTACTATAGAACTCTGGAATATTTTCAGCTAGAACTTTAGAAAAAATGAACATCGAATAGTACCGTATATAAAATCAATTGTCAAGCTTAATCAGTACATTCTAATTTTTTATTTGTTTAAGTGGGTTATTTGAAATTACATTGGTTTCTGTAATATGACCAATCTATTAATATGATTTCATATGACTTGTCTAAACAAGTCAAAACTAAAAATGTATCGTTTAAGCCGAATCGAAATATATTTCAGATAACCCATCTAACCATCATAACTTAGAAGCCGAAATCAACATGAACACAAGACCAAAAATACATAATGCATTTAGTACAAAAAAATGTTTAATGGATGGGATATCCGGAAACAGTTTTTTTGGTTAATTGCCAAGGACATTTGAAAGCTAGGAAATAACATTTATGTTAGTATACAGCAATGAGCATATAGTACCAATTCTATTTCCACAACGAATATTGAAACCCGGTTTTAAAAAATGGCAACTCATGTATTTACCCAGTAAACAGCAATGGCAGTAAAGTAATGCTTTCAAAAAATTACCTGATGAGCGGAGAGAAAACAGTTGACGCCTGCTGGCCTGTGCAGCCACATTGTGTACACGGGCAACGCTGGAAAATGCATAGGAATGCGAAGCCATTTTTATTTGATTTTTAAAAAATTATTTACAGGCGACTACTGTTGTGCAGACATCCTTGGCAACAGATATGGAGATACAGAAATTGAGGAGAATTGTGATATATGGATAGAGGAGGACCACCTGTTTAGGATAAAGTTCCAGGTCGTTTTGCTTTGTAAGTTGGCCACGACAGCGCTTAACAAGTACAAAGTGTTTTTGCTGTCTAATCGTAATCAGTACATTTTTGTAAACCAGAAGCTACTGTTAACCGGTCCGGTCGGTCAGAATTCGAATGCAAATATTTTAATTATCAATTTATTTTCTTCCTTATTTAGCCGATGGGCTATTAGTTTGAATTTTTTATCTTGTTTTCTTCCTTATTTAGCCGATGGGCTTTTAGTTTGAACTTTTGATCTTGGAAAATTGTCTCACATGGCCACAAAGATGTCCATTTTTTGTGAAAAGTTGTGATTGGGGTGATTGTGTGTTTATGTTCCCGAAATGTTGTCTGTTGTCTAAATGTTGTCTCACACCACTAAAAAATTGTGGAATTCTGGTTGTTTCGATCAGGATGTTGTCTGGCGCTATCTCGAAGTTGTATAATGGTGTGTGATGTTCTACGTGGAGAACTTGTTTGCAATCATATTATTTTTTTCTTGTGATGGGAAATTTTTAGCAAAAGGGTATGGAAACGGTTTGTGGAGGTGAGATGATTATGGGATGCCGATATATCTCTCTAATTCGTGAGGTTTGGTCGGGATGTGGGAAGTTGTTTAATGGCAGGTGATGTTCTATGTGAAGAAATTGTTTCGGGCCAAAAAATTATTTATGCTTGTGATGGGGATTTGTCGATTAACAATGGTGTGAAAAGTTGTGTTGGATAAAGTATGAGTTGAGTTATGTCTACCATGCCGATTTTAATTGGCTCTATCTGTTTCTTTCAGATGGCCCAATACTTACTAACATTTGTCTTGGAAAGGCAAGAAATTTTTAAAGTGTCAAAATAGGAAAAATGTGCTTTAAAAAATGAAGTGCATATTATAGTGTTGGCCAAGTATTAAACTTATATAAATGTTCCAGATAAGGGAAAATGTGTTCTTCAAAATGTGCTCGATGTAACATATAGCTCTCAGGTAATTAGCCTTTATATCAACAAGTCAGGAATGTGTTGAACTTTTGTAGTCATTGAATTGTTTGGTTAAGAAGTTTCTAAATTCTATAATCTGACGACCACTTGCAGTGTGTAGTGTTGATCGTTGAAATGTTGCAGACTGTCTTAGTTAAATGGATTTCTGAGTTAGGAAATCGTGTTCATTTGGAGGGGATGAGGTGGCAAAATATATGCAAAGATATTGGCATCATTTTTTAAAAATGGAGCAGTATACTCTAGTCGGGTAAATTAAATGAATTTGTGTTATTGTTTCATGAGACTGTTCTCAATTTTAGGAGGTAGTAGAGTGAAGTCTCCAGTTTTGTGGCAAGGGGAAATCTCTAGGTGTGCAATTAACAAGTTTCAGTAAGGGTCTACCTCATTATTTTACTGTCATTTTTGAAGTGTCAAAATAGGGAAAATGTGTTTTAAAAAATGGAGTATATGTTGCATTCAGTGTTGGCCAAGCATTAAACTTTTGTAAATACTCTGGATTACCCGACTTAAAGGAAAAATGTGTCCTTAGAAATGTGTTTGATGTTAGTTATAGCTCTATTGTAGTTAGACTTTGCGATAAGTGGGAAATGTGTTGAACTTTCATAGTCATTAAGTTGTTTGGTTAAGAAGTTTCTAAATTGTATGATCTCATGGCCACTTGCGATGTGTAGTGTCGATCATTGAAATACTACAGAGTACCTGAATTAAATGGAATTTTGAGTTTGGAAGTCCCGTTCATTTCAAGGGGGTGAGGTGGTGAAATATGTGCAAAGATATTGGCATCATTTTTTAAAATGGAAGGGTGTACTTTGGCCAGGTAAATTAAATGAATTCATATTATCATTTTGTGGGACTATTTTTTATTTGAGGAGGTAGCATAGTGAAGTTTCCAATTTCATGATGGGGGGAAAATCTTCAAGTGTGCAGTCAAATAGGTTAGGCTAAGGGTTTACTCTGTATTTTATTGTCATTTTTTAATTGCAAGTAAAGCTTCTTTAGGTCATGGCATGTGTAGTCATTTGTTGAGTGCCTCTTGAGTCTATTTTGTGAGATTCTAGGATGTAGCCATTGTATGGTAACAATAATTATAGCAACCTTGATACATCGCCTTTTGTACCATGAATTTCAAACCCTAACCTTTCTAATGTTTCTTTTTATAGACAATAGTTTGGAAGGGATCAACACACAAAGTTACATGATGTAGATGTTTATGGCAATGCATGGAGAATGAGACAAGAATATAACTATGTGATTGTTGAGAAGTTTGTGGAGAGTGGTCTTCTTGAAGCAAGTGTTTTCCTGCCTACGATTCCTTATCTTGAAATGATTGTTTCTTGTGTCAATCATTACAACTCTAAGAAACGTGAAATTCAAACATCCAGTGGTTTGGTGCTCGTTAAAATTTTCCCTAAAGTTGGGTCACAAGCAATGAAGCTTACTGAATGGGATTCATTTGTAGATGTATTTATTAAGTCTGGTATGTACTATTATCTGGAGAGAAAATATTGGTGTTTGAGTCAAATTGCAAGTGCATAGTTGGGGGTTAAGAGGAAAGGCAAGTCTAAGCTTCCCTCAAGTTTAAAAAGAGAGCATTTTGTGAATAAATTTTTTGATGTAATTGTCCTATTACACTGTGTCGTAAGCAGTGTTGAATCAAGGAAATTTTGTTTATGGATGTGTGAGTTCATGATAAGTATAAGTTCTGATGGTGAGTACATTGACTCAACCAAGCTGGTCAACCATCATTTGATGATTAGCTAGCTAGCTATGAGGAGGGGGAGGGTTCTATATGTGTTCAGTGTTTATATATGTGCTTGCTAGCAAAGAGGTTGTTTGGTCTGGTTTGCAAATGGTAGAATCCACAATAAGAGACATAATTGTGTATGACTATTTTTCGCAGTTGTAGAAGAAAGCACTAATGAAAAATTATGTATGTGTGAATAATGTGTTTCAGTGGGTGGTTATTAAAAATATTGAAGGGTCACCAGAAAATAGGTTTTCTATTGAAGTTCCCACTTTGGTGGCACAATACGGGAGTTGTTTTATTTAGTTCGATAGTTTCACGTATTTGAGAATTGGGGGTTTTGAAAGTGCTTCGTCTAGATTGCCTAGATATGTTTCTAATTATTTTGTGTTCCTAGAAGTATGTTGACAGGTGGAAAAGGTGAACATTAGATATGTAGAAAAAATGAAGAAAAAGGGGTGCCCTTTCCAATTCACCTACAATATTTTAGTTGTAAAAGCAATCGGGTTGCCAAGATGACAGAGAAAATTCTATCAAAGTTCACTTTTTAGGTTCTATCACGAAGTCCTTATTATGACAGTAAACGTTATATATATGTTCTTTTTCATGGAGGGAAGTCGTATTTGCACGAGCCCCAACTAGAAGATTATTAGGAAGATTATGTAATATGACCTGGAGGTACAAAATCTTGCCTCATAAATAATGAGTCTATTGAGATTTTTAAAGTCTCTAAAGGTGTGCAACAAGTAGAGCCCCTTCCTCCCCACTTGTTTATTTTAATGGTCAAAGGGCTGGGAAGATGTATTTAGTCAAGTGTAAGAAAAGGATTGATTCAGAGATGGAATAGGGGCAATGGAATTCCTCTTTATTCTCAACTTCAATTTTTGGATGACGCAACTTTGATGGATGTGGCTAGAATTATTAAAGCGACTAATTAAGGGAGACTCTAGATATTTATTTAACAACTTTTGAGAAAAAGACTAATGAAGATAAGTATTTTATCTTCTTATTTAATGCCCTTCATCTTATTCACACCAAGAGATTGCGAGGATTTTGAGACTTCAAATTGGTTCCCTTTCATTTGTTTATCTTAGAGATCCTGTTTTTGTTGGATCCTTTCCCAATAAGTATTAGCAAGACATTTGAGATAAGTTTCGCAAGAAGGTTGGTCATTAGAATAACATGTGACTTTCAACTATTGGGAGGGTGACCCTCTTGAAGTTTATGGTTCAGGTTCTATGTGGGTTCTCCCTATTTATGAATTCTTTGTGTTGACTACTTTGGCAAGCTTTATTAAGAAATTTAATTCCATGTCCTTTCTCAAGTGTTCTTGTGGACAAGTAATCTACTTTCTTCAAAATGGTGTTTGGTTGAGTGAGATGCGGTCTAAGGCCTTAGATCATGGTAAGTTGGCATGAACGTGCATGCTCAAGCTACTAAGCTATTTTGGAGACGGTGCATCCATTGAAATCATGATTGTGTCAAAATCCTTAAAGTTAAATATTTAGGGGGTGTGGATAGCAAGGATGTTCTTCGATTCCCTATGGATGACAAAGGCTCTAATATCTGGAATGCCCTAAGGGAACATATTTAGTTAAGAAAGGGAATTTTTGGATATGCAATAAAGGTGTTGAAGATTTTTCTTGACACAATTCTTGGGATGACCATCCACCCACTATTAAGAAATTTCCATAGCTACAACTTCTTTATGTGACAACTTCCTTTATTCTAGTTAGAGTAGAGCTGAAGATTTCAAAACTTCCTTGAATTTTGGGCATGTGGAAATGGCTATATGGAAGGAACAACATGAGTGGCCTCCTTGAGGATAAATGAATGCTAGGGAGGAACTTGCTCAATTTTGGTAGGAAGAATATGTAATTCCTTAAGGGATAAGGATGTCCTTACATAGGGTCTAGATCCAAATATAGAAAGTTTTAAGTGGCTTGAGGCTACATGGAGCTGGATAGAATGACTTATAGGAAGGACAATGTCCCTTTGTGGAAATGGGTGTAGAATAGATTTTCTTGGCCCAAGTGTAATTTTTTCTTGTGGCTTGTCATTCAAAATACATATCTTACTTGGGAGAATCCCCATAAAAAAGAGGGTTTTAGGGACCTTTTGTATGTTCTATGTAATAATAGTGAGGAGGATACTCCACAATTTTTTCAACGTACTTTCACCACGAAAATTTGGCATTATTGGTGGGGAGCTTTGAAGCATGCTTTTGTTCATGCTAATTCTTTGATTGAATTTTGGAATTATCTTGCAAGGCCTCCTAAAAAGACTTCCTTTCTCCATGTAGCCTAAGACATTGGTCCTTTTATTATTTGACAATTATAGTTGAAAAGAAATCATGGATTTTCCAAGATAAAAAAATGTTGGTGCAACAAGTTTTGCTTAAAGTTATCAACATATTCCAAGAGACTTTGGTGGAAAAGTGTGATCTTTTTGTTGATGTGGATCCTGGTGACATGGTTCTTATTTAGTATTTGCATATTTTTTTATGGGGACATAAATATTTTTTAGTAGTAGTTGACAACTTAAGTGTCAACATGCTAAGAAGAAGGTTCAATGTGATGGTAAGTGGTATCCTCCACCTATGTGAGCCCTGAAGATTAATACAAATGGATCTTTTAGGGGAAATCCTAGTCATGTAGGGATTGGAGGCATTGATAGGGATAGTTTGAGACATGTTATTTTTATATACTCTTTATATTGGAAAGAGTATTTTATCTTAGTTAGTGCAAGATTGTTTGTGAATCAAATTCTTAGGAAGTTTTAGATTTGTTGACTAAGAAACAACTTGAGGATGTTGATTGGTATTTAGTGGTGATTTTTAGGTCGATTCTTTGGTTGAGAAACTCTTTCAATTTAGTTTCCTTCTGCTTCTGTTGTGTTCTGCAAGAGTGGAATAAAGAAACTAGTTTATTTGGCTAAATGAGCCTTTGAGCGCCTTGATGGATGGAATGTTAGAGGTCAGGGATACTTTCCCTTGGAGTATGCTCAAATGTTTGATGAGATCATCATGCATGATATGCTTGATTAGGGTTGGCCCTTTTTGGGTTCTCTTTGGGTGGGTAACTCTTGGTGTGTTCATTTTGGTGGGCTAGTTGAGCTTTGTCTTTGCATTGCTCATTTTGATTCAATAAAAAATTACCCTCCTTCATCAAACATAACTTTTGATAATTAAAATAAAGTCAAAAAGTTATAAATTACAATATAATTGGTGTATATCTTATGTGTAGACACCTAGAAATGGTCATCACCCCTAGCCCTTTTTAGTCATCATTTATGTCATTGGTCAATTTTGTCTATTTTTTTTTTTTTATCATTTTAGGTCATTTTCAATTATTTTAGATTATTTTAATTTATTTGTTGTCATGTCATTTATTTTTGTCTTCTTGTCACATTTTGTTATTATGGTATGTTTAATTAAATAATTTAATAATTATTTAATTGATGCCTAACGTTCTTTCTAGGGAATTAATAAGTTAAATTAATTTCCCTATCACCTTAGACATAAATAAAATTTCATTTATTTATGTCTTTTTGTCTTTTATTTTGCATATTAAATATTTTGATATTCAAATATCTTTTATTTTTGTATTTAAATATGATTTTATATTTTTGTTTGACATTAAGTATGGAAAGTAGTATCTAAATGTACTTCTCGAAACTTAACTTGAGCAATGATTATTTATTCCTTGGTTCTAATTAGATATACTTTTAAGAGGCTTCAACAATCATTAGATGGAGATGATTTCTTACAATAGTATGTCTTTCAGGTAACTATTAGTTTAATAATTTGAGTTAATGGAGGTTAATTTACCGATTCTGGTATACTCTAAAATTTGGCCTATCATAATAGATTAGTTGTTGGCATAGTCAGTTTCTAATAGCCTTGTTATTTGATTTAAGGGTGATATATATATATATATATATATATATATATATATATATATATATATATATATATATATATAACAGTCTTATCCCTAATTTAGAGGGATCTCCTTAGCTAATAAATATTTAATTATTACTCCCTTTATTGGTTGCAACTACGGATTGATTTCCAGGTTGGAAGTATACAAGCAAGGTTATGAGTTGCAAATAAAATCAAATTCATTAACAACGAATGAAGTAATATTAAGTTATCTATTTGTATAATATCTTTTTAAGCATGTGAGGAATTTGTTTAGCCTCATGAGACTGATATTGGTAGCTGAAGAACTATCATTACACTAGCCCAAAAATGAGTATCTAGTATGTTGAAGCTACTCCCGTTGCCATAATAATAACCAACGATCATCATAGTTAACTTAACCTGAAGTAGCAGAAGTAAGGTAATATTAAATTAGAGTTGGAAAGTTCTATATTATGTAGTTTCTATTTAATCTCAATAAATCAATTTATAGAAGTGTGCAAGTGATATCGATTCGTTGTGTGAAGAAAGAAGATGGATACACTAGTTAGGTTGAGAGGTAAAAAAATTAGAAAATGGCTATCACTATGGATATCACAATCTGGTGGTTAGGGCAGTAATGTGGGTCTTTGGAGATTATATATTTAGTGAGGATAAGACTAGGATTAACCATGACATTTCCATGTTCTTAGCAATAGAAATAGCAATGCATTTTGAGGAGAATAGAGGGGTGGTTATAAAATTGTGCAAAAGTATTTTCATGGAGAGTATCAACATGATTATGGTTAACATTTATGCTAACCTGAACATCCCAAAGCTGAGATATTATGATTGGCTTATCTAGAAATATAAGTCATTCCTAACCTGTATCCTATCATACATGTAGAAGATTGAGAAATCTTTGAGTGCAACAAGCCTATCATTAAGCAAAACCTAAATTTCTTAATGTAGTTAGTACATGTCAAGAGGCCAAACTGCATCAATTGGTTTGAGAAATACCTAGTAGAGGATGGGGTCAACATGGAAGAAGGTGAAGTGGATATCCCCAATGCCACATTCTTGAATGAGGAAGGCATGCTAAAGTTAGCCCATGAAGAATCAAGCACCCAGAATAAGAAGGGCAAAAAGGTTAAATTTTTAGACTAAATGGAGGTTGCGTCTTCTTGAAATCATGGAAGGACTCTCATGGTTTTGGAATGGTTTATATAGGGTTAGGGATGTTTTATTTCTTCCATTAGATATCTAGCTACAACTCCTTAATTTTGTGTTGGATTTTAGTTTATAGGGGTAGGGCAATTCATATCTTTATCTTTCCCATTTTCCTAATTCTATATAGTTATTCCCTGTATATTCATGACGCTCAGAAGTATGTAAATCAAATAATATACAGTACCCAAGGCTATCTTGCAAAGTTTTGAAAGATTTATATCAATAATAAATTAGTCAATGTAAAAGATAAGCATTAGCAAGTTAAGCCCTAGTGTTCATGGAATATATGGATAGTTACATTTGAATTAATATAAATTAAATCATTTATAGTTGTTTTCTCGAAGTCTTTGGCTCAATGGATGATCTATACTTGGTTTATGTATGCTTCTTAAGTTATTTCACTACATATAGTTCTTTATTTTGTGATTAGGGTCAAGTGGGTTCAATTCAAAAAGATAAGATCCACTTATCATATCTGCATAACAATATAAGAGGTTGTAGAAATCTATTAATTTTCTAGACTCTGAGCAATAGGTATAAATTAATACAAATATGGTTTGTTGACAGAGGTGTTAATTTTGTAATGATTGTGTGTGATTCCTCTGTTTGGACACCTACAATTTCTTTTCCAATATGTTATCATCTAGAAGGATTGGCTTTAGGGATGCAGACAATATGGAAAGGATAATTTAATTTAGTTATGAGTGGTATGATTAGATCAAAACAAATGTATTTTACTTGATGTACACATTGATTCATTATGACAATTTACAAATATCAATAGTAAGAAATATAAATATAAATGTAAAATTGATAAGATGGAGTTTATAGATGTTCTAGTAAATTTTCATTTATTGATATTTTGTTGGAATGGGGAAAAGTTGTTCTATGGAAATCACAGTTAAGTATGATCGAGGGAGGATTTGACATGGACATTTGATTAGAGACTAAGGAATGTGAGAATTATTTAAATTAGGAATCTACCTATATATATATATGGTCTTTATAGGGATAAAGAAATAATTTTGTGTGTGTGTATGAAAGGACATATGCATATATATTATATTTACACATGCTTCACATTATATATATATATATATATATATATATATATATATATATATATATATATATATATATGTATGTATGTATGTATGTATGTATGTATGTATGTATGTATGTATGTATGTATGTATGTATGTATGTATGTATGTATGTATGTATGTATATGAAATATGCATATATGAACATTCTCCTTTTCATATACATAGATCCCTTTAATTACACTTTCTTTAGATTCTACAATTGCTTCTTTGGAAATTCTTCGAGGGACATTCATATGTTTGGTTTGTTGTTAATCATGGTGCAATATGTTTAGCAGAAGAGAGAGTACATATTTTAAATTACCTTTTATAGAAATATGTAGACAATAATGTTAAGATAAGTGTTGATGGTAATCACTCAGTATGAATTTTTTAGTTCAGTTTACTTGGAATATTCATTTAGCTAAGATATCATTCAATCTCATGAAAAAGTAGAAGTACTATATGTGTTATTTAATCATTTAAGATCACGTACACATTCTTAATATAAAGAAAAATTGGCAATGGGGCATGGGTTATAGTTTTCAACTTTATAGGTATTGTTTAAAATGGTTGATATCAGGGTTATAATGTGTGTTGTCTAATGATAGCTATATTTTGTCATTCGCATCTCATTAAGAAAAGGTTGTACATGAAAATTAATCTACTTCCTCATGATAGTACGATAAGGAGATTGGATTAGCTGGCATCTTGGTGTCTTTATGGGGTAATTTTATTGACTTTCAAATAATTTATTATGTCAGAATAAGTTATAATTAAGAGATATAATATTATTTTACTCCTATCTTATTCAAGATGCTCGGTGATTAATAATATGATCATTAGCTTCTAAGTCCTATATAATTTCTCAATTGTGTATGTCTCTATATCTAATGCTCTTGAAATAATATGGTGATGCAAACAATAAACACAACCAAGCCCTCATCTAATTTTTTTTACTAATTGGCAATTTGAATTGGCCAAGAGGTAACATATACATTAAATTTAGTATATTAGGAGAACCAACTAAATCGTGAGTTTGTTGACTAAGACTAACCTCCATGGCTAACTATTTTCTTTGAGTTGTTTTATTTTGTCTTAGCTATGATTGCAGGAGAAGATAAAGGTTGGATGGGATATATTAGGGAATGCTTTCAAGAGAAGGGGCCTCTTATGTTGGATCATGTTATGACTTGCAGGCATCTCATGCAAAGCTACATTCAAGAAAGGTCATGTACCAAAAATGTCTATTGTAATTTATGATGTATATTTGATGCCAATATGCTTAAATTGTTCTTGTAATTTGGGAAGGGTTGGGTTAATTTTTGAAGTCTTGTTTCTGGACATGGCTCTATGTTGTTTTGATGTAATTATGAGTAGTTAGTAGGTCATCAAGAGCTATAACTAGAGGCTTTCTTCCTGGTTCTTTCCTACTAGTATGCTCCCTTGAGCCAGAAAAATTTGTACATTTTACATCTATTAATATAATTTGGCTACAACCCCTTATTGATAAAAAAATGATTTTATATTTAAATGTCTTTTGGGCTTTCTGGAGTGAGATTGGCAATTTGATTTTATTATTTGGCTTAATTATTTTATGTTGGCTCTTCCTTTCCCTCAGAATGTTCATTTCATCTATGTGACCATTTATTTTTTGAGTCAGATTTCTTTATAATGGGCTTTCTTTCTCATTGTGGCTAACCATGTTTCAAGTATCCTCATTATTTTTGAATTGTTCATACTTTCTTTTCAAATATTATTAATGTAATTGTCATATCAAGAGAAAAATTATTTTGGAGGAGAAATAAGAACAATAGAGTGTGATATTGAGTTTGCATGATTTGTTATTTATAGTTTTACGTTGTTTTTATGTGAATTTCATTTAATCACTTCATTGAGTGATTAGAGATATTCGAATGTGATCTTTATGCTTTTCATGGTTGAGTTTTCATATCCATACACTAACTGGTTTTCCTAAATACAAAGGGTGAACCCAGCATGAACAATACTGAAATTTCTTGATTGAAGGGTGGAACGTTGAATCCCAATATTAGAAGCAGTAGATACTTTGTTTGCAAGAAGTCAAAACTGACATAATTTGGCATATTTTTCTTTCATAGAGCCACTGGTGATAACACTTTTTATCCTTTCATTTTCCATTAAAATTGACAAAGGATGAATAATAAAAATTAACTAATGTTTTTGATAAAGGTAAAAGCAGATTTTGCATGGAACCCGAAACCATTTACATTTTAAAACATCATATTTTCAAAAAATCCCTTACAAACATCAAATTCCTGCTATACAACAAAAAGCAAGACCCCAACCAACCCAAAAAACAATCCAAAACAAGATAAAATGAAAAGCTAAAAAGTAGTAACTAGCACATCAAACAACAAACTTCCAGCAACCAACCAACAGGAACTACATTTTAATTTTCATGGCCTTCTCCGCTTGTTTCTACATTTCCTTCATTTTCTGAATGGAGTCTTTGAGACCTTTCAACTCCTTAGGCATTTTAGGCAGCTTCCTTTTGAGACCGCTTCTTGTTCTAGTCCCTAGCCCTGAGCTCCCTACAACATCATCCACCATGATAGTAGTATTCTCCAACATGCTATTCTCCAAGTAGTTATACATAGCCTTAAGGTTAATCACTGAGACTTTAAGTCCCTCATTGTTGTGTTTCAGAATTTCACTTATGATGTGTCCATTATAACTTATTTTTTCATTCAGGTCTTTCAGCTTGTCATCCACCATTGCTTTGATTTTGGAAGTTAGGTCCGCATTCGAATTGTTGTTTTCTACCTTCATCAGAAACTCCTTTTCTAGCTTTTCCAGTTTAGCTTTTAAAGGTTCCATGGTATCTTCCATAACCTTCAAGTGTTGCCTCATCTCTTGCATTTACTTGTTGATCAACTTCTCCATGTTGATGTCATGGCCCTCCTTTCTCTTGACCTCCTCCAAAATACGTTCATCCATTTCAAAGCCCACAGTGGCCTCATTATCTTTTTCCCTTCTCTTATTTTCTGCTTTCTATCCCCATCCCTATTGTCTTTCGAATCCTCCTTCTCAGTGCTCTCATCTTTCTTTTCTTCTGACCTTTCATCTTATTTATCTTCTTCCAAGTCCTCTGACATTTCTTCTTCTTCTTCCGCTTCCTTTTCTTCTTCCTCTCCTCCCGCATTTTCTGCTTCTTCATTAACCTCCTCTTTTTCATTTTCCTCTGAACTTGGGCCCTTTATTTCCAAAGCCTCCACCTCATTCACAGGTTCCTCCTCATTATTTTCCTCCGAGAAAATTTCCTCTTCCTTCCCCTAGGAAGAAGGGTTTCGGTCATCAGTTTCCTCTCCACTGTCATGGAATGTCCTCTTCTTTTTCATGCTCTTTTTCTAGGTTCCTACCTTCTCTTCCATTTTAATTTTCTTCTTCTTCCCCATAACCCTTTTAGGTATGGGTGCAGGGATCTTATCCCTAGCATAGTCCGCTATGAGCATGATCAAACCTTCATGCAACACAAGGTTGCTAGATTTTTTCGTGTTCTCCATTATGATGTTATTCAGGGATCTTAGCAGATAATAAGGAAAATAGATTTTCTTGTTATGCCTAAAATGATTTACCAAAACAAAATGCAGGGTGTAAATCATAGAATAATGACCATCAATGGTAAAATACTCAATCATCACCTTCAGAATTTTAGCCCAGATACTCTTAATTTTCACAATATCAACATAATCCCTCAACCCTTTACTCAACAAAGCTTCTTCATCAACATTTTTAGGGAAAATATTGAAAGCTTGTGACCCTATACATTTATTATCCCTATAGAAATTCATGCCCTCAAGAGACATCCTAGTTATCTCAGAAACAAGACTCAGGGTAAGCGAGAAAGATTTACCCCACAATTTAACCTTTCCATTAACCCATCCCTCTGCAAATTTTTTTGTTACCTCTTTATTGAAGCCATGCAACCTTTCCATATACAGAGTAACACCACCATGCTTCAACTTTTTCCAAACTTTTTTTCTCCTATCTCCATTTCTCGTAATCCAGCAACTCCTCCCTTCTCAGACCTCCTCCCATTTTTTTAGGACTTTGCTTGGTTCTTAGGTTACTATTTGTCACTAAAACCGTATTCTTTTGGCTTCTACAAGTCAAGATGTTTAAAATTACCCATAATCCATGTGGAATAAACTTTGTAACTATTTTCTCGCACCTTGCTTGACATTTAGCTTTTCTCAGTAATTTAAGTATCCTTGTCATTATTATTCTTCATTAGGATGCCCTCTTTGTGATTAAGTCTATCATATTTGATTAGACTTAAAATTTCATTTCTTAGATCTGTTTCCCCTTTCCAAACTTGGGTGACATCATTATGGGCCCCCACATTAGCTATACCATCCGCAGGTTTGTTTCCTTCACGGTAGACGTGGGAAATATAACTTTCCTAAAAAATTTGAAGGGTCAAACTTATTTTTTCAATGATGTGGACTATAGTCCAAGAAGACACACTCTTGCCTTTATGCAATTTATTACATTGAGTGAATCTCCTTCCAACCATAACTTTGAACATCCCAACTCTTTAGCCAGCATCACAACATGAAGTGTCGCCTTAGCTTCCACTAAATGATTAGTTTGGATTCCTAGCGGGGGTAGCGACAGCTCCCAAACAATTGCCAGCCCAATCTATGATTAATCCTCCCACCCCAGCCTTTCTAGGAATCCCATTGGTTGATCCATCAAAATTACCTTTAGACCATCCCTTCGAAGGAGCAGTCCATATGATGTTGTCTTTGTTGTTGGGGTCTTTTGTACTTTTATTTTGGACATCCCAGTTGAGAATATCTTTAATATCCTGAGAATTGTTCCTTAACTGTGAATCTCTTGGGATAGTACATCTGAAGTTTTCCATTAGACTTCTACAAACTAGGTTAGCCACTGTTTCATGAGGAGTGTGTTTGTCTCTGAACACTCTATTATTTATCTCCTTCCAGATTCTCCAAGTGAAGTGAAGAAGAAGCAAATTCCATAGGGTTTTTATTTCTTTGCTAGGAAAAGGACAAATCCATTGTTTAACTAAGTCCTGAATGTTCTGAGGTTTGACCCAATCCAAGTGTATCCTTTTGAATATTGAGTCCCACACATCTCTAGTTTGGTAGGAGCAATGTATAATCATGTGATTGCAAGATTCAACTTTAGCACAACACATAAAGCATCTATTGGGAATATTGAAGCCCCTTTTACAGAGGTTATCCACTGTAAGGATTTTGTTCTAGAAAAGCAGCTAGAAAAACATGTTAATTTTAGGAATAAGGTTTTGATTCCATACTTGAGAATAAAAAGGATGATCTTCTTGAGCAATGAGAAGAGTAGAGGCCAAAGAAACGGAGAATTTTCCATTAGCTTCAGGACCCCAGATCAACTCATCCTACACATTCTCTCTTATGAACCAATTGTTGAGTTTCTTGTTCACATATTTAAAATTTTCATCATTAAGACCTAAGTCAACCCAATCATCATTGATCCAATAATCAGAAACCAGATCCCCAAAAGTTTCTTTATAGCCCTGAATTGCATTCAACCACTCTTAGTTCTCATTTAGGGGTCTTTCCTTCAGCCAATTATCATTCCAAAAATGAATCTTCCTGCCATTTCCCAATTTCCATCTAACTCCTTTTCTGACCAAATTCTTTCCCTTACTAATGTTATTCCAGATAAAGGATCCCTGAATATCCAACTAGGACTTTAAAGTTTCATCTAAAGAAATGAGATGATATTTACTTTTTAAGATAGAGTTCCATTCCTTATCCTCTTCAAAGATCCTCCAACATTGTTTAGCCAACAGAGCCTTATTTATGTTTTTGATGCTTCTAATTCCCAACCCGCCAAGCTTCTTAGGTTTACAAACCTTTTCCCAGGCCACAAGGCTGAGTTTTTTCTTCTCCTCAACCCCATACCAAATAAATATTTTTTGTATTTTCTCTATCAAGTCTGCATACTTCTGATGGATTTTGAACATACTGAGAGCATAAACTGGAAGATTTTGAAGAGTAGCCTTCAGCAGCTGGACTTTTCCTGCTTGACTCAAAGTGTCTCCTTTCCAACCAGCTAGTTTGTGATGAAATCTATCTAGGATGTCATTCCAGAAAGAGGCTTCAGGTTTCAGGTATAAGGGAAGACCAAGGTAAGAGGCAGGGAGTTTCCCTATCTTACAACCTAAGATAGAGGATATTTTTCTTTATCTTTCTTTTGTAGTATTGCTGAAGTATAGAGAAATTTTCTCCCAATTAATAAATTAACATGTTGCATTTGTGTAAGTATTCAGAGCCTTTTTCATATTCCTATCTTCTTTCACAAAGGCCTCCCCCATCATTATTGTATCATCAACAAATTGTTCATGAGAGCACTTATGTCTTGAAGACGAAGGCTAAAGACCAAAGATCTGCCCTTTATTCACCAGACTATTAATATATCTTCCAAGAATTTCAACCATTATAGAAAAAAGGATGGGAGATATAGGATCTCCTTGCCTCAAACCTCTGGTAGGATGAAAAAAGTTAGAAGAGCCCCCATTAACAATGACAGAGGAAGAGATCATAGTGACCAGTTGCATTATCAATCTAATCACCGCCAAGTCAAATCCAAAAGCTTGAAGGATAGTGGATACAAAAGCCCAACCAACTCTGTCATAAGCTTTTGACAAGTCCACCTTCATCAAAAAGCCTTATTTTTAGACATTTCTAAAGAATGAATATTCTCATGCACAACTATTATAGAATCTAGAATTTGTCTCCCCGGACCAAAGCCATTTTGTTGGGGGGATATTAAAGAGGGTAAAAAAACAAAATTATAGAAGTAAGAACCTTAGACATGATCTTATACAATGAGTTTCAAAGACTTATAGGCCTGAAAGCATTAGCAGAGTTTTCTCTAGGTTTCTTTGGGATGAGAGCTATGAATGTAGAATTGAGTTCTTGAAGGATAGTTTTAGAATAAAAAAACTCTTTAACAGTAGAGAAAACATCTTTGCCTGTAATACTCCAAAAAGACTAAAAGAAGAACATCTGAAAACCATCTGGCCCTGGGGATTTTTCTCCTTCAAAAGAGAAGACCATTTTCTCATCCTTAGGAATAGCTTTTAAGAAGTCATTAGCCTTAGAGTCTGATTTTCTAGGAATCGAGTCCATCATAATTTTTTGATTCTCCATATTAAGATTAGAGTCCCTTGATAAGAGGGTAGCAAAGTATCTCATAATTTCTTCCCTTATCTCCTCTTCTTTAGTGATGATCCCTCGAGTGGAAGATAACGACTGAATTCTATTTATTGCCTTATATTTATTGACTAGTGTTGATCATGATAGAATGGATAATATTGCTAGGAGATATTCTACATTCATTCTATGAGACATGATTGCAAATAGGCGAGGTAGTGAAAAGTTGAAAATATCCTCCTTTTCTAGTAGCGACTTTCTAATTTATTAATGTTAAGATAAAGGAAGAACATACTCAATCAATTATTATTATCAGTGTTGTAACTATTACCTAATTTTACTTTTGGCTCAATCACATAGATATAGAAAAGTATTCACAACTAAAAATCAAAGATACATGTTTAATTTTTCTAAAGTGTTATTTACAAGAGTGAGATGCCATCTAATGAACAATACATAAAATGCAAGTGTTTACAAGAAACAAGAATTTCTTTATTTGTCCATGAATTTAAAAGTGTGGTGTCCCATACAAGCTATGAGAGTAACTAATTCAATGACATGTGAAAGGAAACTATAAATTTAAAGAAGAAATAACATGAAAAGAAAAGGGATATGTCATTGCTTGAATGAAAAATCCCAAGGTTGAATGGTTGCATATTTAGTTCCTTCCACCCGATTACACTAGAAGTTTTGCTACTCCAAAAATGTCTAGAAGAGATGAAAAGTTTGGTGTTAGAGATCAAGTTGCCTAATCTTCTAATATATAATCAACTGCCATAAAGCATCAAACTAGTTATGCAACCATCATATTTATCAAAGAGAAGTAGAGAACCATCATCAATATCCATCAAAATTTGTACTTTTGGTTTTATCTAGCATATTTGTTCACTATGCAAGTACATGTATGATATTCATTGTGGGAACAATTCACACTGATATCATAGACTTCATAACATGTGGGGTAAAATGGGCTCCCACAAGGGTTTATCTCAACATGCCACCCTCTTGTGTTTTAAGTAGAAATGAGTGTAAGAGCACCACATGTTTTAATTTAATTGAGCACATATCTATCACTCGTAATAGTGCGTTGATGTGCTCACTGTCATAAATCATAAAAACCTCCTTGATTGAACTAAAAAGTAAAGTAGAAATGAGCAATCCAAAAAATAAAGAAAGACATCAGTTTTATATCAAGGTGTCATGAACTTAAGTTCCCTCAAAAGAATAAAATGGAGATGCTAATGAGATACGATCACCAAATTAGTCAAAAAAGGATAGTGCAAAATGTTCATAACAAGCAAATAATTAAATGACAAAATGATAGGGCTACGTTATGTTAGGGTTTTGCTTTACCTTAAGTTACCACCAACAAAGAGGTATTTTTTGCCTTTTGATTTTAAAGCATTCTCTTCAACTAATACGCTTGATTGGTGTTAGGTTGCTTTTTATTTAAATTTGCATAAGTTTTGAAAATGTAAAAGTATTGCTAAGTAATATATATAACTTAGTAAATATTTTGATTGTGTAAAATTAATAACAAAAAGTATTTATTGTGAATCAATGGGATAGTTAAAAAAATTAAGCGAGTGCCTAATATCTAAGGGTGGTTGAAGAAGTTTCCAAACATGTGAAGAAGATATAGGAGTTTCTTTAAGTCAATTTAGGGGGAGTTGGAGCATTTTAAGTTACTTTTATGGTGGAATAAGTTGAGGCATGACCTTTTCTTCATATGCATGCCTTTAGGGACCTGTTTGAGGGGATTTAGGCTTCTTTGTTGCAGACAACCAAAAAGAGGTTAGGTTCCTATTTTCATGTAACTACTTTGAGAAGCATAAGTATGATTCAAAATTCATTTTTGAAGTTAGTTCTTACCTTTTTCTCTTCCTACATTGTAACTTTCAGAGTTCTTTTATTGGAGAGATAAGTGTTTGTAACTCACTTTTAACAGATTTGTGTAGCATTGTAACACCTTTTTTGAGAGTAATAAAGGTAGTTATGCCTAATCATATTCTAGTATATTGTGTTTTGAATGATTGATGTAGTTACTTGTGAAGCTTTTTCCTTATATTGTGTCTAATTGAGCAACACATTTATGTACAAATTTATGTGTATGTTACAGGTTAGAAGTTTTGTCGTTGATAGAATAAATCTCAAGTTATAAAAATATTTTCTTATAGGTTAGAATTTGTGTTGTTTATAGAACAAATCTCAAGTTATCAAAGGTTTTTCTTGCTAGAATTGTGAATATAATAACCTCCTTACAAAGTGTTTATGCAAAGGCTTGTAAAATTTTGAGTTGTGCATGTATAATTGTTATTATCTATCAAGTTGTGTGTTAGGTTGGTTGTACAAGTTTCAACATTTTTGGTTCATCACCTTAGGATTAGTAATTTAGTTTCATGTTATCCTTCTTACCCTTTCCTCTGCAAAATCTTAGTTTAGATTAGTTTAGGTGAAGTACCAAGGAATTCATCCTTCTCTAGAGGTTCACTTCTATTTTTGGTCACCCAGAATCAAGAAGTGTTCCAATGTGTCAATAGATTACTGAGTTTCAATTTTAGTAGGGTGCAAATCTAGTTCATATCAATTTTTGGCATGCCCAGTGGGATAAGAGGACTAATTTTTGATTCATTTTTTAGCTTCATATTGCTATTGTTTGGTGTGTACAATAGTAGTTTTAGCCTTTTGGAAGGCCATAAAGCATATACCTAGCAACTCTAAGTTTTGATGAAGTAAAATCAGTGCATTACAACTTATGAGAAAAGTGTAAACTAGAAGTAGCTCTACATCTTTTGAGTATTTGGAGTTGTCCGCACCTAGGAGAAAAGGTAGAACAACTAAAAGAGAAAAATAAACTATTGTATACTCAAGAAGAATCGAGTCTACCCCTCTTGCGATAAGATTTCATATTATCGTTGTTGTTCCTCATTTTGTTGTTCCATCTCCTACTACCCTGAGAATCCTAGTCACCATGATTCCAATAGGAAGAAATTTTTCCTTTATTACATTCAATCAAGGCAGCCCACTGAACTTGGCTCAATATGATGACATTCTTATAGCTGCCTTGAAGGGTTTGCCATTTTTTACAGGTGAGGATTACACTACCCTAGTATAACATAGAAAATATGTGGCAATTATTTGTGCACTGCATCACATAACAAAATATATTGTTGCGGTTATACTGCTAGCAACACCATTCAAGGGAAAAGCATTGCAATAGTTTAAATGCTTAAGAGAAAATTCCATTACCTAATGGGACCAACTGGGTGTCAAACTTTGTAGTTTATTTAAGGAAAAATCTGATCATTTGTATTTGGTGGAGTATTTTTCCACAATCAAGAGGGCTCCTCATGAAGATATCACAGATTTCAACTTCTGCTTTTAGAAAAATATAGGAAAGAATTCCTCAAATGGTAAGACCCTTTGCTAATCATGTTTTTTGTACTATTTAAGGGATTTTAATATATATATATATATATATATATATATATATATATATATATATATATATATATATATATATATATATATATATATATATGTCATGATACAATCCATGGGAGGTTCTACACTCCCAAGTGCTTACGACATAGCTATAAGAGCTAAGACAAACCTTATACAAGATAGTAAAATTTCCCCAAGACCTCCCATCCCAATATTCCCTATAGTTCAATTAGTAATACCTATACAAGAAAATCCTATAGCCATTATCCCAATTGCACTAGCATTACCAACACCTAATACTCAATCCAACAATAAGGAAAATGCTCTTGCTACTTAAACAATAAATTTATTTTTATGGTTTCTCACCCAAGTGTGAAAGAGTTTTTGTTAAGCAAGGATCTCGATGTTAAAAGAGTCAGTTGGGTGACTAAGGTAATGGAATATGACGTTGAAATCAAGGTCGCTAACTTGGTCAAGGGAAAATGTATCTGTAAACAAATAACTTATGGTGTAAAAACCAGTGAAGAGCATGAACACGAAGTTGTTTTAGTACTACAAGATGAAGAGCAATGTGTTGTTCTGGCTCCTATCACTGGTTGGATACAACATATGGTTCATTTTTTGCAAACTGATGAGTATCCTCAAGGTTTGGATAAATCCATAAGAAGGTATTTCAGATTACAATCCATTCCTTATGTTCTTTTGAATGGTATTCTTTTCAAAAAGGATTTCAATGGTGTATTGTTGAGATGTGTTGAAGTTGGTTAGATTGATAAAGTGTTTCATGAGTTTCATGAAGGGTCATCTAGAGGTCACTTTTCACCAAGATAAATAGCTCTTAAGGTCATTAAAGGTAGCTATTATTAGCTTAGTTTATTCAAGGATGCACACTCATGGGTGAGGAAATGTAAAGAATGTGCCTTGTTTGTTGGAAAGGAAAAGTTAGAAGAAATTCCATTGCAACCTATTTAGGTATAGCAATCATTCATGAAATACAAATTAGACTTCATTAGAGTCGTAAATCCTTCATCAATGCTAGTCATAAGTGGGTACTTACAAATAAAGATTGCTTCACCAAATGGACTCAAGCTATAGAACTCAAGGACACCAACGAGATTGTTATCTTTAAGTTTTATGAAGAGTTGATTATAAGGTTTGGTGTCCCTAAGTTTATAATTTCAAATAATTCTCTTACATTTGTAGATACTAAGATAGTTGTCTAGGTTGTAAAGAATGGAATTTAATTGAATACTTCTAACTACTATCCTCAAGGCAATGGCCAAGAGAAATCCACAAACAAGAACTTAATTAGGATCATTATGGAATACTAAGTTAAAATCAGCCTTGTGGGTTGACAAAATCACTCCTAAAAGATCTATAGGGTAGTTACCTTATATCTTGGTCTACATGAAGGAAGAAAGGATTCCAATCTCACTTGAGCTTCTAGCTCTTGATTTAGTGAATCAACTTGATATGATAGAAGAAGAACCCACAACAATAGGGTTAACACAGTTGATTGAGTTAGAGGATACTAGAAGGGAGGCCATGAGGAATATTGAACACTAATAAGCATATATGAAAAGGTATTTTTACAATAGGGCATCCCTAAGAACATTCGAAGAAGGTGACATGGTGCTAAAGTAGGTTGAACTTAAAAGAAAACCTATAAAACACTCCAAGTTTAATGCATTTTGGAGTGGGCCTTACATTATCTTTGAGTGTAAACAAAATAATGCATTCCAAATGTCTAGGTTAGATGGTGACATCAAGTCAACCTGAATTAATGGGATTCACCTCAAGCATTTCTTGTGAGGTATGATAAAAAAAATTGTACATATTATAATAGGTTTTAGGTGTCAAATAAGTGTTGTTGCACGCAGTTTAGATGCCTTTTTATTTCCTCTAAGTGTTTTTGTGCATAGTTATTTAGTTGGTTCTGAGTTCAGTAGCTGAATAAGAAAGGTATTCTTCTTGTTTCCCTATTATAATTCAATCAATTGAACATATTTCAGTTATAACAGTGAGTCTGTTATTCCACTTTCATAAACAATACATATCTACCTGTTATGGCCAGTTAGAGTCACCATTAGGAAGTGTCTTTGACCCTTCATAGTACATTCATTTGAGGTCCAATCTAATTTATTCCCTTGATGGTCTTCCCTTTTAGCAATCCTCCAAGTGATCAAGAAATAGCCTCCAAGTTTGTCAAGCCCAATTTCAGCTGTCCTTGGTTGATTTTTTCCCTAAGATTCATGCTTCTCATGAACCACTTTGAACCTCTTTGAACTTTGACTCAAAGTAGTTCAAAGCAGTTCAGTGAATAATTATTTTTCTAACATCTATTTTTTGCAGGTGAGCCCTGGCCTACGTCACCTTTTTGTGGTGAACCACTTTGAACCCCTTTGAACCCTGGTTCAAAGTTGTTCAAAGAGGTTCGAGGACAAATAGCGGGCAAGGTCATAAGTGAAGTGACAGTTGATGGGACAAATGACACAAGCTGACGGTGAAATAATGGTCAAGTTATTAATATAGACAACTTGGATTTGATGGAAGCCACGAGGCAAGCTTCAAATAAGGTTTCGGGTTGCGATTAGTGAAATCTCTTACACGAGTGAGAGATATTGCTTACGGGATGATTAATGATGTTATTAAATTTTGCAGATTTCAAGGACATCCTATTGCTAAGTCATTATTATTCACATCATTTTACATTAATGTTCCTGACTTATGCTCATTAAAGTCGACTATTCAGGGCACAATCTTTCAAAAATATAAACAGCTTTGTAAGTGTTCTCTTCTTGTTATATTTTCTATGGATTCTCGGCTGTGGGAGAGGGAATTGTTCTGAGTTCACATAAAATAGGTAGCCCCTTAAGCTATTTTTCATTTATTGTTGTTGTTTGATAATATTGATTCAAGAGGGGGGGTTCATTTTTATTCCTATGGGAGAGATGAGGACTAGCATGCATTTCTTCGGGAATGTCAAGAATATGCAATGTCGAGCCCCTGTTGTCACAGATACAAACCTATTCGGTGTATCAGTAGAAAAGATGACAATTGACCTCACAAACCGTGCAACAAAAGATCATAGTCTAGAGTTCTTGTCAAGTGGATTATTGGAAGTTGCGGCTTTCCCTCCGTCAGTTGTATGCCCAGAGTTGGTTCAGCAATGTATTAATAGATATGATGTAAAATCCAAGTGCATAATGAATGCATAAGGCCAAACCCTTGTGCCAGTTAACAGAGAGACTATCATGGCTGTTTCTAAAATCCCAGAGGAATCTCTCGTCAGTTTCACTCCCACCCAATCTCTAGCTCAGTATAGAGAAAACATAGATAAAAATCATAGTCATGTGGCCCAAAAATGGACTCAAACTAATTATAAGGGAGGATCCCAGTTGCCTAAAGTCCTCACTAAAGACCATATGAAGCCACCTATTCATGACGTGATAGTTTTGCTTCACTAAATTAGAGGTTCAGAGTAGGTTCTCCTCTATGAGGAGCGGATGTTCTACTTTATAGAAATAGTCTTGGAGGGGAGGCAACATCTTGATTGGGCAGAGATTATCGCCAGTTCCCTAAGGGACCAACTTAAACAAGCCTAGGCCATTAAGAGGGATTTCTTTATGTCTTCCTATTTGATATATTGTCTGGCGTGCACACAAGATCTATTAGCCATTCAACATGTCCCTTGGAAAGAAGACCTTTTCATCTATGAGTATTGTCCCTTATTAAGAAAGGATAAGATTTTAGAAGACTATAGGAAGGTTCGTGATGTTTTTCTAGGAAGATTGTGTCAACAATTGGTAGGAGTTCCAAACCAAAGAGTCTCATTGGAAGCACAGAAACTGGTTCAAGTCTATAGAAGTCTATACATTCAATTTCCATGTTTTACTTACATCTGGGTGGGAGGCTTTGATGAAGAACCTCTTAGGCTGCCAAGATATGCCTTTGACTATTTTATATTGGCAGAGGTCTACAGACAATTATTCACAGCCATTAAAAATACTCTACCAAAAGAAAGATGGCCTTCTATGTTTCCAGTTAAGGTTGGAAACTTGGTCTATAATAGTATGATGGATGCATCGGTGATAGGAAGCAACATGTTAAGTTTTCACTTGCAATTTTATGAGTTAAGAAAGGGTTTTGACAATAAGGGCTTTGCCAGACAAGTTTTAAGTCTAAGTAATTATCCATCACCCAGTTCGCACCTGGAAGATCTATGGGAAGATCTTAGTGACAAGGAAGTAGTCTGGGAATGGGATCACTCAAGACTTGTTGTCCCACAGATCAAACTGTTGCAGTTAAAGTTTGATATAAAAGGAATAGAAGAAGATAGTTCTGAAACTGCAAGTTCAGATGTCATCAATATAGAAGCAAGAAGTCCTCTAGTCATAGATTGGAATAGAAAGGAGGAAGATGATATAAAATTAAGAGCCTAAACCATATTCAGGGTTACAGAGACCTGGTTGACAGAAATAAAAAAGAAAGGAACAAAGAACCCCCCTCTTGAAAGGAGTAGTGCAGAATCAGCCCTAAAAAATGTGAAGCATGTTTCATCTAATGCATATCCTATGGTTCCTAATGCAGGTAAAGTCACATCCCCTAAGAAAAAGGTGGTTCCCAGCGGACATCCTACCGCACCTAGATCAAGGCCTAGAAAAAGATCAGAAAGGTGTTCTCAGATGGCATCCTTAGGACCTGATTATCTGGATATTGAGATTAATGATGAGGATATTTCTTTTCCATTGGATCAACAAGAAAAGATTCAAGAAATTCTTACCAGTAATATAGAAGTACCTTGGGTTGAGAGCACTCCTGTCAAAATGCCTGACAATCGGATAATCACTGTTTCAGTTCCTCCTTGGTTAATCGAATCATTGAGTAAAAGGAAGAGTTATAAGCCTATCTCACTTCCTATGAAAGAGATTGTCACCAAATATGCCACCTAGAATCCTAAAGCAAAAAGAATGAAGAGTGATGGAAGGTTATCTACTAATCCATCTACTGGGAAGGTGACTGCAGAAATAGCAACCTTCAGGCCTAAAGAAGGAATTCAAGAGCCAGAGGTGGAAGACTTTGAAATCACTAAGATGGAGCTTGGTGTTCTAAACAAGGACTCTAGAGATCATCTTTTTAAATTTTTAGCTAATCATATGCTTGAGAAATCACAAAAAGATGGGAGAGAGAAACGTGAGTTGAAACAAGTGGTATCTACCATGGCCGAGTTTCTTTCCTCACTCACATATGTTGGAGCACTGCCATTGGCCCAGTCCTCACAAGACTTTGATCCAAATTCAGCTAAAAGCCAAAGGCTAGTGAAACAAATGCAACAGGGTAGAGTCTTGATGGAGGTCATGAAATCTTGGATAAATAATATAATTGATGAAGGGAGTGCTTTCATACGAGAGTTTATATCTACCTGCTTAGATGGGGAAGGATTACTCGGTGAGATTCAAACTCTAGTCCCAAGCTAGGAAATAGAAGAAGAGAAATGCGCAGCGGTTGTTATATAGGTTCAAGAAATAGAGATGTATGGTGTGACTCAGTTCTTATCATAAAATCTGATGAAGTTGGTAGACCCCTATATGCTGTTCATCTTGAAATAGAATTTCAGCTGGAAAAACACAATGTTTAAAGCTACAATTTCTCAAGCTAAAGCAATAGAGAGAGAAGTACTAAAGATGCACACAAATGCCCTTATAGACATCAAGATAGTAAATCCCTCAAGTATTTTACAAATTGATGAAGGTAATAGGGACGTAGATACCATGGTCAAAGTCTTTACAGATATCGTGAATGCTCTAAAAGAAAATGAAGCACTGACGGTTCAGGATTTCACTAGAATAGCAAACGTGGAAGCCATGTTGCTGTTGAATAGGGGCCAGTTACCTAAATAGGTGAAGAGGATCAAGGAGTTAAGATGGGAGAAGAATGCAACTCAAGAAAAGTTTACAAGTATAAAGAATCTACATTTTCAGCCAGCTCAAGAATTGGTGAACGTGTTCTGAACCTGGAAGCTCATACAAACAACCACCTCAGAAGGCCTTGTAGGGAGTTAGCATTTTACGAGATTGCATTTACCTTTATTTCTATTTTAAAAGATATGTGTTGTGAAACTCTCATTTTAGTTGTATAACTAGTTTTTAATGGTTTTTCACATGTCTGAGAGGCCAGGTTTTTCTGGAGGCTCTCTCGGACCTAAAACTATAAATGTTGGTGCATTGAACTATGAAAGGGTTAGAAATTAGAGATAGAAAAATAGATAGTTTTTTTTAGTAGATAGTTAGAATAGTCTTTAAAGTTCTGAAATAGTTTGCGACTTGTTTTGGTTAGACTTTGATCCGATCATATATGAATATATAGATGCATGGTTTGATTTAGATCTTTAAATCAAAATTTGGAATGTATTGGTTACTTTGAGAATTGGTACATTTATATCTATGCATGTATTATTTATACTTAGTCACTCCTGATTTCTTGCTAGTTGTTTCTTCTTGAGTTATTTTATAGGTTCTTTGTTTTAGAAGTAATTAGTAGATCTCAACATTCTTCATAGTTGAATTTATTCATCTGCTTATTCTTGAAATTACCTCAATACCCAAGAGTACTTGAGCGGTCCTTCCACACTTTCTAGTGAAAAGTGTATGTATTTACTTTTATTTTAATCATTCATTGAATATCCTACAAGGAAGCTGAACCTTCAAAATTCAGAGGGAAGCAATTTCTGATGCTTACCCAACTGTTGATGAATTGTTTGTCTTCAAAGGCATAGAGTTTTTATTCAATTTCATTTAAAAAGTAGAAGACAAATCTGTTCACCAACAGATTTTTGGTGACTCTACTAGGGAGAGTCCAGTATAAAATACTAGGTTCTCAACTGATATAATGCCACAAGATGGTATTACTACACAATGATGTGTTTCTTGTGCTTCAACCTAACCTAGGATTTGAAGACACACAAGAAGACATAATTTCAATCCTAGCTACATTAGTGTGGAGATTTAAGCGCAATAACCAATAGTTTCATCAAGTCCAAGCAGTGCTTGAAAGAGAAGAGGAAATAGCTGAGTGACTAAGGGGTATACCAGTTGCTCGTGAAGCAGTTATAGTAAATAGACTTGCAAATGCCCCAGCAAGAAATTAAGGTTATTCCTGAGTATTGAAGCTAGTAGAAAAGAGATATACCAGAGGTGATAGGAGTAGGGGATTGGTTGATGAAGACTTTTAAGCCTTGAGGAATCTTAGTTTTGAACCTGATCTCAATACCTGCAAGAAGAAGAAAATGCAAACATTTAGCAGACCTTCTTCACCTCCACCTAGCCCATTTGTCCCACCTCTTTTCTGAGCTATTGTAACACCCGATACTGTGGTACCTACTATTCTTAATATTTAGCCTTTTAATTTCTAGTTACCTAACATGGCTGCCAATCAATCCTGGGGTCAAAATATTGGCCCACTGAACTTAGGAGCTAACCCCCCTGGAGATTTTCCTAAAGGTGCTAACCAGGTCTTTCCCAAGTTCAACAGAGATGGAAAAGTAACCACTGATGATCATCTTAGTGCCTTTCATACTACCTATGGTGTTATTAGTGTTCCTACTAAAGAAGTAGCGGTCAGGCTCTTTGTCAGAACCTTAGAAGATACTGCAGCTGACTGGTTCAGTCATTTACGTAATGGTTCAATCACTAATTGGAATGACATGAAAACCACTTTTGAAACAAGATTTAAAACTATTGATAATGAGATTTCATTATTGCTTCAACTTAGCCAACTAAAAAAAGAAATACATGAGCCTATGCAGGAGTTTGTGGCTAAGTTTAATAGAATCTTGCAAAGGATACCAGCCAATTCGGCACCAAGCAATAAGAATAAGAAGATCTTCTTCTTGAATGATGTTCCACCTAATATAAGCTTTCACCTGTTAAAAGATGGGGTGGTTGATTTAGTTGCTGCCCAAACACATGCTATTCAGCTAGAAGATACCCTCATAACAGTTGGAAAATGGAAGAGAGAAGTTCAGGCTTCAGGAAGTCCCTCATCTTCTACCATAATAGATCCTCTAATGTAGAGGTTGATGAATGATATGGCTATGCTCAAGTGAGAGAAGAATAAGGCCAATTCTCCGTACCAATCCCCTTATCAAGATGTTAGCCGAAGGCAATATAATCAACCTCCGAGAAAAACTCCTCTCTTGCCAAGTTCACAACTGAGATTACAGATTGAATCTGCCCCAAGGGAAACAATGTGTTCCTTTCATCTAACAACTAATCATGATGGAGAATATTGTCTTGATTGGTTAAGATGCCTTCAAATCAATGCAACAAAGGATACTATCGATATAGAAGAGTTGAAGGAAGAGAAAGACTCACCAGATATTGGTTCATCTAGTTCTTTTTATTTAGAGTATGAACCAGGCTTTGACAGAGGTGGAGGTGTTTTGGAAACCCTGCAAGATCCCTCCTATACTATTCTAACTAGAAATCAGAGAACGCAAAAATTTGTCCCTGGCTCAATTGTTGCTAATGCTGATGCTAAGCGTAAAGAAGTTGGAAGTGGAGAGACTCATGCATGTCCAAAGGGTCCTGAAGTGAAGATTTTATCAAGAGGTAGTCCTACTCCTTCTTCACCTTTTGACTTTGTTGAATTCTACAAAACCACCACGATCTCTATTTCCCCTACAGAATACCTCAAAATGAATCCTAAGGGGTTGGACAAACTGGTAAAATATGTTAAAGGGGAGTCAAGTTCAAGCCCCAAAAAAGATAAACCTCTCATAGGTGAGACGATCACAGTTGAGGAGCCCCTTGTCTTTAAGCCCCAAGACACTCTACAGATGCCTGAGGAATGTCCCTTTGTTAATACAATTGAAAGTGAAATGGAAGAAAGGAAGCCTAATCCTTTCTATATCTCCTTGCTGCTAAATGGCTAGAAACTCAGTAATTGCATTATTGACTATGGTGCATCAGATAACATCATGTCTGCCCCAGTTACAAGAGCCCTCAGTCTCACCTTGACTAAAACTTATGGTCATTATTATTCTATGGATGGGAAACAAGTACCATTAATGGGTCAGGTCAAACATGCCCAAGCCATTCTTGCTGCATACCCCAAAAAGCGTCTAAAGTTGACTACCCTGGTAGCAGATATCCCAGCCAGTTATGGTATGCTGCTTAGTAGAACCTTTTGCAAGGATTTAGGAGGAGACATTAAGATGGACTGGTTAGAGGCCATGATCCCAATAGGTAAAAAAGAAAGTAAGACTTGAACCCGAGCCTAAAAATAAATATACTGTGGTACCCTCGAATAATCCAAAAGCTCAAATTTTGTATGAGGAGTGTCATTTTGGCAACTATGTCATTTTAGTCGATCTTGAAAAAGTTGGTGAAGCTTCTTCTAAAAAAGATGAGGATATATGGAAGATGGAGTTTGATGGCAACTGCTCCAATTTAGGTTCAGGCGTGGGTGTAGTCTTTTTCCCTCCTAATAAAGAATGTATTCCTCTTTCTTTTAAATTAGATTTCAAAAATACTAATAATATTGCAGAATATGAAGCCTTACTGCTAGGGTTAGAAGAGGCAAAATTGAGGGGAGTCAAGAAGTTGATTGTAAAAGGTGATGCTGAGTTAATCGTGAAGCAGGTGAGAGGCCAATTCTCTGTTAAGAATGAGAGGTTAAAGCACTACAAAAATTTGGTATGGGATGAGCTAGATTTCTTCGATGCTTTCTCTACAGAATTTATACCAAGAAATCAGAACACCAGAGCAGATGCCTTGGCAGTTTTGGCTTCAGTGTTGTTGCCACATCCTAACTTTAAAACTCAAAAATATGAAATTGAGATGATTTACAAGCTGAGAGTACCTAACAATGTGGAGTACTGGCAGGTCTTTGATAGCGATTCCCATCTTAGAGATTTCCTAGAATGTGCCGCAAGTTTTTCTGATATATATTTTGAAGGATCTAACAGTGAGTGCAAAGAAGTCTATGAAGATGTTGCAGGTTGTGATGGAGTGATTCAACTAAAAGGAAATAAAATACCCAAGGGCCTCATCTCTCTAGAACATTTGTTCTAGGGAAAAGATGATAGTACTATTAAAGAGAAGGTGTCTCATGTGCATAATGCCAAAGAATATGACAAAATTGATATAAGAGAGCAGAATAATCTGAAATGGATTTCGATTGGTCAGACATGTACTTCATCTGAAAAAGAAGACTTGACGAGGTTACATATAGAATATAGAGATGTCTTCGCTTGGGGGTATGAGGACCTGAAGAATTTCAAAGGAGGCCTTTTTGAACATCAAATCCCTTTAAAACCTGGTGTTTCCCCTTTTTGTAAAAAATTAAGGAACTATAATCCGAAAGTGTCTAAAGCCATATTAAAGGAAGTTGAAAAAATGCTACAAGAAAGGATTATCTATCCCATTCATCATTCAACTTGGATCGCCAATATAGTTCCTGTGAGAAAGAAGAATGGCGAGATCAGGATCTGTGTTGATTTTCGTAACCTAAACCAAGCAAGTTTTAAAGATAACTATGCCTTGCCTATGATGGAACATGTTCTTCAAGCTGTATCAAGATCTAAAGTTATGTTTATGCTAGATGGCTATTCCAGGTACAACCAAATTAGTGTAGCAGAAAATGACCAACACAAAATGACGTTTATCACCCCATGGGGAACTTATGCATATAGTCGTATGCCATTTGGGTTGATCAATGCGGGTGCAACATTCCAGAGGGCAATGAATTCTTCTTTCGAAGATCTTTGAAACAAAGTTATAGTGGTATATTTAGATGATCTTACTGTCTTTTCAAAGAAGAGAAGTCAACACCTAAAGGATCTTGAGATAGTGCTCTTAAGATGTAGAAGCCACAACATCTCTTTGAACCCCAAGAAATCAACATTCTTTGTGGACGAAGGAAAATTACTAGGTCATATTGTCTTAAAGGATGTTGTCCGAATTGACCCCAAAAGGGTTAAGGCGATTCAACAGCTCAGCCTGCCTTTGAGCAGGAGTGGATTGAAGTCCTTCTTTGGCCAGGTGAATTTCCTACGTGCGTTCATTCCAAAAAATTTAGAAATTACTAGGTACATGGTTGACATGATGAGTGAGAAAGTTCTTTTTAAGTGGAACAAGAATGGATGCAAAGATTTCAGTGATATTAAGGATGCAATATCTCAGGCATCTGTGTTAAAGAGTCCCAATTGCAAAAAGGACTTTATCATTTATTGTTATGCCTCTGAGCATACTCTATTGGGTATATTAACACAAAAAGATGAGAAAAGACAGGAAGCGCCCATAGCCTTTATGAGAATGCCTCTGAAAAGACATGAGCTCAAGTACTCCTAGATGGAAAAACATGCCTTCACCGTAGTAAAAGTGGCAAAACAGTTCAGGTACTATATACTTCATTCCCATTGTATCGTTTTCATTCCTGAAACTGCAATGAAAAGTATTTTGACTCAGAAGGAGATTGGTATGAATAATAGGGCAGTTTGGATAGCAAAAATTCAAGAGTATGACCTGATGATCAAGCTGACTAATTTGGTGAGAGGGAAAGGCCTATGCAAGTTGATAGCAGAGAATGGTGAGCTATCTGAGAAAATTGATGAAGTACCCATGGCATTGCTAGTCAGTCTAACTGATCCTTGGTTTTCAGACATGGCTTATTTCCTTACCTATGGTGAGTGTCCTGATCATTTAAATCCCAAAGAGAGGCGTAACTTGAAATTGAAAGCAAGTAAATATGTGATATCCTAGGGGACATTATATAAAAGGGGCATAGATG
The DNA here is from genome assembly GCA_027943335.1 of Chamaecyparis obtusa. NCBI lineage: Eukaryota > Viridiplantae > Streptophyta > Pinopsida > Cupressales > Cupressaceae > Chamaecyparis > Chamaecyparis obtusa. The sequence goes on along the minus strand of BSBK01013024.1, from coordinate 1,413,994 downwards.
GAACCTTTCTAAGATGCGTAGATGCTGAGTAGTAGAAAGAACTTTTGAAAATCTTTCATGATGAAGCTTGTGGAGGCCACTACTCCTCAACTATAACTGCATTCAAGATTCTTTGAAATCACTTTTACTGGCCTGGCATGTTCAAAGATGCATATCAGTATGTTCACAATTGTGAAAAATGTCAACTTTTTACTAGGAGACCTCATCTTGTTGCCCTGCCTCTTAAACCTATGATTGTTGATGAGCCTTTCAAACAATGGGGAATAGACTTCGTGGGACCTTTGAACCCGCCATCTAGTGCTGGGCATGTTTATATTCTCACAGCCACTGATTATTTTACTACGTGGGTGGAATAAGTCCCCACTAAGAAAGTGAACTCTCAAGTTGTGTGTGAGTTCCTTTTAAATTATATTTTTGTCAGGTTCGGGGTACTTGTTAAGATAGTAGCAGACAATGCTACATACTTTTCCTCTGAAGAGATCTCAGCTTTTTGTTATAAACATGGCATATCTTTGGCTCATTACTCTGATTATTTCCTGCAAGGCAATGGTCAAACTGAATCCAATAATAAGAACCTGGTGATGATCATGAAAAAGTTAATGGATGATAACCCCCGTGAGTGGCATAAGAAACTATTTGAAGCTTTGTGGGAAGATCGAACTACTTTGAAAAGAGAAATTGGAATGGCTCCCTTTGAATTGGTATATGGAATAGGAGCACATGTATCTCTACCTTTGGAGCTCTCTTCAGCCAAGCTCCAAGCTATCATTGAAGATCATTATTTTAAAGATCCTCTGGAGAAACATGTCATGCATTTGAGTCAACTGGAAGAAGAAAGGGAGGAGTTGGTAGATCATATTACAAAGCATCAGTTGAAGGTAAAGTAGATTTTTGATATGCAGGCGCGGCCTCGTAACTTTATGGAGGGTGATGAAGTGCTTATATGGGACAAAAGGCGGGCACCCAAAGGGTCTCACAAGAAATTCGAGTCTTTATGGAAGGGCCCATTTATCATTTTTGAAACTCTTGGTTCAAATGCTTTCCAATTGTCCTACCTAGATGGTGTTAATCTACCTTTTACCTATAATGGGCATGACCTCAAGTTATGCAAGCTTAAATGATATAACTAGTCATACCTGTGTACATATTAGGTAGTGTTTCCTTGCTTTCCTTTTTGTTGTGTCATAGTGCTCTATTTTTCTTTCCCTTTGTTAGCTTTTTCTGTGAAACTAGTTTTTCTGAGTTCTCTGCACATTGAGCAATATGTAGTCCCCAGCTAGAGCCGATGTTAGGGTCAGTTAGAGTCGCCATTAGGAAGTGTCTTTGACCCTTCATAGTACATTCATTTGAGGTCCAATCTAGCATATTCCCTTGATGGTCTTCCCTTTCAGCAATCCTCCAAATATACATGTCCTTCAAGTGATCAAGAAATAGCCTCCAAGTTTGTCAAGTTCAATTTCAGCTGTCCTTGGTTGAATCTTTCCCTAAGATTCATGCTTCTCATGAACCACTTCGAACCTCTTTGAACTATGGTTCAAAGTAGTTCGAAGCAGTTCAATGAATAATTATTTTTCTAACATCTATTTTCTGCAGGTGGGCCCCGACCTACGTCACCTTTTTGTGGTGAACCACTTTGAACCCCGGCTCAAAGAGGTTCAAAGAGGTTCGAGGAAAGATAGTAGGCAAGGTCATAAGTGAAGTGATAGTTGATGGGACAGATGACATAAGCCGGTGGTGAAATAATGGTCAAGTTATTAATATGGACAACTTGGATTTACAGAAGCCACGAGGCAAGCTTCAGATAAGGTTTTGGGTTGCGATTAGTGAAATCTCTAACACAAGTGAGAGATATTGCTTAAGGGATGATTAATGATGTTATTAAATTTTATAGATTTCAAGGATGTCCTACTGCTGAGTCATTATTATTCACATCATTTTACATTAATGTTCTCGACTTATGCTCATTAAAGTTGACTATTCAGGGCACAATCTTTCAAAAATATAAACAACTCTGTAAATGTTCTCTTCTTGTTATATTTTCTGTGGAGCCTCGGATGTGGGAGAGGGAACTGTTCTGAGTCTGCATAAAATAGGTAGCCCCTAAAGCTCTTTTTCATTTCTTATTACTATTTGATAATATTGATTCAAGAGGGGTGGTTCATTTTTATTCATGTGGGAGAGATGAGGACTAGCATGCATTTCTTTGAGAATGTCAAGAATATGCAATGTCGAGCCCCTGTTGTCATAGATATAGACCTGTTAGGTGTATCAGTAGAAAAGATGGCAATTGACCTCAAAAATTGTGCAGCGGAAGATCATAGTCTAGAGTTCCTGTCAAGTGGATTATTGGAAGCTGCGACTTTCCCTCCGTCAACTGTATGCCCTGAGTTGGTTCAGCAATGTATTAATAGATATGATGTAAAATCCAAGTGCGTAATGAATGCGGAAGGCCAAACCCTTGTCCCAGTTAATAGAGAGACTATCATGGCTTTTTTTAAAATCCCTGAGGAATCTCTCGTCAGTTTCACTCCCACCCAATCTCTAGCTCAGTATAGAGAAAACATAGATAAAAACCATAGTCACGTGGCATAGAAATGGACTCAAACTAATTATAAGGGAGGATCCTGGTTGCCTAAAGTCCTCACTAAAGACCATATGAAGCCACCTATTCATGACGTGATAGTTTTGCTTCGTTGAATTAGAGGTTCAGAGTAGGTTCTCCTCTACGAGGAGTGGATGTTCCACTTTATAGAAATAGTCTTGGAGGGGAGGCAACATCTTGATTGGGAGGAGATTATCACTAGTTCCCTGAGGGACCAACTTAAACAAGCCCAGGCCATTAAGAAAGATTTCTTTATGTCTTCCTATTTGATATATTGTCTAGCATGCACACATGATCTATCAGCCATTCAACATGTCCTTTGGAATGAAGACCTTTTCATCTATGAGTACTATTCCTTATTAAGAAAGGATAAAATTTTAGAAGACTACAGGAAGGTTCATGATGTTTTTCTAGGAAGATTGTGTTAACAATTAGCAGGAGTTCCAAACCAAAGAGTCTCATTGGAAGCAGAGAAATTGGTTCAAGTCTACGGAAGTCTATACATTCAATTTCCACATTTTACTTACATTCGGGTGGGAGGCTTTGATGAAGAACCTCTTAGGCTCCCAAGATATGCCTTTGACTATTTTATATTGGCAGAGGTCTATAGACAATTATTCACAGTCATTAAAAATATCCTGCCAGAAGAAAGATGGCCTTTTATGTTTCCAGTTAAGGTTAGAAACTTGGTCTATAATAGTATTATGGATGCCTCGGTGATAAGAAGCAACCTGTTATGTTTTCACTTGCAATTTTATGAGTTAAGAAGGGGTTTTGACAATAAGGGCTTTGCCAGACAAGTTTTAAGTCTAAGTAATTATCCATCACCCAGTTCGCACCTGGAAGATCTATGGGAAGATCTTAGTGATGAGGAAGCAGTCTGGGAATGAGATCACTCAAGACTTGTTGTCCCACAAATCAAACTGTTGCAGTTAAAGTTTGATATAAAAGGAATAGAAGAAGATAGTTCTAAAACCGCAAGTTCAAATGTCATCAATATAGAAGCAAGAATTCCTCTAGTCATAGATTGGAATAGAAAGGAGGAAGATGATATAAAATTACGAGCCCAAACCATATTCGGGGTTATAGAGATGTGGTTGATAGAAATGAAAAAGAAAGGAACAAAGAACCCCCCTCTTGAAAGGAGTAGTGCAAAATGAGCCCTAAAAAATGTGAAGTATGTTTCATCTAATGCATCTCCTATGGTTCCTAATGCAGGTAAAGTCACATCCCCTAAGAAAAAGGTGGTTCCCAATGGACATCCTACCACACCTAGATCGAGGCCTAGAACAAGATTGAAAAGGCATTCTCAGATGGCATCCTTAGGACCTGATTATCTGGATATTGAGATTAACAATGAGGATATTTCTTTTCCATTGGATCAACAAGAAAAGATTCAAGAAATTCTTACCAGTAACACAGAAGTACCTCGGGTTGAGAGCACTCCTGTCAAAACACCTGACAATCAGATAATCACTATTTTAGTTCCTCCTTGGTTAACCGAATCAGTGAGTAAAAGGAAGAGTTATAAGCCTATCTCACTTCCTATGAAAGAGATTGTCACCAAATATGCCACTCAGACTCCTAAAGCAAAAAGAATGAAGAGTGATGCAAGGTTATCTACTGATCCATCTACTGGGAAGGTGACTATAGAAATAGAAACCTTCAAGCCTAAAGAATGAAATGAATTCAGGAGCCAGAGGTGGAAGACTTTGAAATCACTAAGATGGAGCTTGGTGTTCTGAACAGGGACTCTAGAGATCATCTTTTTAAATTTTCAGCTGATCATATGCTCAGGCAGTCACAAAAAGATGGGAGAGAGAAACATGAGTTGAAACAACTGGTATCTACCATGGTTGAGTTTCTTTCCTCACTCATAGATGTTGGAGCACTGCCACTAGCCCAGTCCTCACAAGACTTTGAACCGGATTTAGCTGAAACCCAAATGCTAGTGAAACAAATGCAACAGGGTAGAGTCTTGATGGAGGTCATGAAATCTTGGATAAATAATGTAATCGATGAAGGGAGTTCTTTCATATGAGATTTTATATCTACCTTCTTAGATGGGGAAGGATTACTCGGTGAGATTCAAACTCTGGTCCCAAGTTGGGAAATAGAAGAAGAGAAATGCACAGCGGTTGTCATATAGGTTCAAGAAATAGAGATGTATGGTGTGACTTAGTTCTTATCATAAAATCCGATGAAGTTGGTAGACCCCTATATGTTGTTCATCTTGAAATAGAATTTCGGCTGGAAAAACACAATGTTTAAAGTTGTGATTTCTCAAGCCAAAGCAATAGAGAGAGAAGTACTAGAGATGCACACAAATGCCCTTTAAAGACATCAAGATAATAAATCCCTCAAGTATTTTATAGATTTATGAAGGTAATAGGGATGCAGATGCCATGGTCAAAGTCTTTACAGATACCATGAATGCTCTAAAAGAAAACAAAGCACTGACGGTTTTGGATTTCCCCAGAATAGCAAATGTGGAATCCATGTTGCTACTGAACAGGGGTCAGTTACCTAAATAGGCGGAGAGGATCAAGGAGTTAAGATGGGAGAAGAATGCAACTTGAGCAAAGTTGAAAGGTCTAAAGAATCTGCATTTTCAGCCAGCTCAGGAATTGGTGAACGTGTTTCGAACCTAGAAGCTCGTACAAATAGCCACGTCAGAAGGCCTTGGAGGGAGTTAGCATTTTACGAGATTGCATTTACCTTTATTTCTATTTTAAAAGACATGTGTTCTGAAACTCTCATTTTAGTTGTATAACTGGTTTTTAATGGTTTTTCTGGAGGCTCTCTTGGACCTAAAACTATAAATGTTGGTGCATTGAACTGTGAAAGGGTTAGAAATTAGAGATAGAAAAATAGATAGTTTTTTTTAGTAGACAGTTAGAATAGTCTTTAAAGTTTTGAAATAGTTTGTGACTTGTTTTGGTTAGACTTTGATCTGATCATATATGAATATATAGATGCATGGTTTGATTTAGATCTTTGAATCAAAATCTAGAATGTATTGGTTACTTTGAGAATTGGTACATTTATATCTATGCATGTATTATTTATACTTAGTCACTCCCGATTTCTTGCTAGTTGTTTCTTCTTGAGTTATTTTATAGGTTCTTTGTTTTAGAAGTAATTAGTAGATCTCAGTATTCTTCATAGTTGAATTTATTCATCTACTTATTCTTGAAATTATCTCAATACCCAAGAGTACTTGAGCAGTCCTTCCACACTTTTTGGTGAAAAGTATATGTATTTACTTTTATGTTAGTCATTCATTGAATATCCTACAAGGAAGCTGAACCTTCAAAATTTAGAGGGAAAAAATTTATGATGCTTACCCAACTATTGATGAATTGTTTGTCTTCAAAGACATAGAGTTTTTATTCAATTTCATTTAAAAATTAGAAGACAAATCTATTTTCCAACACTACCCAATGTGATTGTAAGAGGTTAAAGAATTGCAAAAAATGACTTGCATTAGTGTGAAGGAGTGTTTCTCAAGGTTTATTCAGGTCTTTTTTACTCTGTACACAATGTATAGTTCGTGTAATTGGTCTAAGATTCTTATAAGGCAAGCATTTAGAAAATGTTGCAAAAATGTTACCTAATTTTTCTTTTAGCTCAATCAAGTAGAGCTGGAAAAGTATTTACAACTAAAAATCAAAGGTGCATGTTTAATTATGCTAAAGTGCTCTTTACAAGAGTGAAATGTCATCACATGACTTTAATGGCAGAAGGTGGAAATGACTGGGGAGGTAATGACTATGACCTTAGAGGTTGCAGTAATGGCAGTTTCAACATGTTTAGAGGCCCTCATAGACAATAGAATCAACCAGGTAGAATATAGTGGAAATCCTTCCAAAATGGGTCTACTTTTCAGGAACAAATGGTTTGCAGGTCAAATAAGGTATAAACCTTTCAAGAATAGGTAGAATGTTGGCTCACAGGGGCCCTCTACTCAAAGATATTTTCAAAGTTTTGATGGTAGGCAAAGATATTTTAATCGAGCAAGATGGATCCCTCCTAGGCAAGACCTTTCGAGGAATTTTGGCAGGAATGGAGGGGTTAGGGAGAACAAAGAACCCTCTGTCTAGCAAAAGGATTATTTGTATCAACCAATTTTTTTTAGATTCAAATAGATCGAGCACAAATTTTGGCACCCAAAAGCTTCTACTGCTATGTTACCCATTTTTAAAGTGCATTCATTGACCCAGGTTGTAGGTAAAAAAGCTGCTAACACTATTGCCATTAGAGATTCTTCCCTTTTGATCAATAACTCTCAATGGTCAAACTCTGTGAATAGGTTACAAGAAAGAGATTTTTTTATGAAATGACTAGGACCATGGCCTTCTATTGCTAAGATTCAAAAATGGATTATTGATAACTGGAGTGAAACTTATGAACTAAAAACCCTTTCAAATGAATTTCTTTTGGTTTTAAGCAATTCAAAAATAGATAAGGATTGGGTTTTGAATGGGGGACCTTATATGCTTGATGGGAAAGGTATATATATTAGGGATTGGAAACCTAATTTTAATCCTGATAGAGAGGAAGTGGAGCACACTGTTGTTTGGTTGAAATTGAAAAATCTGCCTTGGGAATATAAGGATGGGGAAACTTTAAAAATTGTTGGGGATTGCTTGGGTAAATTTTTAAATTTTTAAGAAGTGGTTGATGAGAATGACTTCTATATCTACTCTAAAGTGTTATTTTTAGTGCAAAAATGCTACCAAATTCCTGATTATGTTGTCCTTGGCTCTGCCAATAGTGATTGGAGGTTAAAAATTGAGGTTGATAATGCTTCTACAGACTATGCAACTGATCTTCATGGAAAAAAAGACAAAGGCTCGAAAGGTAATAAGTGTTTGGACTGGATTGTAGGGATGGAAACCATCAGAACAAGGCTTCCCTCCTGGAATTTTCAATTTGAGGAAGATATGATCTTGGATAGGGTGACAGATGCCTTGGTTAATCCCCCCTAGAAAATAGATAGAGGATCTCAGTGGATGCTTCTAACAAGACACGGGAGCCTTATTCTCTATCACAATTTGGATTGACAGATAGCCCACTGTCCATGCAGGTGGTAAAGGAAACACCCTTTTACCCTATTTCTAATGCAGTCAGTAACAGAGACAAAGCCACTCATTTTGGTGAGTTTCCTTTGAAGCAAACCCTTATGGTGCCCGATTCATGGGAGGAAAATTCACTGACCCGCAAAAGGCTGAGTCTAGGGCATGTTGATAGAAGTTGCAAACTGGATTTTTGTGATGATGACACTTTTATTTTAGAATAGGTGAATTCTCCCCATAAGGATCAATAAAATGAATCCTCATATCCATGTAAGGATATTCAAATCTCTCTGATCAAAAACTTGGAAAATTCTATGGAGGATATGCAACACAATGCAGATAATAACTGGATTACATATTCATATGCTGACTCACAAGGAAAAGATGATGATAATGATGCTTTAGGCCCATAGTATCACATTGATGTTTTTGAGAAGAGAACTATTAATCTTACTCCTTTTTTTCTTAAACCTAATGTGAAGGAAAAATGCAAAAGAGGTCCTAAAACCACAAAGGTGAAACTTGATATTGATGGTAATGCAACAGATCGGTCAAAATTGCTGAGATCGGGAAGAGGCTATACCTCTTCCCGTAAGCCATGAAGCTCCTTTCATGGAATGTCAAAGGCTACAATGCCTCTGACAAATGACATTTGGTAAAGTGATGTCTTGACCAAACCCAACCTAATTTGGTTTTTCTTCAAGAAACAAAGCTAAGTGGTGATGGTGTTCTGTCTTTTTCTAAGAAATTTGGTTTGTGGGGATGTTTGGTTAAGGAGGTGGAAGGTGGCTATGGAGGTTTGTGTATTCTTTTGAAGAAGGCTTGCTTGTAGGTTAATTTGTTACTAGATGGCAGTTTTTGGCAGTTAGTGGAAGTAGTCTCTTTTCAATTAAATATGACTTTCTTGGCTTACAATGTTTATGGTCCATGCAACCCAGATCTGAAATAACAGTTATGGCTTTCCTTAATATATTTGATCAATCTTTATAAAGATTATCTCTTTCTTCTGGGATGAGACTTTAATGCCATTCTTTCCCCAGCTAAAAAATTAGGGGGTAAAGGATGGTTTAGTCAGAGTCGACAAGTTTTTATAGACTTTGTATCTCATAATGATTTGCAAGATGTTAATTTTAGTAATGGGGTATTTACTTGAACCAATAGACGTAAAGGGTTCACCAATATTGCTGAAAAACTAGATAGATTCCTTCTCGGTGATTTATGGGAGGATTCTAAATGGATTTTTCAAGCTAATATTCTTCCTATAAATGGTTCTAATCATTTCCCCATCTGCTTGCATGTCCTTGAGGATGTTGCCCCTGAGCATGCTCCCTTCAGATTCAAGAAAATGTGGTTCAGTAATATTGGCCTTCTAGATTTTATTGAGGAATGGTGGATTCATGCCCCTAGGCAATCTGGTAATTGCACCTTTCTATTCTTTAAAAAATTACAATTTATTAAAGAAAAACTCAAATTCTGGAATAGGGAGGTGTTTAAAAACATCTTTGTGGAGAAATTTAATATTAAGGCTGATTTAGCAGCTCTTAATGAGAAGATAGTCCAAGGAGGGATGTATATTATCACCTTTATCTAAGAATAAGAGCTCAAAAAGAAATAAAACAAAGTTCTTAATCAAGAAGAGATCTTTTGGAGACAAAAATCTAGGGAACTATGGTTAAAAGAAGGAGATAGAAATACAAAATTCTTCCATAATTCTATCAAAGGAAGAAGGGCTATGAATAAGATTTTTTCTATTAAAGATAGTCAAGAGAATCTTTTAACTAATCAAGCTCTTATTAATAAAGAGGTTGTAAGACACTTTTCTTCTATCTTTTCAAAGGCTTTGGGACAGTTAGTGGATGATTTTGGTTTGTTAGATGTGATCCCTCCGGTTATATCAGAGGAACATAATAGATGGGTGATGAGAGTGACTACTGATTCATAGGTTTAAAAGGCTTTATTTAGCCCAAGAAGTGATAAAGCTCTTGGGTCTGATGGTTTTCCTACTCTTTTCTTTTAGAAAACATGGCATATTCTTGGTAGAGATTTGTGTGAGGTGGTGGAGGAATCAAGGAAAGGTGGCTTTATCTTCAAAGACTTTAACAACACCTTTTTAGCCTTGATTCCCAAGAAAGGTAAGAAGGAAACCTTTGATGATTTCTGACCTATTGCCCTTTGCAATATTGTTTATAAGGTGATTGCAAATGTAGTGGCTAATAGATTGAAGTTTGTTTTACCTTCCCTTATCTTAGAGGAAAAAAGAAGTTTCGCCCTAGGTAGATCCATTTACGAAGGTATTACTGTTGTGCATGAGTCCATTCACTCTATTAAATTGGGGAAGGAAGTTGGAATGATGAAAAAGTTTGACATAAAAAAGGCTTATGATAATGTGAATAGGCACTTTCTATTGTAGGTGCTTAAAGGATTTGGATTTAATAAATTGTGGTGTGATTGGGTCTGTAGTTTTATTTCTACTCCTTGTTTGTCTATATTGGTAAATGGCAGCCCTCAAGGTTTCTTTGAAACTTCTACGAGAATTCGTCAAGGTGATCCTCTCTCACCTTTTCTTTTTATTATTCTTGTTGGAGCCCTGGGTCGTTCAATTAAAATGGTATCCAATGTTGGGTCATGGAAAGGTATTAAGGTGGCAAGAGGTCTGGATCCTATCACTCACCTACAGTTTGTTGATGATACTTATCTCATGGGTGAAGCATTTGCTAGAGAAGCCAAAATTATTAAATCAACTTTAGATACTTATAGAAATGTTTCTGGGCAATTCATCAATTGGGAGAAGTCTGAGATTTTCTTCTTCAATACATCCTTACCTATTCAACAACATATTATAAGGCTATTGGGGATGAAAGTTGGCATCCTTCCCAAAAAATATTTGGGCATTCCTCTCTTTGGAGGTGCTTCCAAATCCAATTTATGGAAGGATCTTATTGATAGTTGTGTCAAGAGGATGGAAAGCTGGAAAGGAAAATGGCTTACTTATGCAGGGTGTATTTTAATGATGCAATTGGTTATCTCTACCATTCCTATATTTTTAATGAGTTGCCTAAAAGTTCCAATGAAGGTGCAAAGGGTGAGGAAGTTTTTTTGGAAAGGTGGACAAGAGGAGGATAAGATACCACTTATTACTTGGGACACTATTTGCTAGTCTCAAAAAAATGGGGGAGATGGTCTTCGCAAATGGCACTTGACAAACAAAGCTTTGGGAGTGAAATTTTTTTGGGAAATGTATACTAATCCCACTCAGTTATGGGTAAGAATTCTGGAAGTTAAATATTTGGATTCTATGGATGATAGACAAATTCTAACTGTTCAAAATCCCCCTAAAGGATCAGCTATTTGGAATTTCATTTTGGACTGTAGGCATGTTATTTGTGATCACTTGTCATGGAAAATTGGGGATGGAAGGGATGCCTTATTTTGGGAGGAATCTTGAGATGGAAATCCTGCATTATCAAACTTAGTGCATTCTAGAGATATCATTGATAGTTTTTCAAATGTTTGGGGGGTTAAGGTTAGAGATTATATGGAGCTGCGTCCTGGACCTCTTGGCTGGGTTTGGGGCTGGAATGTGGTGCAATCTATGGGTCTAAATGAGGACTTGTGTAATAATTTGCAAAGAATCTTTGATGAAATTACTTTCTCTTTGGTGGATGATAAAGATCAGATTATTTGGTGTGTTGATAAGAGTGGGAACTATTCTGCAAAATTGGGCTATAAGGTGATTATTAATGAGGATGTGAATTGTGATTAGCCTTATAAACTCTATTGGGACAAGGATTGTTTACCTAAAGCTGGAGCTTTTGCATGGCTCTCTATTCATAGGAGAATCTTGATTGGGGAACACAGAAAGAAATATGGCTTTATTGGACCTTCTATATGTTCGATGTGTATGAAAGAGGAAGAAGATGTGGATCACCTTTTAGTTCTTTGTGAATTTTCTCAGAGATGCTGGGAGATGGTTAGGTTGAAATTAAATTTTAGTGGTCCCTTGCCTCACTCTTTAGTTGATATATTCAAAGGGTGGGTGGCTCACCCATCAAGATCTACTTTGTCTAAAATTTGCATTATCTACCCATCACTTATTATATGGGAAGTGTGGAAGGAAAGGAACAAAAGAATTTTCCATAACATCTTAGAAGATGTGGATCATATATGTCTTAGAATCAATTATGTCATTGAAGAGGTTATGAGTTCGACGGTTAGTAAGCTAAAGGCTAATATTGTTTTTTCTTCTTGGGATAGTAGTATTCATAAAATGTGGCCTGGGATTCTTATTCTCTATAGGAATGATGGGAATCAGATGGGGCATTTGAAAAATTGTAGAAAAGATGTTAAGTGGAAGCCTCCGGATAAAGGATGGATAAAGGTAAACTTTGATGGTTCTTCAAAAGGCAATCCAAGAATTTCAGGCATTGGAGTGATTGCTAGAAATTGTAAAGGAAATGTTTTAGCTTATGCAACCAAAAGGATTATAGTAGGGACTAATAATGTGGTTGAAGCTCATGTAGCCTTGTTAGCTACTCAATTGGGGAAGATGTTGAAGGTGGATAAATTCCATATGGAAGGTGACTTGAAGATTATTGTTGAAGCCCTGAAGCATGGCCAGTCACAGACTTGGTTTATTAATAACACTATAAGGGAGGTTGGATCCTTTCTTAAGAATTTCAAAGAATTTAAATTTAGCCACACCCTTAGAGAAGGTAATGTAGAGGTTGATGTATTGGCTAATTGGGCTACAACCTTTGACAAAGTGGGACACATTATATGTGATGATTTTACCAAATGGGAGGTGTTCTAAAGGTTCAGCCTTTTTAATAAGGGATGATTTAATAATGATGTATCATTGGTTGGCATCGTTATTTTTTAGCTTATTGTTTATTTAAGGTTCTTCAACTCATGACTTGAAAGGATAAAGGATGATGTTGTGATGTAATGATTATGATGACATTTTGTGGTGTGCGGGCTGAAGCATTTAATACATTGCAGGCTTTTCTTTTCATTAAAGGAATCGGTGGTGTAATGCATCAGATCACACATTTTTAGGCATGTTGCATTGGGTTTAAGTGAAACTTGACCATAAATATTGGCATGCTTAACAAAACTAGCATAATTATGTAGTGCGAGCGACTTGGAGTCTTGGTGAAGGCACAATGGAGGCAACGTTCAGTGTTGACTCTAATAAGCAAATGAAGGCTTTCAAAGGGTTGGCTAGCGTGGAGAGGATTAGGGGGTTGTTGAAAGTGAAGACATAGAGAATGGTTGATGGTGTTCTGAAAATGATTGGTCTGCAATTTCAAGAGCGCCGAATTAAACGCAGGACAAAATTGGATTTAATCTCTATCTTCATTGCTTGGGGATCAGAGATTCGTGACAACATGGAGGAGGTTGAAAGAATTACCAAGGCACTTTTTGATGAGGATGTTTTAGGAGGGCTGGAGTCAATTTTAGAGTGGTCTATCCCTGGGATAGGGCAAGACCTAACTGATTGTTTTGAGGAGGATGAAGATGCGGGCAGATATGGGCTCATTACTTTCCTCTACTGGGAGGGTAAAGTTGACAAATCTAAAATGTTTCTACATGCTATGGAGGGTTGGTTGTAGGTAAAAGAAGAACTAGCAGTGAATGATCAAGAGATCAACGTTAGGGCTGCAATCATTCTGGACAAAGTTCCAAAGAAGAGATGAAACCCGCGTGGATGAAGGGGTGGCTGGAAGTTGGATGGATGACAGTCTTCAATGCATAAGCAGGGTTGAAGTTTTTTGTTTTTTGCACATAGATGTTATTGATGATAGCTGCATTTTTTTTGTTGGAAGAATGATGTTGCGTGGTTCTACAAAACAAAACATATAGTTGTTTTTTTACTTTCAATGTTGTTATCCCGATGCTTGTTCAATGTTTATCCAAATTTAAAATCTTGTTATTTGTATAGAAATCTTTATAAGTTTTAGATAGTCAAACATACTTGAAATGTAAAGGAGAAAAAATCCTATGATTAGCTTATAGTAGCTATACGATGTTGAAGACCTAATGATGTCTTCCATACTCTAAATGTAATCTTTCTTTTTATCAATAAAAATACCTATTACCGATTAAAAAAAGAGAGAGTGAAATGTCATATAATGAACAATAGATAAAATTAAAGTGTTTACAAGAAAGAATAATCATATAAATGTATTAAAAAAACTATTTTCTTTATTCATGAATTTAAAAGTATAGTGTCCCACATAAGCCATGGGAGTAACTAATTCAATAATATATGAAAGGAAACTATACATTTAAAGAAGAAAGCACATGAAAAGAAAAGGGATCTATTATTGCCTAAATGAAAAATCCAAAGTTTGAATGATTGCATGTTCAACTCCTTCCACCTAGTTCAACTAGAAGTTATGCTACTCCAAAAATGCATGCAAGAGAAGAAAAGTTTGGTGTTAGAGCTCAGGATGCCTAATCTTCTCATATACAACACCATCAAATATACATTCAATTGTCATAAAGCATCAAACTAGTTTTGTAATCATCATATATATCAAAGAGAAGTAGAGAACCATCATCAATATCCATCAAAATTTGTACTTCTTGGTTTTATCTAACATGTTTTTTCATTGTGAAGGTACATGTATGATATTCATTACGGGAACAATTCACACTAATATCATAGACTTCATAGCAAGTGGGGTAAAATAGCCTCCCACAAGGGTTGAGCTCATCATGTTGCCTTCTTGTGTTTTAAGTATAAATGAGTGTAGGAGTACCACACTTTTTACTTCAATTGAGAAAGTATCCATCACTCATAATAGTGATTTTATGGGTTCATTTTTATAAATCATAAAAACCTCCTTGATTGAACTAAAAAGTAAAGTAGCAATGAGCAGTCCAAAAAATCAAGAAAGGCAGTAGTTTTAGATCAAGGTCTCATGAACTTAAGTGTCCTCACAAGAACAAAATAGAGATTTTGATGAGATATAATCACCAAATTAGTAAAAAAAGGACAGTGCAAAATTTCATAACAAGCAAATAATGAAATGACAAAATGACAAGGATACATCACATTAGGGTTTCGCTTTACCCTAAGTTACAACCAACAAAGAGGTATTTTTTGCATTTGATTTTTTAAACATTCTCTTCAACTAATACCCATGATATGTGTTAGGTTGATTTTGCTTTAATTTTTAATAAGTTTTAAAAATGTAAAAGTATTTGTAAGTGAGTATATAACTTATTAATTATAATGATTGTTCAAAATTAATAGCAAAAAGTATTTATTGTAAGTCAAGGGGACATAGTTGAAAAATTTAAGAGAGTGCCTAGTATCTAGGGGTGGTTGAAGAAGTTTTCAAAGACATGGAGAAGATATAGGGGTTGTTTTGAGTCAATTTAGGGGGAGTTGGAGAATTTTTAGTTGCTTTTATGGTTGAAGAAGTTGAGGTGTGACTTTTTCTTTATACACATGTCATTTTGGAGTTGTTTGAGGGGCTTAAAATTAGGCTTCTTTGTTGCATATGACCAAAAAGGATGTTAGGTTCCTATTTTCATGTAACTAATTGGAAAAGCATATGAATGATTCAGATTTCATTTTTGAAGTTAGTTCTTATCTTTTTCTCTTGCTACATTGTAACTTTTAGAGGTCTTTTACATGAGAGATAAGTGTTTATAACTCATTTTTTACAAGTTTGTGCAACATTGTAACACCTTTTTTAGAGTAATAAAGCTAGTTATGCCTTCTCATATTCTTGTATAATGTGTGTTGAATTATTGATGTGGTTACTTGTGAAGATTTTTCCATTCTATTGTGTTTGATTGAGTAACACCTTTATACAAAAATTCATGAATGTTGCAAGTTATAAGTTGTGTTGTTGATAGAATCAATCTCAAGTTGTGAAAAATTTTCAAGACTACTAGGGTTATGAATATAACAACCTCCTTATAAAGTGTTTATTCAAAGGCTTGTAAACATTTGACTTGTGCATGTATAAGTGTTATTATTTGTGAAGTTGTATGTTAGGTTAGTTGTACAAGGTTAATAATTTTTGGTTCATCACCTTAGGATTAGTTTTTTAGTTTCATGTTCTCCTTCTTACCCTTTCCTTTGCAAAATCTTAGTTTATATTAGTTTAGGTGAAGTACCCAAGAAATCAACCTTCTCTAGAGGTTCACTTCTATTTTTGGTCACCCATAGCCAAGAAGTGTTCCAATGTGTCAATAGATTGATGAGTTTCAAGCTCAACATGTGGAAAATCTAGTTGCTAACAGTAACTAGGTGTGTGTTTTCTACTATTTAGTTGCCTTTATTAGTGTTGTAACTTGGCTCACAGTTCTTGCTATTTAGTCACCTTGGTTGTTTGTTTTATTGGAAAGTACTCAAAGATCCAATCAATATATGGAGGCAAGTACTCTATTCTTAGGTGTGGTTGTATTAAATGGTAACTAAACCACCTTTTTCATTAGAATCGTATCCAAATTTGGAGCATTTGAAATACTCGAGCATCTCCTTCCCAATTGTGAACATTGAGTATTGTTGGTGGTGGCCCTTAGTTGAAGCCATCAACAAGAAAATTGTAGTGATTCTCCATTTCAGTCAAGCATACACATTGTTGCCAAAGTTGACTCCCCCTTTTCTCATCCATTTATCTTCATTCATCTAAGTTATATTGTTTCTTTTTTAAGTCATTCAAACAAGTTATGTTGAAATAGCCATTTACTTATAATAAGGAATCAAAGAAATTGAATACGGAGCAACCATTTTTTAATCTAACCATTTAATTTGTAAACAAGACATAAATTCTAAGATATAAGTGACACATTTTTGTTATTATCACTAAGAGTATTCATAGTGGAGGCATTTTCATTCTCCCATCCTTGTGACCTTCCTTCTCTAGCTTAAACACACCGATTTGCACCTTTCATCTTGTTTTTCAACAACCGAATTCGCTATTCTTTGCATTTGCTACTCGTTGATTTTTGTATTAAATGGTCTAATTATTCATTCTTTTACTAATAGGCAGTTGGATTAGAGAGCGAGAGTGATCGTTGGAGAGGCCTACAGCCTTTCGTATTCGTGAGACATATGCAAGAGTTTGGATAATTAAGGTATTTTAGTTAGTTGTGTTTTTTAGTTTTTTATTTAGATTTTAAAATTGGTTTAGATTTTGTTAACTTTTTATTAAATTTAGAGTAATTTGCTGATTTAGAATAGATTTTATTTCTAATTAAACTATTTTTTCACTAATTTAGATTTGTTTTGTGTTTTGTTTAGATTAGTTCTTTTGTTATCAAATTTAGAATTAATTTTGTTTCTAATTTAGATTTTTTTTTATTAATTAGATTACTTTTTTTTGTTTTCTTAGATTTATTATCAAACACATTATTTTAAAACTATTAATGACTTTTGGTGCAAGACATTTTTTAATACTTTATTTTGAAACTAATTGTCTGTTTAGTTAGCAATCACTTCATTTTGGTGCTTAAAATTTACAAGGTGTTTGATGTTTTTGGTGTTTTGACACATTTTTTTAGAATAGAACCCCAGTAGAGAGGATTTCCTTGGTGATAAAAGAGGTACTTACCCTAAGAGAATGACCTCAATCAGTTCTTTCAATTAGGTCCACTCTATAAATGAAGGATAAGGCCAAAGCCATGTTAGAAAGCAAAGTCGACCAACACAACTGAGAGGGGGGGTGAATCAATTGTGAGCTTAATCAACTTAAATTCAACTCTATCAAATCTTAAGCTTGTAATCAATAACAACAATAACCACAAGATAATAAACATACACAATAACACCAGATTTAAAAACTAGGGAAACCCTTGATCAAAGGGAAAACCCCGGTGGGAATGATGCCCACAAGATGATGTACTAATATCAAAGTTCCTTGTGAAAGGATAGGCCTTGTTAGAAGTATGTTACAATACAATCAGTACATATGAGTCTCTGTTAGGAGACTTTGGATCCCTACTAAAAGATCCCAACCCTGTGAGGAGTTGATTGAGAAATACAATGAAGACAATTGAACCCACTACCCAAACTACTTCAAGACTATCTTCACTAAAAAATCTTCAGGATAACACATCAAAGGGTGAACTAAATAAAACAAAAAATCTCTTTTCCTGTACATTTCCTTTGAAGTCCTCAACAAACCAACAACATCATCTTCTACTTTGATCATGAAGATTTCACATTCAAAGCTCGCACAAAATTTCATGACCACGTGATATCCTTATGATACCTCTAAACTTTCTTTCCTTTATACCAAGTCCTAAAGATTATTGAGTCGACCAAAAGGAATTCTCAATTTATAATTAATAATATAGGACATCAATAAGAATTTACAATATACGTTACATTACATCTAAACACTTCCATATAATTATTCATTTGTAGTCGGCTCACAAAGAAGTAACGTGTTTTACATCGTCCACAAGTCTTCACGAAATACAAAGTAGATTATATCATGTTAATCCAAGCATCCTGAATATGTCATCAACACCATATCAACCTCGTTGAACTAGCTTCAACCTTGCCGAAACAATAAATCTTGAATAATTGTCACCAGTTCCTGGTAACTCTCAATGTGAATAATCTTCAGTAAACTTTGCATAACTTGAACATATTTGCATAAATTTTTATGCGCTTATAGCCACATCATCTGAACACATTCCTGAATACAAATATATCTTCACAAAACTCAATTCATCAACATAAAACCTCGTGAAACAATTATGTGTCTATAACTCTATTAACTATATCCAGAGAGCATATATGTTGACATCAATGACAAACCCAGTCATGAATGTAACACATAAGAACTCAATCATCTCTAATCAACATCCAATCTACCCTGCTAACAACATTCATAAACATTCATGCTAACAATCTCCCCCTTTAACATTGATGGCAACATAGATGAAAAACCATCTAGTCTCATCCTATCATTAATAATTTCCCATCAATAAATTTCTTCATCATTTGCCGATACACACTCTCAAACTCAAATCTCTCCCATTCACTATACTCTTAAGATTTTCTTGTATATCTCTCCCCTTCATTCTACTATTAAGATTTTTTATGTATATCTCTCCCCCATTGACATCAATGAAAAAGGTGTTGATATATTGATTCTTGAAGTTCAATCATCTCCAATACAATCTGCAAAAGTGTTCCTGAGTATCAAAAGATACTATAGAAAACTCATGACTAAGAGTCCTTAATGACTTATCCCGAGTAAAGATACTCTCCCATTGGAGAAGCATCAAGCATCCAATCTAGATAGGTATAGTGCTTTGATCATGTTGGACTAATGCATTCTTGCATCCATTACTCTGAAGAGGGTTAGGGAATAACCCCAAGCATACCTCTCAAATACTCAAAAGTATCCTTAGCCAAAGGTTTTGTGAATATATCTGCTAACTGCTCCTTTGTACTAATATACTCCAATCTGATTATTTTTTTCTACAACCTTCTCTCTCGCAACATGATACTTTATTGCAATATGTTTGGTCTTTGAGTGTAATGCTGGATTCTTTGACATGTTAATTATACTTGTATTATCACAATGTATGATAATAGGCTCAGTGAATTCAATGCCAATATCCATCAATATTTTCTTCATCCAAGTGATTTGATTACAATTATTTATTGTTGCAACATATTATGCTTCTGGTGTACTCCATGATATACAATTTTGTTTCTTGCTCAACCAAGAGACCAATCTTCCTCCCAAGAAGAATGCTCCACCACTTGTACTCTTTTTTTCATCAATATTTCCTCCCCAATATGTATCAGTGTATGCACATAGTGTAAAATCATGTGATCTGTCATACCGTAACCCATAATCTGATGTACCCTTCAAGTATCTAAAAATACTCTTTACTATTGCAACATGTGTCTCTTTAGGTTCTGATTGAAATCTAGCAACAATCTCAACTGCACTAGCTATATCAGGTCTTGTGTGAGTTAAGTATTGTAGTCCTCCAGTCATATATTTGTATCTTGTATGTGCTGCATTCGGTGATTCATCCTTGCTTGATAATTTACATCCAATCACCATAGGGGTTCCAACTAGTTTACAATTCTCCATTCCAAATTTTGTCAACAAGTCCTTAAGATATTTTGTTTGTGATATAAAAATGCCATCCTTGTTTTGTGTAATCTGTAATCCCAAAAATTATTTCATCTCACCAATCATGCTCATTTCAAATTCATCTTTCATTTCATCTGAAAATTTCTTATTTGCTTCATCATTACCTCCAAAGATAATATAAAAAACAAATACTTAAACAATCATTAATCCATCATCATTTTTCCTTAAGTACATATTACTTTCTACATTACCTTTCTTGAATCTCAAACTGATCAAGTGTTTGTCTAACCTTGCAAACCAAGCTCTAGGAGCCTTCTTGAATCCATACAATGCATTCTTCAATTTGAAAACCATATCCTTGTCTTTTGTTAAAGAAAAATCATCAAGTTGTTCAATATAGACTTCCTCTTCACATTCTCCATTAAGAAAAGTTGATTTAACATCCATCTAATATACCTTGAAATTTTTACTACAAGCCTATGCCAAAAACATTCTCACTTCTTAAAGTCTAGCTACAGGTGCAAAGGTTTCTTCAAAATCAATACCTTCTTGCTGTGAGTATCCTTTACATACCAATATTGCTTTGTTTCTTACCACATCACCTTGCTCATTCATCTTCTTTCTAAAAACTCATTTTGTGCCAATAACATTCTTGTCTGTAGGTCTAGGGACCAATTCCCAAGTCTTGTTCTTTTCAATCTTCTCAAGTTCTTCTTTCATTGCTTTCATCCAATGTTCATCTTTGCATGCTTCATCTGTAGTCTTTGGTTCAACTTGAGATATTAAACATAGTTCTTCAGTTACCTTGTTCCTTGTCATAACTCCTTTATTTGCATTACCAATGATTTGATTTGTAGGATGATTTCTTGCAACATATTTTTGTGTTCTTGTTTTAGCTCTGACTTCTTCTCTAGGTGTTGATTTAGGTTCAACTCTCGGTTCCAATCTAAATTCTTCAATCTGTAAATCATTGTCAATTTCATAAAATAATTCATGTTCATCATTCTGATTAATTTCAGTTCTTTGTCTTTTATCTTCATCATAATCATAATTAAGAATTCTCTCCTAAGTTCTTAACTTTTCATCAACCTTCACATTAGTACTCTCAACAATAGTCCTCAATCTTTTATTAAAGCATTTGTATGCCTTACTTTTCAATGAATAACCAAGAAATATTTTGTCATCACTTCTAGCATCAACTTTCCAATATCATCATCTCTTTTGATAAAACATTAACTTCCAAAGATTTTAAAATATTTCACAGTAGATGTACGACCAATCCAAAGTTCATAGGATGTCTTATCAATACCTTGTCTAATATGAACTTTGTTCAATGTGTAAACTACGTTGTTCACTACTTCTCTCCAAAAGATATGTCATACATTACCTTCAAGCATCATAGCTCTAGATGCCTCATTGACTAATTTGTTCCTTCTTTCTATTATACCTTTCTGTTGCGGTGTCCTAGGTGTTGAAAGTTGTCTCTTAATTCCATTGTCTTTACAAAATATATTAAACTCATTTGAAGTAAAATATCCTCCTCTATCAGATCTTAAACATTTAATATTTAAGCCAGATTCATTCTCAATTCTATTCTTCAATAACTTGAACTTCTCAAATGCTTCAGATTTCAGAAATACAACCCACATCATTCTTGTAAAATCATCAATAAAAAGCATAAAATACCTTTCACCGTAGAATCATTTTGTCCTTGTAGGTCCGCACAAGTCTATGTGCACAACCTCCAACTTGACTGATGTTGTGAACATTTTTCTTAGAAATGAATTCTTCCTATGTTTAGCCATAACATATTCCTTGAAAACCATGTTAGTAGGCTTCACAATCTTAAGCAAGTCTCTAACTACATTTGATGAGTTGATCTTTACAATTTTATCAAAGTTGATATGATAAAATCTCTTATGCCATAGCCAACAGTCATCCACTTTAACAATCAAACATGTCATTTCAGTAGGAGACAACTGAAATACATTACCTTTTGTCTTTATACCTGTTCCAATGAGTTTTCCATCATTGTCTTTAATAATACAAGTCTTCTCCATGAAATATAACTTGTATCCTTTGTCCATAAGTTGTGCAACACTCAAAAGATTATGTTTCAATCCATCAACAAATTAGACATCTTCAGTGTTAGTTTTTCCATCAAGTGTAATAGATCCTTTTCCCTTAACTTGACATGGTGCATTATTTCCAACTCTAACTATTCCTCCATCATATCTATCAAGCTCAATAAATTTATCCACATCTCCAGTCATATGATGAGAATATCTATTGTCAACAATCCAATCAAACTTTTATCTATTCTACATGTGAAACTAAAGCTTTTTCTTCTCTTACTTCTTCTTCATTACAATTTTCATGTTTAATAGCAAAAAATCCTATATTATCTTCATTTTCATCATCGCTTTCTAAAAAAATTACATCTTTAAATGCAATTTATCCTTCATCAACAGAACAACAATTTTCAGTCTTATGTTTATAAGGTTTTCTATATCTGATCTTCTTTTCTCTCTTAGGACATCTAGATGAAAAATGACCAAATTATTTGTATGTCCAACAAGAAAAAGCTTTCTTACCTTTTGGTTATCTCCTTGCAATCAGTGTCATTGCATCATCAAACTTTATTTCTTCTTCTTGTTTAGCTGCCCAATCTCTAGCATAATCTCCACTGGTACTTGCACTTCTTGTCAACATAGGATTGTCCTTTTGTACGCTAAAAGTTGTTTCCAATCTAGATGTTCCTCTTGTTTCATCCATTTCTCACGTGCTTGCAACTTTCCAAATACCAATTCTTTTGTAAAATCAGGTGTAATCATTTCTTCAATAATCTATGCTTTGTATTCAAAGGCTAGTGGTAGAGATTTCACTATCTTCCATATGACTTCATTATTTGATTTCCTTCCACCGCAACTCTTAATTTCAAAAAAAATCTCAATAATTCTACTAAATTAACCTCTTATAGTTTCATCTTCCTACATCTTAGCACTTTCAAACATACTAAGATAATTCTGCAATTTAGCTTTCTTCAAAGTTTCATCTCCTTCAAAAATATTTTCCAATTTAGTCCAAATCTCAATAGAAAGTCTTAGATATTTTACCTCAATATATTTTGTATCTGGAAAATCTGATAAAATATCCTCTCCAGCAATCATATTGTACATGTATTGGTTCTTTTCTTCATTTGTACATGAATCAAGTGTGTCTTCTTCTACAATAGTCTTCTTCATCTTGATAGCCAACCAGTAATCAATTCCCATGCATAACAAATGTGTCTTCATTCTTTCTTTCCAATTGTCAAAATTTACTCCGTCAAACTTCAGACTTTCTTTCTTGAAAAATGTAGTAATCATGGATCTCCTTAAGTTGTTAAACTTTTCTTTCAAGGACCTAATGCTCTGATACCAATTGTTAGAAAGCAAAATCCACCAACACAACTGAGAGGGGGGGTGAATCAGTTGTGAGATTAATCAACTTAAATTCAACTCTATCAAATCTTAAGCTTGTAATCAATAAAAACAATAACCACATGATAATAAACATACACAATAACACCAGATTTGTTAACTAGGGAAACCCTTGATCATAGGGAAAACCTCGGTAGGAATGATGCCCACAAGATGATGTACTAATATAAAAGTTCCTTGTGAAAGGATAGACCTTGTTAGGAGTTTGTTACAATACAATTAATATATATGAGTCCCTGCTAGGAGACTTTGGATCCTTGCTAATAGATCCCAACCCTGTGAGGAGTTGATTGAGAAACGCAACGAAGACAAGTGAACCCACTATCAAAATTGCTTCAAGACTGTCTTCACTAAACAATCTTCAGGATAACACATCCAAGGGTGAAATGACTAAAACAACAACTCTCTTTTCCTATAGAGTTCTTTTGAAGTCCTCAAAAAACCAACAACATCATCTTCTACTCTGATCATAAAGATTTTGCATTCAAAACTCCCACAACATTTCATGACCACATGATATCCTTATGATACCCCTAAACTTTCTTTCCTTTTATACCAAGTCCTAAAGATTATTGAGTCATCCAAAAGGCTTTCTCAAATTACAATTAATAATATAAGACATCAATAAGAATTTACAATACACGTTATGTTACATCTAAACACTTCCATAGAATTATTAATCTATAGTCGGCTCATAAAGAAGTAACATGCTTCACATCATCCACAAGTCTTCGCAAAATGCAAAGTAGATTATTTCATGTTAATCCA
This sequence comes from Chamaecyparis obtusa, assembly GCA_027943335.1. Lineage (NCBI taxonomy): Eukaryota > Viridiplantae > Streptophyta > Pinopsida > Cupressales > Cupressaceae > Chamaecyparis > Chamaecyparis obtusa. Next base: position 1,389,975 of record BSBK01013024.1, on the reverse strand, counting down.
AGCATCCTGAATATGTCATCAACAACATATCAACCTCGCTGAACTAGTTTCAACCTCGCCGAAACAATAAATCTTGAATAACTGTCACCAGTTCCTGGTAAATCTCACTGTGAACAGTCTTCAGTAAACTTCGCATAACTCAAACATATCTGCATAAATTTTTCTGTGCTTACAACCACATCATCAAAACACATTCCTGAATACAAATATATCTTCGTAAAACTCAATTCATCAATATAAAACCTCGTAAAACAATTATGTGTATGTAACTTTGTTAATTCTATCTAGAGAGCATATATGTTGACATCAATGACAAACTTAGTCATGAATGTAATGCATAAGAACTCAATCATATCTAATCAACATCCAATCTGCCCTGCTAACAACATTCATAAAAATTCATGCTAACAAGCCAAGTCTAACCAGTATTAGTGCTTACCATACAATGTCATTTTAAAAGGGGGTATACCTTTCATATATTAGAACCATAGTGGGATTGGTTAAATATTTAAGAGGTTTCTTAGAAATTCATAACATGCTAATTCCCCATATTGTAACTAGAAATCTATTTTTTTAATAGCCAAAATCCCCTACTTGTTGACTCATGGACAATGATACATGCACCCCAAATATACCCCTCATGTTCTCTTCAATTTGATACATATGAGGAGTCTTGTGTAAGGGGGATCCAATGCCTCCAAGCTTTTATATATCTAATTGAAAGTTGTATTTTAAATTGTGAGAGAATTCAACAAGTATTTTCCTATCCTAAACTATAGGTTGTGCTTGTATTCATTTTATAAAAGCCCACATTATTTGGTGTGTGTGTGTTAAAAACATATTATTGATCAAACATCACTTGTCTAAACCTTTTATTATTTACATAAACACATTTTTCAAACCTTTATCAAACATTTTCCAAATTTTCAACCTTGCAAACATAAAAAACTTAAAAGATTGCAACTTTTTTTCAACCCTCCATACATATGTGTTCCTTAGGTTGACTTACTTACATCATTCATATTAGGGTCTAGTCTTCCATAGTACCCCTTTGTTCATTTCCTTATTCCATCTCATCATACCATCTTTTCTCATTCATTTCACTTGTCTTAGTTTATGACCTTAGGTTTTATTTAGAACCTTGTCCTTGTTACCATATTGTCATCATCCTTTTGGACTTATCACATCCTTTATTTTGTCCTTACCCTTGGATTGCATTTATATCCTTCATTTTGTCCTTATCATTAGTTTTTAGCTATATTCTTGTCCTCCACATTGTCATAGCCTTTTCCTTATCATATTGTCCTTTGCCTTTATTCTATTAGACCACTTTTAGAGTCACATCCCATGTCATTGGTCGCATTTGATTTTTAGTGTCCAAACACCTTAGAGCTATAGGGTACATATTTCATTCCTTTGTTTGCATTTATATTCCACCCTTTACAAGCATATTAGGCATTTCCCTTAGGGATACCCCATATAGGTCCATACCCATGGTCGAAACAAGGTTCCAAATTGCTATGAGATGAGAAAACTCCTCACGACCATCCATGGACAATCTCAACTTAGGACCATTTCAATTTTATCCCATGCAATCCCTATATTTTGATGTCAATAGAGAATCTCCTATAGAATTACACATGAATCTATTTGGAGCACCACAAGATTTTTCCATTAGCAATTATCCATCGTTCCTTAGAACATTGACATTCAACCTTGAGAAAAGGAACAAAGAACTTACCTCAAATGTTAAACTTAGCCATAATAATGGTCAACATGAATCATCTCCCAAGTATCAAGAGGATTCCCATACCCACCTTCAATCTCAATCATCTTAAAACTTGGAATCATTACTAAAAGCACATGATCCTTTAATGGATAAATTCACGAGCAATCTCAAACTTACAAGCATTTTGGAAAAGTTGGTACTTGGAGACCTTATTAAGTATCATATTCTCATTGGAAAGAAAATAGAATCAAGTTTTGAGCTCAAATCCATGTGCGATGAGGCTAAATCACTTCTCAAACAAAAGGATATGGAACAAACTAAACCCAACCCACAACAGAATTAAGGACCCCCTCGCCAACAAAAGACCACAAGAATAACATAGTAATATTTGGCCTTAAAAGATACCTCCATTTGTTTCAGTAACCCAACATCATTATATGAAAAGGATACCCATACAAATGGCTGCACAATGATATTTAGAACTAAAGTGAATCCTCAAGCTTGGATTGCGACTTTTTTGGATCCTAATACTGCCTCACCAAAGATTTCCCAAATAAATCAACAACCAATGGAACAAAATCAATTCATTGTGGGTATTCCCTTTATGCCTCCTATAGAGTCAAATATTAATTCCCAACAGAGTCTCCAATTTTTCACATCATACCCTTTGAATGGGCCTTTGAAGGGATTAAATATGATTTTACCCAAATTGTGTATACCTAGACCAAAAGTATCATTTTCAAAAGTGGTCACAAGTATGATCTTGGGTGGATCCTGGTTAAATTTAGGTAAGATACCCCAAACAAAATAAGAGAAAAAGAAGGGTCAATATTCCACTTGTGATGAATACCATAGATAATGAAATTGTGGAAAATAAATGAAAGGATGTTAATCGAACCCTGCTCAATACCCTTCATTTCAACCTATGATGCATCATCATATAGGACCTTAATATCAATATCAACAACCTCCAGTATTTCCTTATATTGTACAATCACACAAAGTGGCATGACACTATCCTTTTACCCAACAACCTCAAATGACACATGAGCAATATGTGCCCTATCAAGAACGAGTCCAACCAACCATGCAACATCAACAAGGGGGAACACAATTTCAATCATTTTCTCAATCTAATGTCAAACATACATCACATCATTACCAATATGATCCTTCAATGGCACATTTTCTTACATATAAACCAAATTCTCAATTTGGGCAAGATACTCATTTTGTACTGTAATATCAATTCCCTTACCCAAATCAATATTGATGTGATCAATCTCAAAATTCATCACCTGTAATCTCACCAAGGATGTCTATTCTAGACTACCATGATCCAAATCCATTTAGAGGCATGGTCTATCAGCAAAGGGGTAACCCAAATATGAATGATGGCCCCACAAAACTATCACCTTTCGATGAGATAATACAATAGGTTAAGGAATTAATGCAACAAGTTGAGGCATTAAAAATTAAGGACACTAAGAAGGGATATACAGAGCAAGATTTATGTCTAAATCCATTACCTAAATATTTATATATGCCTTCATACCCAAAAAATTCTAAAGTGCCCAAATTTGAGAATTACAAGGAAAGGGAAACCCCAAGGATCATATCAGAAATTTGTATTCATCATGCATTGAGGTTATCTAGGATGACACTTATCTTCTGCTCCTTTACCCTAAGAGTCTCATTGGAGAAGCCCTAGAATGGTATACTAACCTACATGGAAAATTTAGTTACTGGAAAGAATTGGTTGGGAAATTTATCACACATTTTTTCTTCAATGTCACTAATGAGGTCACCATGACATATTTATGCAATACCAAGCAGAAAATAAGTGAAATTTTTATTTTATTTTTATGATGATGGAAAAAATTTGTAGTTAGTGTCCTTTTTATATTCCCAAGGAACAACAGATTAATTTATTCATTGAGAATCTTGTACCAAAATCAATGTATGTGTTAAAGATCAAAAGTTCTAGCACTATCGATAAACTCATTAAAAAGGGGATGAATATTGACAGTGGTCTCATAAAAAAGGTGTATCGTCTTAAAATGGAAGCACTTCAATGTTAAGAGTGTTTATCCCTCTGAGTAAGTGGTTTGGGGTCATGTCGAACACCTTGAATTGATCTTTGCTTTGATCTGGCTTTCTCCCCACTTTCCACTTATTTTCTGCACTTGATTCCTTCATTCTAGGTGAAATGAGGGTTAGGATCCCGAGGATTCTCCTTAATTTACCTCTTCTATGGCTCTATTTTCTAGGTAGGACTTAAAAATAGGTCCTCCTTGACTTCATCATGTTCATCATAGGATTTTGTGCCTCTCCTTGGCACTCTACCCTGTTCTGGCATCATTTCTAGGTCTCCGGGCACCCCCGGGGACCTCCTGTTTCTCACTCTGACTGAGACCCTAAAATTTGTGCCCTTAAGGTCAAAGTCAACCTAAAGGGGTCAAATTTGACCTTGATCTTGACTAGGTTAGGATCAAGCTTTTCCTTGACCCTGGGTTCAATTTTCAAGGTCCCGGGATCTCCGGTTGTCGGGTTTCGGAAATAATTGTTTTCCCGCTTCCGGGTTCGTTATTTTGGTCTCTGAAATGGTAAACCCTTAAATTATATTTAACTTAGGTCCAGTACTAAAGGTTTGAGGCCTAATTTGAATTTAATTCTCCAAGGTGGCCCCTCTAGAGGATTGTGCCCTAGTTCACTATAAAAGGAGGCCTTCCTCTCTCATTTTCACATCAAGTTTTCATGCTCAAGCACTCTCAAGCAAGGTGATCAAGAAAGCATCCATTAAAGCATTCAATTTCTCTTATCCATCCAAGTTCTCCATTTAAGATCAAGGATTCAAGCATTCAAGCCATTGAAGGGTTTTGGTTTAAGCATTCAAGATTCATCATTCAAACCCTAGATCTAGCCATCATGATGGTGTGATCTTCCTTCAAGATCTTTTGTGCATCTTCAAGATCCATTTCATTCTTCCCTCAAGGTGGATTCCAAGCATACAATCATGGAGGTTTGATTTACATTTATTGATGTTATGTTCAAGCTTTCATATCAACATACTTGATTACATTTCAAATACAATTGCATATCTATTGAATGTCATAGCTTCATTGTTAGATCTACTTCTACTACTTGCTAGCATTCTCCATTTCAATTTCAATATTAAGGTTGATTCCAAACTGGGGTTTGACCAAGGCAAACCCCCCAAACAAACAAACAAACAAAACCCTCTTTTTCTTGCAAGTGCAGGTGCGGAATTTCAGATCTGAGAGCGGATTTGGATACCCTTTTCAATGAACTTCCGGGATCTGCGAACAAAGTCAGAATTGACCTTCAAATAAAGAATGTAGCCTTTGACCTTTTATGAGGGTCAAAGATGACCTCCCTCAAAATTGGAAAATATTTCTGGGTTTTGTAGATCTCACAGTTTCGGTTCACGATCGCAAAAATCAATAGTTTCTGAGACTGTTTGACAGGGTTTTCAGCAGGTTCTTTTTCGGAGGTAAGTACCTTTATATCTTCTTTTCAAAATTAGCCATTTACATTTACTTTCCATATCAATACAATTCAAATGTGAGTATAAAATATTAGTTTTGGGGTCTCTTTTATGTGCAAACCATTATTCTAGGACCCCATCCATATTTTATCCTCTACATTTTGGTGAACCCGACATACTTACTCTCCTTTCTTTTGTGGATTTAGATGCCCCATTGTGTTATATTTATGGTTAATCTTTTCTTTCATTAATATTAGGTTTATTTATGCCCTTGCATTTATATTTCAAAAATCCAAAAAAAAAATTGCAAAATTTCTTCAAAAATACAAAAATATTTACATTGCTTTGAGGAATTAGATGCTCTATTGTGTTTGATTTCCTTTTTATGTTTATAAAATTTCATTTGAATACATTTGGATATATCTAGATTTATTGGTTATCATGTTGCACAAGTTGTTTCAAACATTTTCCAAAACTTTTGGGATTACACAACATCTTCCTCTTACCTTACCATTGCATGGCGTTACACCTAGCAAAACTTCATCTAGGGCATGTGATATTGCTTTGTCCTCTTTTGAATTACCTTATAAGGATATATTAGAGAATGAAGATGATCTTAATCTACATCTCCATCATATTTCTCTTTATGGAGAGGAGTTGAAGATAGATGTTAATTCTTCTCCTAATAGATGTCCTTCTTCCCCCTCTAGGGATCAAGCTTTAATGACTTATGACACTCATATAATGTGCTTAATGGATAGGGATGATAATCCTCCTATTTGGGATGAGCCTTTGAATTTCAATGTTGATTACTCTCTTCCTCATGAAACCATTGTGGACAATCCTCCTATTTGGGATGAACCTTTGGATTTGGATGTTGATTACTCTTTTCCTCATGAAGCCATTATGGATAATTCTACCTTTTGGGATGAACCCTTGGATAAATACATTGATTTATCCCCTCCTTGTGAAGGATTTTTTATACAAAAGGATGACATATTCTCTAAAACACACTTCCCTTATGTGAAAGAAGATGACATTATAGATCCTTCACCTCAATTTGGGATTCCTTCTAGTGACGAGGCATTAGAGAAGAAAGATCTAAATTCCCTTAATGCTCTTCCTCTTAGTGGTGATCTTATGGGAAATCAAGATCCTACCTTACAGCCTTCTTACCATAATATTACTCATATCTATTCAAATCCTTTTCCAACTGTGGTTCCCAGTGTTCCTTCGGTTGTGTCTTCCATTCATATCAATTCCTACACTTTTACTAGTGTTTCTAATCTTCCTAATCCTAATCCTATTTTTCCTAATTCTCCATCTTCTATTCCTAGTTTTTCTCATGCTTATGTTGAGGTTCAAACTATGGTTCATGATGTAGATGTTCAAAGATTCTTCCAAGTACATTCTCTTTATTATTCGATCCATAAAGATAAAAGAAAAGAAATTTCTCCTTTGAGATTTCTTCATAATTTTACCCCTCACTCTGATATAACATAGACCTTTTCTCCTCTAGACTAGGGGGGAAGAGGTATATTTCTTCTTATCTTTTATGTTCCTGCTTTGAGTTTAATTGGTTATTCTTTCATGGTTTGTATTATGATACATTTTCATCTATTATTCAAGATATCTTTTCTAGGATGTGTTTTGAAAAGATATCCCTTGCCTTTCATCCCTAGGGGGCAAGGTTCTTTCTTCTCTCTCTTTGTCTAGGGAACTGTTTTCCTTATCTTAGTGGTATTTGTTTATATGGAAATATTATTTCATCGTATTGATAGATGTTTTGACTATGGATAACCTTCTTATATGAGAAGTTGTTGTCCTAAGTCATCACTTCTTCTCTATGTTGCAAATTATGTTCTTTATAAACTCTCACCCTTGCTTTAGTGTTAGATTTGTTTCCCTCATTCCAAAGATTCATCTTCCTCTTGATTGCAAGGGGCTTGATGATTGAATCTTTGTTCCTGCCTTTGAAAGATGATATTTTATCTAAAGCACTCCTCTTTGCTGGGGGTCTTGTTGATAAGATTCTTTCATTTGAGGATCCTTTTCCATGAGTGACATATCCTTTTCATGATTATCTATACTCTTGGATGTAGGGGTCAATATCCCTCACTAAGAATATGGTATACATTGTTTCTAAATAGGATATCTCCTTGAATTGTGAAGTAGGTATCCTCTTCCATCTTTGTTTCTACATTTAGGGAGCAAGGATGCCATCTCCTTCTTTTCTATCTTTCCAGGATTCACCTCTTTCCTTAGTTAAGCAATATCTATCTATTATGTGATATCCAATCATACATGAAAATTTTGGTTTGCATTAAGGATCTATGTCCTTGATAACAACCTATTTTGTTGTTTGACATTGGGTTTCCATGGTTGATATATCTCTCACCTTGGAAACTGAATAGTGTGCTATCCCTCATAAGGGTTACTTTCTTTTCACTTCTTGCATGATATCTCTTTGCATTTGTCCCTTCCATGGCCTCATAGGGGCTGTGACCTTCTTGGCTTGGACTGGGTGTTGTTTGTGGGTATTGTCTTGATGTTGAGGAAGGTTGTATCCTTGTTCTTTTCTTTCCTTAACATGTCAAAATACTATGTTTTTGCCATATTAAGGAGGGGGGCATATATAGGGCCTCCCTTGTACTATAGTTTTTTATTTTTACATGCTAAATCTTGGAAGGTAACGCACATAAGTTACTAAATCTTGAAAAGACATGCATCTATATGCTAAATCTTTTGATGGTAACCAACATAAGTTGCTAAATCCTAAGGAGACATGCATTTTTCAAATTTTTCAATATGCTAAATCCTCTGAAGGTAACACACATAAGTTGCTAAATCCTAAAGGGACACACATTTCCAAATTCAAATATGCTAAATCTTGGAAGGTAATGCACATAAGCTGCTAAATCCTGAAAAGACATGCATTTATATGCTAAATCTTTCAAAGGTAACACACATAATTTGCTAAATCCTGAGGAGACATGCATTTCATATTCATAGTGATACAAGAAGGTGGATCTATGAGTATTCTAGAAGCTATCAGAAGATGCATTACAATTGCAAGCACAGTTTATGGGTGAACATGTTGGGCTCTCCCTCCAAGGTGATTCATGGTAAGGTGGGCATCTTACTAGGCGAGGTAATCACTCTTTTCCTTCTCTCTCTTTTTCACTTTCATGCTAGTAGGAAGGGATCATGAAGCTATTTTATTTATACTGTTGCTCTTATCTTTCTTATGTAATCATTTATGCTTTTATGATAGCTTTCCAAATATGATGTTAGTATAAGAAATGTTTCTTAGCAAGGTTTCTTATGCTAGTTGATTTGGGTTGTTTAGTACTAACCCTTGCTCTTTTCACACCCTCATGCATGTATGTTGAGTTATAATTCTTAGTCTAGGGGTTTGCATCCTTAGATAAGTGTTATTTTATCTCTTTGCGAATCCACTTGGATCTCCTCTTTCTTCTCCTTTACCAAGAGTTTGCATCGAGTCCATACTCTTGCTAAAGTGGGGGCTTAATGTATCATCTTAAAATGGAAGCACTTCCATGTTAAGAGTGTTTATCCCTCTGAGTAAGTGGTTTTGGGTCATGTCAAACACCTTGAATTGATCTTTTCTTTGATCTGGCTTTCTCCCCACTTTCCACTTCTTTTTTGCACTTGATTCCTTCATTCTAGGTGAAATTAGGGTTAGGATCCTGAGGATTCTCCTTAATTTCCCTTTTTTATGGCTCTATTTTCTAGGTAGGAATTAAAAATAGGTCCTCTTTGACTTCATCATGTTCATCATAGGATTTTGTGCCTCTCCTTGGCACTCTACCCTATTCCGGCATCATTTCTAGGTCTCTGGGCACCCTCGGGACCTCTTATTTCTCACTCTGACTGAGACCCTAAAATTTATTCCCTTAAGGTCAAAGTTGACCTAAAGGGGTCAAATTCAACCTTGATCCTAACTAGGTTAGGATTGAGTTCATCCTTGACCCTAGGTTCAAATTTCAAGGTCCCGAGATCTCCGGTTGTTGGGTTTCAGAAATAATTGTTTTCCCACTTCTAGGTCCGCTGTTTTGGCCTTCTAAATGGTAAACCCTTAAATTATATTTAACTTAGGTCCATTCCTAAAGGTTTGAGGCCTAATTGGAATTTAATTCTCCAAGGTGGCCCCTCTAGAGGATTGTGCCCTAGTTCACTATAAAAGGAGGCCTTCCTCTCTCATTTTCACATCAAGTTTTCATGCTCAAGCACTCTCAAGCAAGGTGATCAAGAAAGCATCCATTAAAGCATTCAAGTTCTCTTCTCCATCCAAGTTCTCCATTTAAGATCAAGGATTCAAGCAGTTAAGCCATTGAAGGGATTTGGTTCAAGCATTCAAGATTCATCATTCAAACCCTAGATCTAGCCATCATGATGGTGTGATCTTCCTTCAAGATCCTTTGTGCATCTTCAAGATCCATTTCATTCTTCCCTCAAGGTGGATTCCAAGCATACAATCATGGAGGTTTGATTTACATTTATTGATGTTATGTTCAAGCTTTCATATCAACATACTTGATTACATTTCAAATACAATTGCATATCTATTGAATGTCATAGCTTCATTGTTAGATCTACTTCTACTACTTGCTAGCATTCTCCATTTCAATTTCAATATCAAGGTTGATTCCAAACTAGGGTTTGACCAAGGCAAACCCCCCAAATAAACAAACAAAACCCTCTTTTTCTTGGAGGTGTAGGTGCGGAATTTCAGATCTGAGAGCGGATTTGGATACCCTTTTCGGTGAACTTTCAGGATCTATGAACAAAGTCAGAATCGACCTTCAAATAAAGAATGTAGCCTTTGACCTTTTATGAGGGTCAAAGATGACCTCCCTCAAAATTGGAAAAGATTTCTGGGTTTTGTAGATCTCGCAGTTTCGATTGGAGGTTGTGAAAATCAAACAGTTTCTGAGACTGTTTGACAGGGTTTTCAACAGGTTCTTTTTCAAAGGTAAGTACCTTTATCTCTTGATTTCAACATTAGTCATTTACATTTACTTTCCATATCAATACAATTCAAATGTGAATGTAAAATATTGGTTTTGGGGTCTCTTTTATGTGCAAACCATTGTTCTAGGACCCCATCCATATTTTATTCTTTACAAAAGGGTGTCATTAGGTTGTACAAATATAACAACAATAATGCAAGTGGGTCAAATGAAAAGAACTAATTTTGGTCACAAAATAAGAATTCACCAATAATGGAGTGGTTAATGTGAGGACTATTGGTAATACCCAAGCTAAGATCACTTTCCTAGCACTCCTAGTGTTGAATGATCAATATACCAATCAACCTACCTGATTAGATCCAACAAAAAATGCATTTTAGTAGAATACCCAATGCAAGCCTCTGAGACCTAGGGGCATACCGCCTAGGAAATTCACACTATTGGGAGAACCCATCGAATCAATCTTGAAATAATTATTACAATCAAACTTGATCTTCTTTCTTGAATTGAAAGAAGAACCTTTGGTCAAACCCAAGTGGTGTATAGACCATGAATACTGCGAATACCACTAATATAGGGGGCACAAGACACATACATGTTTCTATTTGAAACACACCATCAAATATTTAATCAACCATCACATAATTGGCGTGCAACCTCCGAAAATATCCCCAATACTTATCACACCATTTTCAGACTCCATTACCTAATTATGGGAAGGAGAAAGCCTCCATCTCTAATGCAAATAATTTGAATTCTACTAGGACCCCTCGTAATTACACAATTAATTATCTCCAAGATAGTCATGTGTCCACCTTTATATCAAAGCACAAGTTCCTCAATGTTTAGAGTCTACCCGACGAGCTAAGCTTACCTTGGAAGGACCCACTCTGAAGCCACAACCAACTAGTCAATATAACATAAACACTCACGCAAATCTCTTTCTTTGAATTTATTTGCATATCCCCTACACATAAAGCTATCTTAGACAAAGCATTACAAGAGTCCATAGTTCCCACATACATAAATGTTGACTAGTTTCAATCCATGATAGGTCACCTTGCATCTTCCCAACATGTTGCCTTCACTAAAAAGGATATCCCTTATGATAGATCTCATCACAATGAACCAATACACCTATAAGTATTTGTCAATAGTTGCAAGATTAGATGATTATTGATGGATGGTGGAGCTATATTGACCATTTGTACATTGAGGGTTGTAATAGCTCTTGGATACACTAAAGATGATATAGATGCTTCCAGGAAGATAAATATAAAAGAATGTGATGATGGATAAATGTATTTTAAAGGGACCATCACTTTACCTATCTCGGTTGGTCCCACTTTAAAAAACACATTTTTACAAATGTTGGACCTATATTTACCTAACAACATAATTCTTAGTCACCCTTGGATACATGTGATGAAGGTAGTACTATCTACATGCCATTAGTACCTAAAGTACCCATAAAATGAAATAGTGATTACTATCCCTCGTGACCCTAATCCATTCTAATATTGTACCAATCTAAAAGGGATTCTTGATCAACAAGTACCTGTAAATTTAGAAGCATCATCTTCTATTTCACCTATATATGTGGACCCTATGACCTTATTGAAAGTAAAATTCAAAGTCCAAAATCAAGGGTGCAAAGAATACACTATAGTGCAAACCTTTCACATTAGAAATGTACCTCCTTCCTCTAAATATTATGGAAAACCATGCTCCTTACAGAAGGATCCTAAGGTTTTAATTCACTGTCATCCCCCAACTACATTTTCCAAATGTAGAGATCCAAGCAAGGAAACCATTGAAGAAGACATTTTTTACTAAGTCTATAAATATGGAGAGGAGAAACCCCCTGTGCAGTTATCCATTAAATAATATGGACCAGGGTTAAAAATAATGAAAAACAAGGGATATAATGGAAATAGTGGCCTTGGGGCACAAAAAAATACGTCATAAAACCTATTTTACCCCAAAAAATAGCTTGAACATGGGGGACTTAAGTATGTACCATTACAAATTGGTCCTTTGATTACTTAGTTATCTTGGTGTGAGAAGGGGAGTACCTCTAACAATGAGACAACACTTGAGGAAAACTATGCCTATACTAATTCCAATGAATGGGAGTGGGATTCCTACGCTTTTGAGTCATATGCCCTATATAATGTCTTTGCTAATCCTAATGGCTTACCTTTAGAAGACAAAAAAATGAATCCTACTTCCACTCCTCAAGCCTAGATCAAGACATTTTGGGATCTAGATACCTCTATCTTAGCTATAACACATATCAATTAAGAACTATATCGTGATGATGATAACACACCCTTAGTATACCCTTAACTGATAGATTGGGACCAACAAGGACAACCAAGCTTGGATTACTTTAAAAATGATGAGGCTATAGTTGAGTTCTTTGAGATGTGAAAAGGAATACCAATGGGTGATTACAAGGTAGAATTCATTATGGATTTGAATTTTATGGCATTATTTTAGGAGTCAACTTCATCTTCCAATTGAAAAAATTAAAATAAAGGAAAAAGAGAAAAGGATAGTTATTTTGATGAAAACTAAAAGGGACCTTTAGACAATAAAAAGGGAATAAAAAGAAAGGACCTATCTGAGGGTGAAAAACTCTCTGAGGCACCCAAGAGTAGAAGATTGGAAGTACCACCTGCCTATTAAGAAAGTATTTTTTACTTGTTGTACCATCTTAAAATGGACACAATTCATTTTCAAACCTTTTATCCCTCCTTAGGGTGGTTTTGGTCTCTCTCTCATCTTTCAGTGTTGTCCTTTAGGTTATATTTTATCACCTTTTGGCCATATCTTCTGGCGGTTTCATCATCCCCTGATTCTTTCTACACCTTCTCCAAGGCCTTTGAGAGCCCTCTCTAGTACCCCTTTTGGGAATAGGTCAACCTTTTCTAGGAAGAGGTCGACACAGGTTGACCTCTTCCCCGAGGAAATTTATTAATGGGGCCCGAAGTGCCTCGGGTTTTCCTATTGCTTTTGTTTGCTCACGAGTCAAACTACTTTATTTTTAATCTTGAAAACTAGTATATAAGGAGGATTGGGAATTTAATTTTCATCCCCATCAAGATACATCATCATTCTACAATAAAACAAGAGCAATCACACAAGTGTTCATGATATTTCAAGCAAGCATCTTCATGCATTCATCAAATTCAAGCATTTCCTTCTTTCTTAAAGCTTCTTCCTTCAAGGTGGTAGTGGAGTTAGGATTCTAAGGAGGAGATCCATCATTAAAAATCATTCAAGTTCTTCCATCCTTCATCATGGCATGTCACATACATTCCTATACATGAGGCTTTGACTTCTTTGATTTCCTTTTGGTTTCTTTGAGTCAAGGCTATTACTTTTGCATACTTGATCACATATTAAATTCAATTGCATATACAAAGGTAATTATATCTTATATTTGATATATTCAATCCTACTACATGTTAGCATTTCCTTTATCATTACATTTACATCTCAATTTCAAGGTTGATTCCTCAATCTATGGCTTAACCAAGGCAAGCACTCATCCACCCAAACCTAAAAACAAGCTTTTTTGTGTGCAGAAGAAGGATATCAGAATTACAACCACAGATATAGAAACTACTTGCCGAAACATATCTGAAGAAGTTAGGTCAACTTTTCTATAGTGTCTCGGGAACATGATGTCTTCATGGAAGATTATCCAGAACATGTTCCACCAAGTTGAGTTCTCTATCATTCATTCCATTTCTTAGTCTAGACCTATTTTCATATCTTAATTAGGTTGATTTCTTACACTTAGAATCTAGATCATCTTACTTTTCTCATTAAATCAATTGGTTCAATTTCACATTTGCATCTTGCATTTCATGAAAGGGGACTTGCTTGCATAATTCCTTGATATAATTTGGTTTTATCATTGGCATATTATCATCTTCTTGGGTTTCGCTAATCTAACTTGGGTTGTATTGAGAGTTATGTTTGGAAGCCCCTCTTTCTCTTGTATTTTTAATGTTTAGTGTTGAAATGGTTAATTAATGAACTTATCTCACATAGTTTATATTGTTAGATTCATTAGTATCCATTTCACCCCTAAACATTTTGGTGAACTTGAAACGTCTCTGCCTTTTGATTTTAGAGTTAGATCCTTTGATCTCTCTTATTTATTTCTTGGCATTAGGTGTTCACCTTCTTTTGGTGTACATGGTGTTAGTAAACAGATTTGTACTTCAAAATACCAACACAAACTGACTCACAATGCCCATATGAAAGTACAAATATTACTAATAGTTGGATAGATTATCATTAAATTGATAATCTTCCTTTGAATTGAGAGGTACAACTCCCTTTTAAGATTTACAATGAATTAAACAACTGAGTATGTATTTAACCAAAAGACACGAAGGAAGCCTAACAACTGAGTATGTACTTAACCAATAAATGACCAAAGAACCATTCACTTAGTTTTCCCAACTACAAAGAAGTACAAGGAAAATTCAATACCCATTTTGCACATGTAGATGAATGAAACCAACTTATTTCAGAACACACAAAAACCTGATGCATGGAACAAGAAAATATTATAAATATGACTGTAACAACCAATAGATCATTTACAATAAGAGAAATGTGAATTCAAACCAACATATTTAAATTGGATTTCTCCTTATTCAGGATATACAAGCAAGATTACCAATTGATTACTTTGTCTTTGACCCATAAACAAGTTTGCAAAATATAATATACACTCATCTTCCTCCTCTCTTACAATCAGAACTTATAAAATTTGTCTTCTTCTTGTAACCCACTAACTTTCTAGAAAGAAGAACCCCCTCCTAGTGGAAATCTTTCCAATAAATAATTTTTCTCATGTGGCTTTTTAGTTTCATAATAACTGATTCTTGAAAACTGTCTTATTTTCCACTTTTATCCACCCTTTTTCCCTATTACTTCCCAAAACATGAAGTACCTGAACTCTTTAATAATTTTATGAATTATTTAGAGTGTTTAATTATTTCCCTTCACTACATGTTCTTTTTGTGATATAGTGTTATGTTAAAATATGGAACATATTGGGATTTAAAACCAATTGACAAGTGTCAATCTATGGAGATTGTTGGTCCCTTTAGATAGATTTGTATGCAGTCAACCATAAATTTTTGATGAAAACAAATTTCTATAATCTCTCTAGTGCAGATCTAAAAAACTTGATTCCAGAAAACATATCCAAAACTTACGAAGATCCAACGGTTGAGTTTCAAGATATGGGCCTCGTACCGAGACTGATTTTTTGTCATCAAAAAAATATGGAAATATGTTTAGTTTTATGGTCTTGTATTATGTTTTTCATTGTTAGAAAGTAAAGACCACCAAGATAACTGAGAGGGGGGGGTGAATCAGTTATCTGATAATTAAACCATTTATCACCATTAACTTCAATATCAACTTCAACAACTTTAAACCATATAATTAATGTAGTAACCAACCATAGAAAGATAATCATACACAATGACACAATAACACAAGATATGTTAACTAGGGAACCTCTTGATCAAAGAGTAAACCCCGGTGGGAATGATGCCCACAAAATGATGCACTAATATGAAAGTTCCTTGTTAGAGGATGGACCTTGTTAGGAGTCTTATGAAATACATTCAGTACATATGAATCTTTGTTAGGATATTTTGAATCCCTATTAAAAGATTCTAACCCTGTTAGGAGTTATGGAAGACAGAAGGACCCACTGCCCAAACAACTTCAAGGCAAGATCTCTGAACTCACTGTCCAAAAGATCTTAGGATTATTCAATAGAATAATATGAAATATGTTACCTCCTTCACACTATGCCAAAACCACACTCTCTGCTACACAAGATCACAAATCCAGATCTTTGTACTTCGCAAGTCTTCCTTCATCACTGAATTAGCTCTTTTCTTCACTTCATGCATACATTCGCATCACAAATTCATATTACAACTATTAAAATCCTCACATAACAAGGAAAACATTCCTTCCTTTATACCACACTCAAATAATTACAAATGAGTTGGCATGCAAATACAAAATAATAATTTCAACATGCTACATCAAAATTACATAAAATTGTCAGCTTCCAGATACAATAACTTTCCAATCATGTGACCTCAAAGTTTGCGCTATGAACCACATCACCACCAATGAGTCTCAAAATTCCCTTTAACTGTGCAGAATCAAATTCCATCCTGGTTAGGAGATATCCTCCGATTACCAAAAACCACTACACAGGAATACTACCAGAATACTGCTTCCACCAAAATGCTTATAACCTTCATGAATAAATGAATTTCTTTTTGCGCTCTTAACCATAGGCTAATAATACAACATAGAACATACCATCAACTACACATAACTCAATCTACAATATAACATGTGTGCAAAACAAAATTATGCCTGCTACTCTGCTAAACTCCAGAATATCACTGTGTTGACATCAATGACAATCATAGTCATGAATGCAACAACCACTGCTACAAAATGACTGCCAAAGGCTTCAGCATTCATTCCTAACATTTAATTTCTTGCAAACCAAAAAAAAATTAGAAATCTCTCTGGTAAGAATTTAGAAAACTAGGTTTTCTAAACGATATCCAAAATTCAACCCGATCCAACGATGGAGTTGAAAATTGTGTCCCCCACAACATGACTATTTTTCTATGATTAGCAAAATCATGATTACAAATTGCTGAAGAAAATTAAAAATAGTATTCATGCCAGTACTTACACATGGATCACCACTTTTGGCTAATCCTGATCACAAATTTGATTTAATTTCATCCATATTTGATAATCCTCTAGCAAAGTAGGAATTTGTAATACTTCATATACAGAAACTAGTTACTCATTGGCCTGATTGTGCATGGAATTGTTGTTGCTAGCAATATTGACATTAATATTCACTACTCTTACTATAACCATTATCATTATTTGATGGTTGTATATTTTAATGGTCTGCTCAACCTCATAATTGATAATTATCCATGCTCTCGGTTATTGTTACATGACTTAATCAGAGTCATTTGCATTGTGCAATAATATTTTATCAAAACAATGTTGCACTTCACTACTAATCTTCACATTGATAATTTCTCCATTGGTGTTGTCATGCAACATACCCATCTGATATTTTCTTATACTAATATGAAATTGAGAATTCTAAAAATTAAACTTGAATTACTGAACCCATAAATTTGAACCTTCAAACTTGGGTACTTTAAACTTTGAACTGTGAACCTTATGGTTCAAGGTTCAGGTTCAATGATGCATACTTGAACTGCGCCAATGCTTTAAACTTAGAACATTTTGAAATTTGAACTGTGAACCTTGTGGTTCAAGGTTCAAGTTTGACAACGCATCCTTTGAGCCTCTGTTTGAACTCTAAGCTTTCAAACTTTGAACTTTGAACTCTAAACCTTTGAACCTTGAACCTCAGGGTTCAATCAAAAGGTTCAATGTTGCAAATTTTACCCAGAATATGTCTTTTCCTTCTTTTAATTTCTACTTTCATCACCTTGTTTTTGTGCTTCCATACACATTGAACCTTGAACTTTGAACCAAAAAAAGGTGCAATGGTTCAAGTTCAATGTCTGCCAACCTGCTAACCTGAACTTGCATTTTGAACTCTGAACTTTGAACTTGTGGTTCAAGGTTCAAGTTCAATATCTCCCACCAACAATGCCTTTTCGCAAAATACAAACTTCTCAGGAGCATTATTATCAAACATATATAAATGATGAGAAAATTGGGGTAGATTCTTCTCTTGGCTTGCATATGTTTGAACCACTAAATTTTGACTTTGCAACTAGAGAACCTGCATGTTGAACCTTGAACCTTGAACCTTGCAGTTCAAAGTTCAAGTTTAACAACTCCTTGCAATGCTACCTTTTCACAAAATATCAACTTTACAAAGGCATTGTTAGCAAGACTTATATAAGATATGGGACAACTAGGAATATTTTTCCTTTGGGATCAGATTTAAATTTTAAAAAGTTAGGTGCAAAAGGCAAGCCAATAGTTGGCTTTGACTATGGAATATGGGGTGCTAGGGACATAGAGAATCTAGGTAATCTCAAGTAGAAGACCAGTGTCTAGCCATTGTGCAATAGAGTTAAATCATACAAAATATGGAGCTGATAGTAGAAAGGGGGAGGGGAGTAGGGAAACACACCAAAAATAGATAAACTACCATCACCACAACAACTAGCAAAGCCAAAACTCATTTACAAGTATCTACATAGGCAGGAAACTCCCACCACAAGAGCTGGGGAAAAGAGTACTTACACAAAACCATTCATGGGCTGCAAAAAGAATGAACCTTTTTAGAATAATGGGATGCATCCATGTGAAGCAGCATGTACTAGTTTCCATCTGGCGATCTCTCCAATATTGAAAAACAAATTAATAGTGTGAAGGAACTTTGCAAGTAAAGACTCATGCCCAAAGAGCCATGTTTCATTATAGATTTATGATTTTTCTTAAGCTCTTTGTATGAAACTTCTTGAACCATTTCCAACCTCTAGCTGGAAAAAAAAATGCTCATACATTCGCACAAAATAGGTAACATCATTCCCATGATCAATATTCAGGAGACCCCCATCTTTAAAAGAATTTTTAGTATTTAAAACACCCTCAGAACATGAATAAACTTCATCCAGCATAGGGTAAGAATTAACTAGCATAACCTCATCTTGATTTTTTGTAACTAAATCTACAAATTCTTTATCTAAGATTAATGTATTAGGTAGATTGATACCTGAGTTTTTCTTCTCAGAATCCTCTTACTTGAAGGCTAGCAAGAATCTTTCAATGATCTCCGCC
Organism: Chamaecyparis obtusa; assembly: GCA_027943335.1. Lineage (NCBI taxonomy): Eukaryota > Viridiplantae > Streptophyta > Pinopsida > Cupressales > Cupressaceae > Chamaecyparis > Chamaecyparis obtusa. The sequence goes on along the minus strand of BSBK01013024.1, from coordinate 1,370,882 downwards.
TCACACAAATAAGTATCATCAGAGGAGGCCAATGATTCTTGGGGCTTCAATAATTTAAAAATCTCATCATCAACAAGCTCTGGATCTATCTCAGATTTTCCTTTTCCTACTAGCTTTATAGAATCCAAAAAGCTTTTAGCCAGGCACAAATTAGTCTCATTCTCAACACAAGGACTTTCATGTAAAGAGACTTGGGAAGATGTGGAGTTATCTTCAAAGTAAAAAGATTCCATAATAGCTTGATTTGAAGAACCATATTCATCCTTATCCCATGTAAAATGAAAGGCCTCATATTTTGACTTTACATAAGGCTGAAAATATTCATTTTTAAATTTGCTAGAGAAAGGATAACTTTCAACACTTTTAAACTTGGGAAAAAGAATGAGATCCAAAAAAAAATTCCTCACTTACACCATTCTTTCCTGTCAATGCTTGATCCTCATGGGGCTAAGATGCTTCTTGTTGTATTTCTTGTTCATTTAAAATTGAATAATTACAAGAAATGTAATTAGATGAAATTATCGGGGCTTTTTCAGCATCAACCTCTAGTTCTTCTTCAAGCTATTGCACCCTTTTTCTATGTTTTTGTAAATATTTCAACTTGTGAGATCTAAAACACAGACTTCTCCACAGAAGGGCAGATGTGTGATCATCTTCAATGTTGAGGTCGGTCTTTACATCATGAGAGGTGCTTTCTTTGTAGTGCTCCCAAAAATCTTGCAACACTTTGTCATTCATTTGGATAATTTCAAGAATAGTAAGGTTTGGTCTTTTCTTTTTTATAACCTTTCTAACTGGCATGGTCATTTCACAGAGTCTCCAATCTCCTACACACAAAGATAATGTAAAAACTGAGGAACCAAATTTCAAGCATTGATCTTTGTTTCTAAGTTCCCCAACAGAGTCGCCAAAAATCTGTTAGTAAATAGATTTGCACTTCAAAAATACCAACACAAACTGACTCACAATGCCTAGATGAAAGTACAAATGCTACTAACAGTTGGATAGATTATCATTGAATTGATAATCTTCCTTAGAATTGAGAGGTACAACTCCCTTTTAAGATTTATAATGAATTAACTAATTGAGTATGTATTTAACCAGAAGACACAAAGGTAGCCTAATATTCACTCATAACCATAAGATGAATGTAATTTTAGATTTAAGAGAGAGAGAGAGAGAGAGAGAGAGAGAGAGAGAGAGAGAGAGAGAGAGAGAGAGAGAGAGAGAGAGAGAGCAATAAATGACCAACAAACCATTCACTCAGTCTTTCCAACTATAGAGAAGTACAAGGAAGATTCAATACCCATTTTGTACATGTAGATACATGAAGCCAACTGATTTCAAAACACACAAAAACTTGATGCATGAAACAAGAAAATATTAGAAATATGACTATAATAACCAACATATCATTTAAAATCAGACAAATGTGAATTCAAACCAACAAATTTAAATTGGATTTCTCCTTATTCAGAATATACAAGCAAGATAACCAATTGATTACTTTTCCTTTGACCCATAAAAAAGTTTGCAAAATAAAATATCTCCTCTTCCTCCTCAGTTACAATCAAAACTCAGAAAATTTGTCTTCTTCCTGTAGCCCTCTGACTTTCTGAAAAGAAGAACCCTCTCCTGGTGGAAATCTTTCCAATAAATAATGTTTCTCTTGTGGCTTTTTGGTTTCAGAATAATTGATTTTTGAAAACTATCTTCTTTTCCACTTTTATCCACCCTTTTCCCTATTACTTCCCCAAACATGAAGAACCTAAACCCTTTAATAATTTTATGAATTATTTAAAGTGTTTAATTGTTTCCCTTCACTACATTTTATTTTTGTGATATAGTGTTATGTTAAAATATGGAACATATTGGGATTTAAAACCAATTGACATGTGTCAATCCATGGAGACTGTTGGTCCCTTTAGATAGACATGTACATAGTCAACCATAAATTTTGGATGCAACCAAATTTCTCTAATCTCTTTGACAAAGATCTATAAAACTTGATTCCAGAAAACATATCCAAAATGTAGGAAGATCCAACGTTTGAGTTTCAATATATGGGCTCCATACCGAGACTTATTTTCTATCATCATAAAAATATGGAAATATATTTAGTTTTATGGTCATGTATTTTGTTATTCATATCTTGCACCAGAAATAATTTTGGAATTCCTCTGATGAGAAATTCAAAAAACTAGGTTTTCTAAAACATATCCAAAATTCAACCCGATCCAACAGTGGAGCTAAAAATTATATCCCCCGCAACATGACTATTTTTCTGTCATCGCCAAATTCATGATTACAAATTGCTGAAGAAAATTAAAAATAGTATTCATTCCAATACTTACACATGGATCACCACTTTTAGCTTCTCTTGATCACAAATTTGATTTAATTTCATCCATATTTCATAATCCTTTGAGAAAGTAGTAATTTGTAATACTTCCTATACAGAAACTGGTTAATCATCAACCTGATTGTACATGGAATTGTTGTTGCTAGAAACATTGACATTAATATGCGTTGCTCTTACTATCACCATCGTCATTAGCTAATGCTTGTATATTTTAATGGGCTTCTCAACCTCATAATTGATAATTATCCATGCTCTCAATTATTATTACATGACTTAATCACAGTCATTTCCATTGTGAAATAATATTTTATCAAAACATTTTTCCAATGTCGCAGTTCACTACTCATCTTCACATTGACAATTTCTCCATTGGTGCTTTCATGCAACATACTCATCTGATATTTTCTTATAGTAAGATGAAGTTGTGAATTCTCAAAACTTAAACTTGAATTCCTAAACCCATAAATTTGAACCTTCAAACTTAGGTACTTTAAACTTTGAACTGTGAACCTTTTGGTTCAAGGTTTAGGTTCAACGATGTATACTTGAATTGCACCGGTGCTTTAAACTTAGAAAATTTTGAACTTTTAACTGTGAACCTTACGGTTCAAGGTTAAAGTTTGAAGATTCATCCTTTGAGCCTCTATTTTGAACTCTGATCTTTCAAACTTCGAACTCTGAACCTTTGAACATTGAACCTTAGGGTTCAATCAAAAGGTTCAAAGTTGCAGATTTTACCTAGAATATGCCTTTTCCTTCTTTTAATTCCTTCTTTCATCACCTTGTTTTTGTGCTTCCATACACATTGAACCTTGAACTTTGAACCAAAAATAATGCAAAGGAGGATTTGGAGAGGGGCCAAAGGCACACCCTAACCAGATCCACCTTGCAGAGATCACATGTGGAAGCAACAAACACATAAGTGAGAGAGAGAATGCAGATCAACTTCTTATATTATTTCATCATATTGATTTATACATGTCAAGCTGTAAGGCCTTCCCAGTTAGGACTAGATATTACAATTCAAGTACAAAATTCCTCCAACATGCGAGGATCTGAAACTATCTTCAATCTTCTAACTTTTATCTTCTATCCAAAAACTAACTCTCTAAACTATAGCCAAAGATTACAATATATACAAGAGGTTACCGAACAAGTCTTCCTTTAGATCCACCATCAATGGAAGGAACAACCAGATCTAGGTCCACACACTTCCCAATGATAGATACCAACATTAAATCTGTGACCATAATTAATTACACAAGTCGTCCTCAATAGAAAACTAAAACTAACAACTTGATAAGCAAGGATAACCAAGTGCCAAACAAGCATCATCGAGTGCCAAGGAATTAACCAAGTGCCAAAGAGATAACCGACCAACCCTGGTAAACAAAGGAAATCGAGCAACTACTGAGCCAACTCAGTCAAAGTCAGAACTGAGCAACATAGGAAAACACAAACATGTTTTTGGTGACACGGGATTGCCAAGGACCCAAGATGCTCCTGCATCAGACACCTAGGGTTAGTTGAAATGATTCTCTGAATCATGAAGTAGGTAGAATTTGAGCTGAATCCAACTTAGATTGTGAAATCCAAGAACTATCTTCAATCAGTCTATTCTTCCACTTTACCAAATATTCCATATACTATTTTCCTCTTGTACTTCTATTAACTCTTTGTTCCAAAATCTGCTCAACTTCTTCTATTTGTTTCTTAGGATAATCATTCGGTACTGTCATTTCTTCATTCCACTCATGGTACTCATACAAATCAGCAATGTTGAAAATAGGTGATATATCCATGTCATCAAGTAACTCAATCTCATAAGCATTTCCACTGTCAAATTTTCTCAAAATCTTGCAAGGACCAAACTTCTTCATTTTCAGCTTCCCATATGTTCCAACAAGAAATTTGTCTTTCTTCAAATGAACCATTACTTCATCATCGATTGTAAAAGTCTTATGTCTTCTAGATCTATCAGCTTTGTCTTTGTATTTCTGATTACTTTTCTCCAACTTATGTTTCACATCTTTATGCAATGTCTTCATGTACTCAGCAACCTTTACTCCTTCAGTACTTCTCTTTTTTTCATCAACAATATCCCTTAAATCTGATATACCTCTCAGTTGTATGCCATGTACAATCTCAAAAGGTTTTTTTCCAGTACTCCTATTCACTAAATTATTGTATGCAAACTCTGCTTCTACCAACATAGAATCCCAATTACTTGGTGTGTCTCCTACTAAACATCTCAAAAGATTACCCAAGCTTCTATTAACAACTTTGGTTTGTCCATCAGTCTGTGGGTGAAATGTAAAACTATATTTCAACTCAGTGCCAAACTTTCTCCAAAGGGTCTTCCAAAAGTATCCAACAAATTTACTGTCTCAGTCAGAGATGATACTCCTTGGTAATCCATGCAATCTAACAATTTCCTTAAAGAAAAGATCTACTATATGTATTGCATCTGATGTCTTTCTACAGGGTATAAAATGTGCCATTTTAGAAAATCTATCCACAACAACAAATATAGAATCATTACCTCTCACTGTCTTCGGTAAGACAAGAACAAAATCCATACTGATATCAATCCAAGGTTTCTCAGGAACAAAAAATGGTGTATACAATCCAATATTATGACTTACTCCTTTTGCAACTTGACAAATTCCACAACTTTTCACAAATTTCTGAACATCCTTATACAACTGTGGCCAAAAGTATTTCTCCTTAAGCAAATTCAATGTCTTGTCAACACCAAAGTGTCCAGCCAAACCACTACTATGTTTCTCCGTTATCAAATTAGTTCTCATTGATCCTCTCGGTATACACAACCGAATACCTTTAAACAACATACCTCCTTGAATGAAATATTCTTCCCATTTAGTACTCAGTTGATCTTGAATAGGTGCTCTGCACTTTCTCCATGACTTAGAAAAATCAGGATCAAATTCATATGAATCTCTCATGTCATCAAAACCAAGAACTTCAATTTTTGTCTTGATCATCAAAGATCTTCTTCTACTCAATGCATCAACAACTTGGTTAGTGACTCCACTCTTATGCTTTATCACAAATGTATAACTCTGCAAATATTCAACCCATTTCATATATCTCTGATTCAACTTATTCTGACTACCCAAATACTGTAAAGCTGTATGATTGGTATACAACACAAATTCACTCGGTATCAAATAATGTCTCCATTTCTTCAGGGCTTGAACAATAGCATAGAATTTTTTATCATACATAGAATATTTTCTTTTTGCATCATTCAACTTTTCACTAAAGAAAGCAACAGGTTTACCTTCTTGACTCAACATAGCTCATATTGCACTACCACTTGCATCACATTCCACTTGAAATACCTTATTGAAATCAGGCAATGCTAACATAAGCAATTCAACAACCTTCTGCTTTAGAGTCTCAAAACTTTTATTAGCTCCATGTGTCCACTTGAATTCTTTTTTATCTCCTCTCATAGTCTTAGTCATAGCATTACAAATTGAACTGAAATTCCTAATGAACTTTCGGTAAAAACTTTCCAAACCATGAAATGATCTTACCTCACTAGCATTATCAGGTGTAGGCCAATTCAAAATAGCCTCAACCTTTTCAGGATCCATCTTCAAACCATCAGCTAAAATCACAAATCCCAAATACACAATCTCCTCTTGCATGAAAGAACACTATTTCATATTTATCAACAACTTTTCTTCTTTCAACCTTTGCAATACTTGTTTAACATGCAATAAATGTTCTTCTTCGGTCTTACTGAATATCAGAATATCATCTAGGTATACAATCACAAATTTACCTAAATTTTATTTAAAACTTCATTCATCAACCTCATAAAAGTACTCAGTGCATTAGTTAAACCAAAAGGCATAACCAACCACTCATACAAACCTTTTTTTTTAAAAAGTATTCTTCCACTCATCACCTTCTCTGATTCTAATCTGATGATACCCACTTTTTAAATCAATTTTGGTAAAATACTTTGCTCCAGTCAAACTGTCCATTATGTCATCCATTCTTGGTATAGGAATCCTATATTTCATTATTATCTTGTTTATTTCTCTGAAATCAGTACACATTTGCCATTCGCCATTCTTCTTAGGTGCCAATACAATAGGTACTGCACAAGGACTCAAACTTTCTCATATCAAACCTTTTTGCAATAATACTTGAATTTGTCGGTTCAATTCCTGATTCTTGGTAGGTGTTAACCAATGTAGTGTCTTATTCAGTAAACTAGCTCCAGGAATTAGATCCATGCAATGATCAATGCTTCTCTTAGGTTTAAAACCATCAGGTACATTCTCAAAAATTATCTCACTATACTTGGTGAGTAACTTATCAATCTCTTCAGGGATGCTATACTCTATTTTCTTACTCGATTTGTTAGGAATCAAAACAAATCATACATCATTCTTCTTCAAATCCTTAACAAACTTTCTTCCTTCCATCAATAAAACTTTCACAGATGTACAAACATTACTAACAAGTTCTTCAATCAAAGGTAACAATATTTGTCTTCTCCCATCAGCCCAAATAGTATATTTATGCAATCTCCCAACATGTCTATCATATTGCTAAGGTCTACCCAACAAAATATGACAACAAACCATAGGAATGATATCACATAACACCTTATCATAGTACTTTCCAATTTTCAAATTCACATAACATTGTTCACTTACCAAGAGTGTATGCTCATCCTTGATCCATGAAATTTGATAGGGCTTAGGGTGTTCCAACCTTTTCAACTACAACTTTGTAACCATTTCCTCAGATGCCAAGTTCTTTGAGCTTCCACTATCAATGATTACCTTCCACACTTCATCAAAAACTCTACATCTGGTCTTGAACAAACTTTTCCTTACCAGATCTTCCTTATTACTTTCACTCCAAAGTGTTATCCTTACCATCAAGTTCTTTCCTTCTCAGGTTCATTCGGTGACTCTTCTAGCACCAAATGATTTCTACTGCTATCAACCTTCTTACTTGCATGTGTACATTCAAATGATCTATGTCCTTCTTCTCCACAATTGTAACAAGTTCCTCATAAACCACCTCAGTAGTTATTGCCTCTTCCTCTAGATGAACTTTCACCTTTCCACTCGGTCTTTCCTTTATCCAAATTTGTCTTTTCTGGTTCAAATCTATTATTTTCACCATAAGATCTACCTCTTCCCCTAGGGAATCTACCACCTCTACCTCTTTGTCTTTTCTCATGTCTTTTGTTCAATTTTTCCTCAGCCTTCAATGCAAATTGATAAGATTCTTCAATGTTCTCCAATTTGACCAAACTAATTTATTCTTGGATGGAAACTCTCAATCCATTCAGGTACCTAGCAATTCTTTCCACATCATCTTCATCATGTCTAGATCTGATATCTAATCTATAGAATTCCTTAGTATACTCTTTTACCGAGCTATCTTTCTGCCTCAAACTTTGCATTTGCCTAACTAGGTTAATATGATAATCACAAGGTAAGAACTTTCCTTTCAACTTATTCACCATCTTATTCCATACCTTAATTTTGTCTTGCCTTTCCTCTTTCTGTCCAATTGCATATGTTCCCACCACAAGGATGCATGAATTTTCAACTTTGTGCTTGCAATTTTCACCTTCTTTTCTTCAAGGACATTTTCGTATTCAAAGTACTTTTCCATCTATGTGATCCAGTCCACCAATTCATCTGAATCCAATTTTCCACTATACTCAGGAGGATTAAAGTGTGGTGTATACTTCATATTTGTCAAAGCTTTCAACAATCTGTCCTCACCTTGATCCATCATCGGTGTGGGTTCTACATCACCTTGTTCTTCCTCAATTTCATCATCACTAACATCTTCAAGATGTCTTCCTCTTTGTTGGGTTGTCTCAATAGCTTCTAATCTAGCAGCAAGTTGTCTCAACATGTCTACCAATCCTAGATCTGCATCTCACCTCCCACGAACCATCTTGAAACCCTCTGTTATTGCAGGCTAGATCACAATCTACTACCCCACAAAAAATAAACTAGGGTTTGACAAGAAGGAACCCTCAAACCTAGATTTGCAAACCTAGATCTAGATCTCACCTCAGCTCTGATACCACCTGACACAAAGGAGGACGTAGAGAGGGGCCAAAGGCACACCATAACCAGATCCACCTTGTAGAGATCACATGTGGAAGCAACAAACACACAAGTGAGAGAGATAATATAGATCAACTTCTTATATTATTTCGTTAGATTGATTCATACATGTCGAGTTGTAAGGCTTTCCCGGTTAGGGCCAGATATTAAAATTCAAGTACATAAGTCCTCCAACATGCGAGGATCTGAAACTATCTTCAATCTTATAACTTCTATCTTCTATCTAAAAACTAAATCTAAACTACAACCAAATATTACAATATATACAAGAGGCTACCGAACAAGTTGGCCTTCATATCCACCATCAATAGAAGGAATGACTAGATCGAGGTCCACATGCTTCCCAATGATAGATACCAGCATTAAATATGTGACCATAATTAATTACACAAGTCAGCCTCAATAGAAGACTAAAACAAATAACTTGGTAAGCAAGGATAACCAAGCCCCAAACAAGCATCACGGAGTGCCAAGGAATTAACCGAGTGCCAGAGAGATAACTGACCAACCCTGATAAACAAAGGAAACTGAGCAACTACCGAGCCAACTCGGTCAAAGCAAGAACCGAGCAACATAGGAAAACACAAACATGTTTTTGGTGACATAGGATTGCCAAGGACCTGAGATGCTTCTGCATCAAAAAAGGTACGATGGTTCAAGTTCAATGTCTACCAACCTACTAACCTGAACCTGCATTTTGAACTCTGAACCTTGAATTTCAATATCTCTCGCCAACACTGCCTTTTTGCAAAATACAAAATTCTCAACAACATTATTATCAAATAGATATAAATGATGATAAAATTAGGGTAGATTCTTCCCTTGGCTTGCATATGTTTGAACCACTAAATTTGGACTTTTCAACTAGAGAACCCACATGTTGAACCGTGAAACTTGAACCTTCCAGTTCAAAGTTCAAGTTTAATAGCTCCTTGCAACGTTGCCTTTTCACAAAATATCAACTTTACAAAGGGATTGTTAGCAAAACTGATATAAGATATGGGAAAACCGAGAATATTTTTCCTTTGAGATCGGTTTTAAATTTTAAAAATGTGGGTGCCAAAGGCAAGCCAACACCTGACATCCTATATCTCTTTCTTGGAGTTAGATATCTTGTTAGATCTTATTTTACAACAATGGTATTTGCTAAACTATTATGGTGCATAATACTCTTTATGGTAACTCTTGTACTTGCGTCTCTTTATCATGCCTATGATGTTTATGCAAGTTTCTTACATTTCCTAATGTTCATGTCTTTACATGCTTTTCTTGCATATGTTATTATGAGGTTAGCTAATACAAGGTTTCCCGATAAAACATATTTCAAGATAATCATTAGACTTTCATGTGGATTTTTCATTCATCTTTTAGATGAAATTAGATATTTTGTTAGTGATGCTCCTAATCCTAATATTGTACCCAATCCTTCCCATGATCAATCCCCTCATACCCCTTCTACATTCCAACTCATTCAAAGTATGGTTCATGACTTAGATATTAACCGATTCTTAGATGAGCCATCTCCTTCACCTTCTCCCACACCTACACCTCAATCTCCTATACGTACAAATCCAAATCCCATTCCTCCTTACACTACATTTTCCCATCACCCTCAAGATAAACCATTTTCTCCATCCACCCTTCACTCTACTTATACTACGAGCTATAATATTATCACTAGGCAAGGTTATAAGGGTTTAGGTCTTAGTATCATGAACATGGTATTAAGATTCCCATCCACATTCCTAACCCCCTCAATGAGGCCTTGGTTATGTTTCCCCTTCAAATAATCCTCCTTCTTTTCCTCGCCCACGGCCTTCTATTCACCTTCTTTTTCCAACTCCAACCTTATCTCCTAATGACACTCAGGAAGCCTTAACATTAAGAGTTTACCGCTACCTTTTGACTGTGCCTAAATTAAGATATCAATCTTATCAAAATAATGCTATTGCTTGATTCTCATGACCCTTTTTCTACAATAATGAAGATTTACTTTTTGATTGTATGGAATTCATTTTCTATGTTAATGATAAAGTTGAAAATGGTAAAATTTCTTATACACAAGAAATTGTATTCCTCCTTCATAAGATTACCTATCATTTTTATTCCCTATTGGGGCCACTCTTTGTTATTCCTTATAATATGATCAAGAGTGGCACAATAGGTCTTTCACTTTTCTCCTCTTCAATGAGGGGAAAAGTTCATCTTTTCTTGGGATCTATTTTAGCTCCTTCACACATGTCTTCTATACTTTAATATCCTTTTACAAAGTACATATTTGGTATCATGAAGACATATTTTAGTGTGCTTAATATGTATCCCTCCTTTTTCCCTTTTAGGTGTGTATTCTTTAGAATAAGTTTACATTGATTAGTTGTGTTACATTTCTATTTGCAACTTTATCTTTGTCTTATACATATTATGAGGGATCTATCCTAGGGGATTATCTTATATTCCCTTTTAAGGTTGTGTTATTTCTTTATTATAGGTATAACATGGTATCCCTTTCTCTATAGATTTGCATTTTTTATGATACATTCTTATATGTCGATATGTAATACTTTGTTTCATGCACGACGCGATAGTTGATGCCTAAAAATTTCCTTCCATGCCTTTGATTTTGATGTTTGTCATTTAATAAGCATCTATAATTTACTTCATAGGTGATATATTTTCTAGCATGTTATGTTTAGAATTTTATATCCTATGATTTTTCTTGTCCTACATTTCTCTATGATGTTGTATTATTCTATGATACTTATTGTTTGATATAGGGTGTTTTTTTTCCTGCACGACTAGATTATGATTGCTGCTTACAATTCATCTTTATATTTTACAAGATTCTTTTATATAATTGACCATAGACTTCTCTTTCTTGTCTCGTGCTTTGGGGGCAAGGTTGTTTGTACATTCTTTCTCTCTCTTTGTGTAAGGATCAAATTTCCTTAGTACAGTGGCATTTGTTTATCATGTGACATTATTTTCCTATAAGGAATTGTGTCTTGACCATGACTCTCTATGACATACAAGACGTGCATGTCTGTGATCATCACCTCTTCTTCATTGGCAAAACTATGCTCATTATAAATATTTTCCCTTAATATGTGATTTAAATGTTGTCATCCTTCATCCAATGATCCCTATTCCACCTATACACAAGGGGTTGAATAGGTGCATTCTTGATTCTTCTCCCCTTCTTGTGTCTTGAAGTTGTTATATTTGTTCATGAGAATCCTCTAGAAAGTAGATGTCTTGATAACAAGATCTCTTCCTTTCAAGGGTTTCTTCTTATAAGAAACATATCCTTTCATAATTGATTTATTTTCTTAGCTTACAAAATTCAACGCTCTTCACTAAGTTTATGACATACATTGTTCTTAAAGGATATCTCCTTATTGCTAGTAGTTATACTTGATTCTCTTCATTATGATGTCTATGGCTACATAGTCATCATAAGGAGGGGGGAATACATATGCCCTCTTTGTACTATAGTTTAATTTTTATATGAACTTTTACTTTTACATTAAAACATGCCACTCCCTAATGGGTATTAGTGATACTTCTCTATCCCATAGAAACACACACACAAATTTTATCTACAAATAATGGACCCTTGTCTATCCACAAAGAGTGGAAACATATTTACACTTCGTGGTGATACCAAGGAATTGCTACACTGGTAGACACATATACACATGCATACAAAATTTATCGACAGGTGCACAAGATTGACTACCGAACACACAAACCCGCTAGCCCATTTGATCTTGCCTTTTTTGTTTTCCTTTTTTTTACGATTCATAGTAAGGTACACAAACCTTATTGGGCAAGATAATCATGCTCTCCCTCTATTTTTATGCTTTCATGTAGTAGGATAGAATCATGAGGGATGTAATCCTTTGTGTTGTTCTTGCCTTTCCTATGTGATCCCTTATCCTTTGTGATAGCCTTCCAATTATGATATTGGTCGGTGAGACATTTCTTCAACTGAGGTCTCTTTCACTAGTTGATTTGGGTTTTTGTACTAACCCATTTTGAGTCTTTTGATTTTGTTTTTGTTTGGATTTCTTTTTCCTTTGATTTATTTTTCTCTTGTGCATGGGAATGGAGTTATGATCCTAGGTTTGGGGGCTCATGGCCTGAAACTTGGTGATGTTCTATCTCATTGTGACATTGTCTCTCTTCTCCTTCTTCCTTTACCAGGATTATGACTTGCCTCATACTCCCGCTAGAGTGGGGGATAAATGTACCATATTAAAATGGATACACTTAATTTGGATGAACTTCCTCTATTTAATATTTATATCATAGTGTATTTGACAATTGGATATCAAATGTTGTCATTAATAGATGTGTTTTCAAGATATAGTCAAATTATAATAGCGCTAGAAGATCAACACAAAATAGAATCCACTTGTGAATAAATAACCTATTATTGGAATGTAATGCCCTATGGCCTAACAAATGCTAGTGTTACATATCAAAGAGAAATGACAACAATCTTTCATGATTTCATGCATAAGAAAATAAAAGATTATTTGGATGACCTACTATGAAATCAGTTACATGAGGCAGTCATTTGAGAATCCTAGATATGATCTTTACTAGAATAGAGAAATGCAAGCTTCAATTGAATCCTAAGAAGTGTGTCTTTGGGATTATGTTAGAAAAAAGACTTGGATATATTAATTCTCATCAAGTCATCAAAGTGGATCCTGCTAAGGTCAAAGCTATAATAGAAACTCCTCCACCTACTAATATAAGGTGGTTGAGAATTCTCTAAGAGAAATTGTAGTCAGTTAGAAGATTTGTTGCCTAATTGGCTGATAAATATCATCCATTCTAGAACTTTCTTCATAAAGGTGTCACTTTTAAATGGAATGAATAATGTCAACAATAATTTGAGAAACTCAAGGAATATCTACTAACACCACCTATACTAATGTAGTGCATTGAAAGAAAACCATTCATTTTATGCATCTCAACAATCACCACAACTTTGGTATTTCTCTTAGCACAACATAATCAAGAAGAAAAAGAGAGGTCATAATATTATATCAATTGAATGCTTGTTGGCTATGAATTGAATTACACGCATATTGAGTGTGCATGCCTAGAAGTTGTCTTCACTGCATAGAAACTTACACATTACATGTTAAATCATAAGACATTCCTAGAGGAAAATATGGATCCATTGAAACATATTCTTGATAAGAAAACTATTGTAGGGTGTGTGGTTGAGTGGGCAATGGTTCTTAATGAGTTTGATATTGAATACACAGATAGAAAAGAAAGAAAAAGTCAAGCCATGTTTGATCAACTCATTGATGTGTCAGTTCTAGATGATCACCCCCTACTGACATATTTTCCAAATGAGATAGCCTTCTCAGTCATAACATCCAATAAATGACAACTCTTATTTAATGAATCACACACTAGAAATGGTTATGGGGCTGGTATTTTATTTGTTACACCATAGGGAGATGTAATTCTAAAGTCCTATAGAATAACTTTTGAAAGCACAAATAATATTATTGAGTATGAGGCCTTGATAATAGGACTAAGGGTTGCAATGCAATGGAATACCAAATATCTTCAAGTTTATGGTGATTCCTTATTGGTCATCTGATAGGTAAATGATGACTATGAAATAAAAGATGAGAAAATTATCCCCTGTAATAATTTGGTTGATAGTCTTGACAATAATTTTGACACCATCACATTCAATCAAGTGCCATGACTTCAAAATAAATTGGTAGATGTAATGGATATTATCGCATTTATGCTTTATATGCCACAAAATATAAAAAGATATGAATTCCCAATGAAATAGTTGTTTGTGCTAGCCTTTGAAAATAAATAATCTAAGCTTGTGTGTGAAATTTTTGGTTCCAATTCCTCATGGTATCAACCCATATATGATTACCTAATTGCCCAAACCTTACCCCTAACCTATCTAGCAACCAACGCCGTTCCTTTATTCACCAAGCCTCTAGATATGATATCATCGGTGACACCCTTTGTAGAAATTCCTTTGACTAAACCCTCCTCAGATGTATCGATTAAGAAGATGTGCAAAATGTATTAAATGAGGAAAATGAATGTATATGTGGAGGCCACTTCAATGGTATGAATCTAGCTAAGAAGCTTGTTAGAGCTGAATATTATTAGTAGAATGGGATGCCCATAGTTTCACAAAGAGATGGTACAAATGTCAAATGTATGAGGATTTAATTTATCTACCAGTACAAGAAATTCAACATGTTATATCTCCTTTTCTCAATGGGCTCTTGATCTTATTGGCAAACTTCATTCTACCTTAGTAAATGGCCATAAATACATAATTATAGCAACAAAACATTTTACAAAGTGGATAGAAGCTATTCCCATGGCATACATCACATACAAGTATATTAAAAAGTTCATTTTGAAATAAATTATATGTAGATATAGGATACCTTTGGCCATTGCTACAAATATTGGGCCACCATTCAAAAATTAGGACGTGAAAGAAATTTGTGAAAAATTCATATCCACTAATGATTCTCTTTAATATATTATCCACAGGGTAATGATAATGCTGAGATATCTAATTAAATAATCATCAAAATCCTAAAAAATATTATCAATTACATTGGTTGTGATTGACATGTATAATTGAATTTAGCATTCCAGGCATATTGCACCAACATTCATACCCTTGTAGGAGCTACTCCTTATTTATTAGTTTATGGTGTAGAAGTGATACTCCCTATTGAAATTGAAATACCATCATTGAGAGTTTATTTGCATCACTTGACTAATGAAGAAGATTACAAAGTGCCTAGATTATGTGAGCAGAAATGTTAGATGAAAAAAGACAGGTTGCGCAAGCTCATTTGCAAGCATATCAAAATAGACTTAGATGACATTACAATAAGAAAGTCAAAGATAAAAAAATTTGAGGTTGGAGATTTGGTCCTTCATTACAACCCCCAAAGTTAGTAGAAAAATTATAAACTGTTAAATTTGAAGTAAATTGGTTGGGGCCCTTTTTAGTCACTGTAACATATGGGTTCGAGGCATATCATTTGGCAAAATCAGGGGGAAAACCACTATTAAGTCTTATCAATAGCATGCACATCCAAAAATACTATGCATAAAAATAATTGCCTTGATGAAAACCTAACAAACAAGTATCTTGGCGATAAAAAAGTAATAAAGATAAATAAATTTACCCTATAGTGCAAACTTGACAAATAGGCACTTGGGGTAAGTAATGTGGTGAAAACCTAGCAAACAGGCACTTGGGGTAAGTACTATGGTGAAAACCTAACAAACAGGCACTTGGGGTGAGTATTATGGTGAAAACCTAGCAAACAGGTGCCATGTCTAGCAGTCAATGTTGTATTATATATTTTATCTATCTATATTGGAAACGTATTTGTACAACCTTCGCACTTTTTATTACCTACCTTTCATATGTCTATTGCATGACCCTCACACATGTACCTATCGTTTGCATCATCTATTACTTGGTCCAGGTTGTCATTTTATGACCTGTGGTTGGTCAATGTTTAGTATCATCATTTTTTTGCATCCAATGTCACACATGTTAGCAACCCTAGCATTTGGTCCTTGCGTGCAACATAGAATTTGGAGCTGGGTTTACTTTTTGTTAACGCATTGGAGGGTATTGCATGTAAATAGTTTAAAGTCCTAAAAAATCATAAAAAAATATATAGTCCTGAAAAAATCTTTAAAAGAAAATAAAGTCCTGAAGAAAAAAAAGGAACAAAAAAATATAAAAATATTAAAAAAATCCAAAAAAAAATCTTAAAAATCCAAAATAATTAAATAACTTTTAAAACTTCTAAGCAATAAAGTGTCAGTTTTTGGCACCAATGTTATTTCATTTTGTTTTCATTTTCAATAAATTATTCCTTGTGGTAAGACAAACATTTTAGTAGACATAATTAGGAGACGTAGAATCATATGCTTCACAAACTAGGCATCAATAGACAAAACTACCCAATCAAGTCAGCAATCAGTTCGATCGAACTTGTCATCATCAATCAATCATCATTATTTGGTATTTTGTCATTTTGTCATATAGGGGATGTGTCCTTCCCAAAACCATACATTGTCACTATTTATCACGTGTCTTATAAAAGATGAGTCTTTCCTAAAACTAGACACATTGATCATTATAATTATCATTAAACTATCAACTTTAGAAATTAGATCTGATTGGATGTTGGCTTGCTTGGTTTAGTAAGTCTTATCTTTTATTAATTTCATTTTGAAACCATGTTCCCGTGCTGCTCAAGGATATCACTGAGTGATGAGAGTGGTCGAGATGGTTCATGGTCTTTTACTTGATTTGTTTAAAATCTGTTATTGATTTTATCTTTCTCCATGTTCCTATGCTACTCAAGGATACCATCGCATGGTGAGAGTGGTTAGGATAGTTCA
This sequence comes from Chamaecyparis obtusa, assembly GCA_027943335.1. Lineage (NCBI taxonomy): Eukaryota > Viridiplantae > Streptophyta > Pinopsida > Cupressales > Cupressaceae > Chamaecyparis > Chamaecyparis obtusa. The sequence goes on along the minus strand of BSBK01013024.1, from coordinate 1,353,923 downwards.
TGGTATTTTATTTGGCTTTTTCTTCTATTTGTGGGATGTTTTATGAAGTTTTGGGGCATGCATCTCTTGGGTATTTGTGTTGGCATGTTCACTTGTTTACTGTCATGCATACCTTGACCCTTGATGTACATATGTTTTAGGGTGGATTGGGGCTTTGCTTGTCAGCATTATTTTTTATCTCATGCAAAAAATGATTTTAGTAACATCACTCTAACTTTATATATGTCACAATGCAACATATCCAATTTATGATATAAAAAATCTATACAAAAGACAAACATTGCACTAATAAAGAAAATCAAGGATTGATTTTTGCATTGTTTTCCTTTTTTTTTGCTTGTGTTCTCTCATGTTGGATTTGTTTTTCTTTTCATTTGGCTTGTGTCCTTCCTTTTTTAGTCTTATTTCCTTTCAGTTAGTCTTGTTTTGGTCTTGTGTTCCTCACGTCATTTTAAAAAAATCAGCCGCTTTCTTTCAATTTTTCACCCAATTTTTTGAGGGGCACCCTCGTGACTTTTTGTGTTTGAGTTGACCTTTTATTGCGGTTTTTCAATTCTTCTTTAAAACAAAACTCATAATTGTATTGTCTCAAAGAGGAGCAAATTGTAGACACCTAAAAATGTTCATCACTTCTAGCTCCCCTTTTTAGTCATCATTTATGTCATTGGTCAGTTTTGTTCACTTTTTTCATCATTTTAGGTCATTTTCAATTATTTTGGATTATTTTGATTTATTTGTTGTCATGTCATTTATTTATGTCTTCCTGTCATATTTGGGCTTTTTGGTATTGTTTAATTAAATAATTAAATAATTATTTAATTGATGCATAATGGTCTTTCTAGGGAATTAATAAGTTAAATTAATTCCCCATGTCCCCCTAGACATAAATAAAATTTCATTTATTTATGCCTTTTTGTATTTTATTTTACATATTGAATATTTTAATATTCAAATATCTTTTAGTTTCTCTTTTTATTTTTCATTTAAATATGCTTTTTGTATATGGTGAAAGGCAAGCAATGGGGAAGATAGAAAGTGCAATCCTCCACACCCTTTTCACAGGGGACATATACCTCAGAAGGGCCTTAGAAGGAATGAAACCTTTCAAACAAAGCCCAAATCAAATCCAAATAGGATTGATGCCACCAAGAGGGTGTAGGGGCAATAATACCAAATTCGGATCTAATCGGGTGTTAAGTAAAAGCTCCACTTCTTCTATGAGCCTAAGATATTTAACTAGGAAATCAAGAATAATGAAGTGGCTAAGGAAATATATCAGAACTAGAATGTAAATAGAAAAAGAGAATGTCAACTTACCTTGAAGTATGAAGCCTAATTTGAATATAATTTTCTGCCCTCATAATAGCTCAGAACAATAAATCATATTCAAAGACCTAAAATTGAAACTGCAAGATGAACAAAACCCAAAAATCTTTTCCCTTTAGGACTACGTTGATTTATGAGATCTATGCCAACCTGGGGTCAACCTTGACCCAGGAGTAGGCCAAAATTCAGCCTAGACCTAGTTCAGAACTAGATCTATAAGTCTGTGCCCTAAAATATCATGTTCTGCAACCCTGTACTTTTAATACCTCAAGACAAGGTTGAAATTACCTAGGCCCGACTATGTCCAAACATAAACTGGATTTTAGATCTGTAATTTTTAGCCAAATGGGTATGTGGATATGCACTTTGATATGCTGTTCTAAAACTTGAAAATCTAGAGAAGTGTGTATTTGGGTGGCTATATAGGGGTTTGCCTTAGTCAATCCCCTATTTTGGTGATTCCCACCTCCACGAATAGCTGTTAAGAAAGAGTATTGTGTGTGTAGTTCCCATATGTAGAGCAATGTATGTAAAATGATAAGATTTAATCCTTGATAATGAAATTGTAGCATGTAAATGTAAATGTGTACATAAATATGGAGCAAAATTGTATAGATTTGAACACAACGTGGAAATCATACCAAGCCCCCAATGCTAAATTACTTTGAGCCACCTTCACAATCCATATTTGTTACCCCATGTTGATGTCACGCAATCTTGATCAATGTTGTTGAATGCTTGATTTGGGAAGGAGAATGCAAAGTGAAGAATTATCTTGCTTCAATGGAATTTTCCAAGATTTCTTGTTTCCACCTTGCAATTGCATGATGTCCAATTGGGATGTCCATGAAAGATTGTTAGCATGAAGTTCACATATGATTCATGGATACCAAATGAAGCAATTGAGTGTGTTTTTATAGTGATTTCAATATTAAATCCCACAAAATTTTACCACATAAGGTAGGAGTGCCTTGGTGCTTGAACCTAGCCTGGGATCCCGAAAGGGGAGACCTAAAGAAGAAAGGTTAGGGCCAAAATTCGGCCTAGTCCTGAGGTTAGGGCCAAAGTTCATCCTAGACCTGAGGCTAGAGTCTTTCAGAATTGAGGGCCTAGAACAACATTTGGTTTGGGGTAAAAGATAGAGATGAGTAGTTAAGGGTCCAATTTAAGGATGAAAAGGATCCTAGAAAGAAGAGATAGAAAAGGAGGACACCTCATAGTTATGTCCTGCCTTGATATTTTTACAAAAGAAGAGGGAAATCAAGGTAGATTTGTTAGATCCTGCCCTAATCTCACCTAGGGGAGAGAAAAGAACACATGCAAATGCATCCTAAATGCAAGTGTATTATGCAATCACAATAAATAGGTGCTAAAAAATCACAAAATTGAAGTTCTTCCAAATTAGGATGATACATTTATCCCCCAATTTAGCGATATATGACACTACGTGAATATGCAAGCTAAAGTAATAAAACTTTTAGTAAAGAAAAAGGATATAGCCTAGTCCACAATGCATAGAACTTGCACAAAACTATCAATAACCACAACCTACAAAATGTGTGTAAGTGATAATCAAAACCACCTAAGGCTTACTAAAGGATGATTCTACGAAGTTCATAGGTACCCATATGCCCCCTTGCTAATTTTGAAAAGGTGAAATAGGGTGATATGTCTACTACGACAAACTGGATGTGCATACTGATGAAAAACCTTTCCAAAACCATTTAGAAAGTTCCCCAAACTTTCCTAAATGAATTTCAAGAGAAATGTTATTGAATCACGATTCCAATTCCTATTACAACATTAAAATTGGAGTTACCTAGCTCAAGTTATGATTAAAAGAGTGAATGTTTATTTTAAATGCATTAAAAGAAACCCTAATTTTTCCCTAATTCTACTTCAAAAAGCTATAAATAGAGCACTCACCTTTTTCATTTGTTACCTTTGCATTTGGAGGAGAGGAGAAGGATGAGAGAATATTTTGAAGAAGGGAGAGATTCTACTGACACACATGGAGGTTCTAAGACATGTGGTGGATGTCAGCGAGCCATTATTTGAGGTAATATTTGATATCATGTCAATTTTCTCATTTTGCATGCTTTTCACCTTTTATGATGCTTTTAGGCATTTTAGCATGTTATTCTTCATTTTATAGTACTTATTTTTGCTTTCTTTTCATCACTGAGAGTCCTAGCACTAAGGTCATCCTAGACCTGGAAAGTCAGCCTAGACCAAGGAAGTTGACCTAGACCTCCTAGGTCATCCTAGCACTAGGAAATCGGTCTAGACTAGGGAGATTATCCTATTCCAAGAAGGCCAACCTTTTCACTAGTTTTAGATTTGATTGTTGATGCATGTTCTTGTGTTATTATTGCAAGATCTTCCATCGATGAGAGAGCATCCCATGTTGAGGTTTGTTAGAGTATTATTTCCTTTTACTCTAGTTGCTTAAGTGTCTCTTAGGTGCATTATTAATTAATTCTTAATTAATAATGTGCAACCTAGTATTTCCCTTTTAGGGTTTCATTCACCTTTTTAAGGTTGAACTTTGTAATTGTTGTGTGGCAATTCAGTTGATAATTTTGCTCTCACATTTTGAGTAAACATCTGAGTTCTGCTTTTTTGTCTTTGTGCTTCTACTTTGTATCAGGTTCTTGCATGTAGGTGTATTCGGGGTCTATGGATTTGCATGTTTGTCAAATCCTACATGGTATCAGAGCCGCCCTGTTGCTGCCTGATCAAAGTTTTTTGAAGCCACGATTCGAAGGCGTCATCTGCAGCTTCTCTGGGGTTTTCTGTCACTTTGAAGGAGGCATGAGCTTTTGGAGCAGATTGAGCAGAAACGGACTCCGCCATTGCATCCAGAAGGCCCGGGAGAGTCGAAATCACATAAAACTTGACCTCTTTTGGCCTCCGTGACCACAGGGAAAAAAAGTTTGCCCTACCAGGGCCGTACGGCTCAAAAACTGAGGCAAAACCTTAAAAAAATATATATTAAAAAACATCTCATTTTGGGCGGTTGCCTAGCGGCCACCAGCGCATCGCCAAGCGGCCACCACAGAGCTGCGCCCCGCTCCGCTCTGCAGGCCCCGCGGCCCGCCCAGCTGCCGCCCGGCCCAGCCGCCACCCCGGCTCCGCCAGCGCCCCCACGCCCTCTGCTCTGCTCCGTGGCCCACCCAGCCGCCGCCCGGCCCGACCGCCACCCCGGCTCCGCCAGCGCCCCCGCCGCCCTCTGCTCTGCTCCGCCGCCCCGCTGGCCTCCTCCACCGGCCCCGCTCCGCCCACCGCTCCGCCGGCCGCCCGGTGGGGTTTTAAGCCCTGCGGGCCCTAGCGGCGGTCACATGGGTGACCGGGAGCTCTAGCTCCAGCCCCCTGCGCACGCCATGCGCCCAGGGGCTCTATTTTTTCCAGCCCCAGGGGCTTAAAAATTTATTTTGAAGCCTTTTTAGGGTACCTGGGCCTTTTTTGCAATATCTTGGGCATACGGAGGTCTTTTTTCGACTTCTTTATATCACCGGAAAGCTCTTTTCGAGCTCTTTCTGATTATGGAGGTTAGAGTTTTTGGATCTACTATTTTGACAGTGTTTTTTTCTGTCAAAGGTGATGTTTACTGTTTGCCTTCTTGGAGCACCTGATGCTTTTTTTGGCATAACTTGCTCATACGGAGGAGTTAGTGGGCGAACGAGACATCATCGGAAAGATGATTCTGAGACGGTTGTTTTATATGGAACTTTTTTTGATTCTTCTTCCATTTTTCGCACCAGGCTGTTGAATTTAGAGGTTTTCTTTTTTAGGTGCCTACTAGAGCACCTGTCACTGTTTTTGCCGTAACTTGAGCATACGATGGCGTTTTTTGCCAAACAAGATATCGACAGAAAGCTGGTTCTGAGACCGTTCTATTTTTTTTAGTTTGGTTGTTTGATTTTTCTATTTGCAGGGGTTTTCTGCCAGTCAAAGTCACGGGTACTTTTTGCATTCCGGACACTATATCTCTCTCATTCGGGCTCAGTTTTCAGCAAACTTGGTATTTTCGGAAAGCTTGTTTAGTGTACTTTTCACTTTCAGAGGTCTTATTTCCAGATTCTATACCAGGTTCTTCCTCCATTGAGTTTTGCTTTTTTGCACTCTGGCGGATTACTTGGGTTCTATAGGTCCTGGGATCTCTTCTTCTGTTCTTCTGGCTCACTCTTCTTTCTGACTTCTGAGCATTGTATGCTTCTCTTCTGTTGCATTCTTTTTTCTGTAAACGCACTGAGATAAAGTGCCTACTTTTGCATATCTGGGATCTTGTACACCTTGTGTTTGTTTGTACTCGCACTCAGTTATAAAGTGCCATGGGGGGTTATGATGTTTTGCCTTTTGTGCTCATCCACCTTTGTCAAGTGAGTGTACCTTCCATGACATTAGCCCATGTTGTGTGTCTATGACACCGCCCTTTATCCTGTGCGTGTACTTCTGTTGCACTGTTGGTGTTCCTGATTCTTCTTCTTGCAGATGTTTCTGGCATTGCATTTCAGTGTTCCTGTCACCCCTCTCCCTGTTCAGCATTATGGGGGGGTTCACCTGTTGGCTCTATTGCTTCCTTGGTTCGGTTGAGTGATCTACGTATTCAGTTTTTGTTCCTATGTACTAGGCGGATGTAGTGGCTAGGCACCTATGCATTTCGGTGAGATGGATCATCTACTATATAGACACTCATTCATTCCTTTTTTGGAGGTCACCTCTTCGATTGATCAGCTCTTTAGACTTTGTCTTCTCTACCTGGTCATGCACTATTTCAGTGGGGGTTCCAGCAGTTTCTTCTGACAGTGTTTGCAGTTTCATGCTTCAGAGATGCTTCATGCTCTTTCTTGTTCCTTTCTTTGGGACATTCCCTAGATTGGAGGCTTTGTTTCCTTCATCTATTTTATTTTCTTGTACTGGGTACCTGATCAGGCCTTGTTGCCGGGACCCATTTTCTGCTTTCATAGTTGTGCTAGGTTAGCTTCCCTCTTGAGCTACGCTTAAGGGGGGGTGTTAGAGTAATCATACTTTATGCTTATTAATTAAATCACTTTGGTTTAATTAATTAAGTCATTTATTACTCTATTTACTTAAGCTATCTTTTAGGTGCATTATAATTAATATATTTATTAATTATAATGTGCAACCTAGCTTTATTTTTTGCTTTATAGCTTTAGGGTTTTATTGTTCACCTATATGGTTGAACCCTTTGTACATTCTTTTTAGATAATCTTGGAATACGATTGCTCTTTGCATGTCCATAAGATGTCTCTGGCTTTTTGGCCTCCATGATTTTTCTTGCTTCTGTGCTTTGCTTCTTCCATGTGACAGGGTTATGCATGCAGGTGTTCTTGGGAGAAAGCAGACCTAGCAAGACTAAGAGGGGGTGTTAGAGTATTATTTCCTTTTACTCTAGTTGCTTAAGCGTCTCTTAGGTGCATTATTAATTAATTCTTAATTAATAATGTGCAACCTAGTATTTCCCTTTTAGGGTTTCATTCACCTTTTTAAGGTTGAACTTTGTAATTGTTGTGTGGAAATTCAGTTGATAATTTTGCTCTCACATTTTGAGTAAACATCTGAGTTCTGCTTTTTTGTCTTTGTGCTTCTACTTTGTATCAGGTTCTTGCATGCAGGTGTATTCGGGGTCTGTGGATTTGCATGTTTGTCAAATCCTACAAGGTTGATGCACCATATTCGAGAGAGATTTCAAGATTTAGAGCCAGCTAACTTCCAATTGTTGAGGGATGTTGGTTTGTACTGGGTATGTCAACTTCCTCACATGCACTTCAACATAGCTATGTTACTAGCCCTCATGGAGAGATGGGATGAGGATATTTGTACATTCCATATTCCCATTAGAGAGATGATAGATACATTAGAGGATGTCTACTGCATACTACACCTTCCCATCTGTGGATTGACAGTGAAACCAGAGCTAGACAAAGGGGTTGATGAGATTCAAAGAGATGTAGAGTTATGCCTAGGTCATCTCCCATAAGTGAGGTCCCGAGAAGATCATATATGTCTCCATAACATACTATTGGGTCAGGCACCATTACTCTGATATATCATGCTTTGTGTTATATCTTGTGTGGTGTCCCGGGATGCCAAGTGTATACTGTTCATTTTTTCATACACACATATAGTATTCCATATGGAGAGTGGTAGAGAAGTATATGCATGGGGGAGGAGCATGCTAGCTCATATATAATATGATTTTAGCAAGATCTTCATATTTCAAAGAGATATCCTATCAGTATGCACACTCTTATACGTGTGGATGTTTGAGAATTTCACATGCATCAGGCCGATAGGGTACCCAATAATGATCGACTAAGGTGCACTGAGATAATTCACATATCCTCTAGGGGAGATATGGTAGTTTAGAGATACACTCTACTGGAGAGTGACTCCTGATCAGATCCATGCCACACAAATAGTCTAGAAACCATACCGCCTCATGGTAGACAAGCTTGACATAGATTATCATATGAGATACATGCAGAGGAGGAGATTCTTAGAGGGTTGGCATAGCTACATTACGATGTCCTACTACTATGATCAAGTACTGTGATAGTTTGGCCTTCAATAGGATCATCCAAGAGTTGTACCTTAGTACGCACATGCAATGAGGTACATTTAGAGACCTAGAGCCATACCACAACTAACAGAAGATGATATCACAATGAGAGACATAAAGGATGTAGATGACATCAGGTTCTCTCCTGCAATAGAGGATGTAGGTGTGACATGAGACTATTAATGATACATGAGCATCGAGGGAGTGAGAGCCATTTTCCCATTAGACTACCCAAGAGGTGATCTTGGTCCCTTTTATAGAGCACAATGAGGAGTAGAAGGGGAGGATGAGGAGGAGGCTCCACCATAGGAGGATCCTATGGAGGAGGAGAGACTAGAGGAGATGCCCCTAGTCGATGATGTTACAAAGGAGGAGCTTGTATTCACCATGCAAGCTACTCCCATCTAATCTTGACCACCACAACCACATACCAAGATACCACCTTGTAGACTGATATATTAGGAACATGAAGAGAGCAACCACTTCATGCCCCCACCATATTCATAGTGGAGAGGTCCTAACTACCAGGAGGGAGATCCATGTATGTTAGCATCTTTTTTATTTTAAGATTAAGATTTAGAATATAAATGATAAAGAACTAATTAAGAAAATCCATTCTATAGTGAGCGTTCAAGAATGGAAGAGATATGTGAATGAGGTGCTTAAGGACCTAACCATAGCTTCTAAGATACCATCCACCCATTATCACTAGTACAAAGGACAATGAGATCCAAGCAGGCATGATGATATCTTCACATATGTAGCCTTGGAGTTGAGATTGAGGAGAGAGAACGAGGAGCAACTAGACAAACACCTAGTAGAGAAGGAGACAAATCTACAAGTACTGTAAGACTACCTATATGAGCGTAGCTCATCAAGAAGTCATTCATGCACTACTGCATCTCATAGACCATCGTCCTCTCACTATAGACCAAAGATATCTGGGAGACACCATCCTATCGAGAGAGAGAGAGAGAGAGAGAGAGAGAGAGCATATTTTGTATAATGACTCTTATGTACCAAAACTTTTATATATACATACTTTATGCTTATTTTCTATTTGTTATGATTAATTTATATTAATCATTTGCACAAAAATAAAAAATGATAAACATAAAGGAAGGAAAATAATGCATTAATATTTTCCATGTAACATTTTAACCAATGTAACTAAAACATCACATAACTTAACACAAACAATGCTTTATAAGGAAAGCATTAGTACATAAAGGAAGAAAAAACAAAGCATAGTAACATCCCAGATGCATAATATTAATAGGTTCCTTGAATGGTACACCACCCATGTTCACTATTCTATATGCACCTAAGCCATAGACTTATGTAATAACATAAGGACCAAGCCAATTAGGACTAAACTTTCCTTTTTCACCATGTAGGGCATTAAAGTTTCTTTGATTCTCATAAAGAACAAGATCACCAACTGAAAAAGGAATGTTCAATCACTTTATTGTTGTATTTCTTCTGAAGAGACTTGTGATAAGCTTTTATGTGTTTGAAAGCATTTATTCTCTATTCATCTAACATTTCAAGCTCTTGAAAATGTTGTTCCCTAAAAGTATCACAATTAATGATTCTATTAAAGGAAACTATAAGGGAAGGAATCTCTAACTCTAAGGGCATAATAGCATCAACATCGTAAACTAGGTTATAGGGAGATGTACTAGTCGTAGGGTGAACACTAGTCCTAGAAGCCCATGAAGTGTAAGTGTTTAGGTGTGAAATGGATACTAATGAATCTAACAATATAAAATATGTGATATGAGCTCATTAATTAACCATTTCAACACTAACACTCAAAATACAGGAGAAATAGGGGCTTCCAAACATAACTCTCAATATAACCCAAGTTAGATTAGAAAAACCCAAGAAGATGAAGGGATGTCAATGCTAAACCCAAATTATATCAAGGAAGTATGAAAGAAAGTCCTATTTCATGCAATGTAGGATTTGATTAAAGAGGTGTACATGTAAATGTGAAATTGAACCAATTGATTTGATGAGAAAAGTAAGATAGATCTAGATGCTAAGTGTATGCAATCAGCCCAATTAAGATATGAAAATAGGCCTAGACTAAGAAATGAAATGAATGATAGAGTACTTACCTTGAAATATCTAGAATAATATGCCTTCTTTCTCTAAAAACTATAGATATGAACTTGTGATAGAACTTCCGACTGTGGATTCACGATCATAAGAGAAAACCTAAAAAATCCTATTTTTCTCAGACCTCCAGGAACATGTCGACTTGGTGCAACATGTTCCAAAATATTTTCCATGAAGTCACCATGTTTCTGGAGCACTGTAAGAAATTTGACCTAACTTCTTCGTAAATGTCTCAGCGAGTAGTTTCTAGATACGTGGTTGTAATTCTGATATCCTGCTCTTGCACATAGAAAAGCTTATTTTGGGGTTTGGGTAGATGAGGGCTTACCTTGGTCAAGCCCTAGATTGAGGAATTAACCTTGAAATACAAATTTAAGTATTCACCTTGCTAGTAGAAACCCTTCTCAATAAGGATTTTGTAATGCTTGTATGTTGTAGATGTTGAATTTGCAATGACGAATGTAGGAAATCTCCACATATGCAATGGATCTACCAAAACCACATCACGGAGCCATGGATGTAAACATGCATCAATCAAGAATATAATTAATGCCTCAATGCAAATATCCTCCCTTTATGGCCAACAAAATGCTAGATCTTGAAGAGGAAATTCCCACAAAGGATCCTTGAATCTTGAATGCTTGATTAATGCTTGAATGCTTGAATTTGCTCATGAGATTGTTGGATGATATTGGATCTCTAAAATTAATGTTCATGAATGATAATTGATGTTAATGGATCTCAAAATGAGGTTCCTAGGCTTCCTTTTACACTAGTTTTTGGGTGGGAAAATAAAGCAAGCTGGCAGGGTCACCCGATTTTGTAATTTAATTCCCTGAGGCAACATTGGCCTCAAGATTTAAAATCCCCAGGGAACAGGTCGATCTAGTCGACATATTCTAGGATAGGTTGACCTAGTTGACCTATTCTAGAATAGGTTGACCTAGTTGATCTATTCCAAGGTTGGCACACAGGGATCCATCATCGAGGTCTTAGAGACTACACAGCTGAAAGTGGAAGATATGGGATAGAACACGAGAAAAGGGGGATCGACCATGAATCCATCCATGGTTCATAAAGTTGGTAACGGATGGGAGCTAAAAGGTCTTAAATAATGAGTGTGTCCATTTTAAGATGATATATTTAGCCCCCACTTTAGCAAGAGTATGAGTTGCCTCAAACTCACGGTAAAGTAGATCAAAAAGAAAAAGTTGATCTCATCATGACTAAGGAGATGAAGAAACCATAAATCCCCCAATAAACTTGAGTCTTCATCATATGCAAAGCTAAAATAAGAGAGATGTCACTAACAATAAAGTGTAGCCAACTCTCCCAATAAGGTTTGTGTTCCTTATTGTGAACTACATAAGAAAAATAAAGGGGGTGCAACAAGAGATGGTGTTGAATGGTCTAGTAAGTGTGTGTGGCATGATATTCAAGAAATAAAAGATGAATTGAATAGTCTACCAAGTGTTTGTGGCATGATATTCAACTCATTGAAAAAGATTCATCCTCAAGGGCACTCCATGTCCTAAGAAGAAGAATCAAAAGAAGACCTGGGAATAAGGATGTGTGTGTCCTTAAGGGATTGGAAAGATGATCAAGCTTCCCAAAATGTCAATAGTCCAAAGAAGGATAAAAAAATGTTCATGCCTCCCAAAATATTAGTAATCCAAAGAGGGATAAAAAAAGCAAGTATCGAGCCTCCCGGACTGTCAGTAGTCCAAAGAGATATCCAAAAGAACAAAGACCAAGCCCCCATGAACTGTCACTAGTTCAATAGAGGAAACCAAACTGTCAATGTGTGTGTGTGAAAAAGTGAGTAGAGTGTATGTACCCACGTTAAATCAATTTCAAATTCCTTAATGGGAGAAATAGCTTTAACAAAAGCATACATGCATCCATGAAGAATGTTTCCACTATGAAATGCCCCAAGAGAGAACACTTCAAGCGAAATAAACACATGACAAAAGAGAGAACACGAAGGGATCCACTAACTTTGGGGTCAGTATGATCATATGATAATATGTAATATTATGTCAACTATGAAATATCATCAACATTTACCAAAGGAAGTATAACTACAACACAATGGAGGGAAAGACACATAAAAGGTACAAAGAAGAGGTCGAAAACACAAAGACTAAAAAGAATCGGTGCTACTATGTCACCAACATCTAAGTAGAGTACACAAGGGAACATATAAGTACAATAGTACATAGATAACATAACATGTAATGACAAATAAAAGAAGAGAGATGTAAATAGCAGAAAATGTACGACATGCTCAATTACTTTATCATCTTGTGCCAACAGAGAAACAAGAATCGTCTAAAGTGATCTAGACAAAACATATAACAAAGAGCATAATACAGGGGAAAAACATAACACAAACACATAAAGACTACCATGCTAGAGAAGTCCACTTCAAGCATGTCACATGCCCTCCCCACATCAGTTTGAAATATTAGGGAAAGGTGAGCAACTCTCAAGAGGAACAACATCCAACACAATAGGAACCACTGCCATATCCAAGCAAGGACTCTAGTGGGAGTCACTATGCTCTTCACTAGGAGTGAGTGTTATCTGCATAGAAAGGATGGTAGTAAAATCGTAATCCATATCAATATTTTCATATTCGTTATTACTAACATGTGCATTAGAATCATCATCATCAAGAGTATCTCTCATATCAAGATTAATAGAATCTAAAATACAAACATAATCATCATGTTTATCCATTTTCATATTATTATTTTGATTAATTCTCTTCAAAGGGTCAAGTGTGGGTTGATCAAAGGAAGGAAAAGGTTGAGATGAAGAAGTAGTTTGAGAAGAAAGGATGTGGGCCTTAGCCTTGGCTTGATGGTTCTTGTGATGCTAATGAGCATTCTGGTTATGAATGGTTTTACAAGATAAACTTAAAGGATTAGATTCAACAATTATAGGTTCCAAGGAGGGAATGGCTACAGGTTGAGGAATGATGGGTGGAGGAATAGGTTGGGTAGGTAAGATAGTTGCAGGAGTATCAACCTAAAGAATATTTTCTACCTTGTATTGTTGATAGGATCAATGAAGATGATCATGACAGTAAGGTAGTTTTTGAGGGAAAGATGGCCAAAATAAATCTATCTCAGCACAATCTTGAGGATGCGAGGGTATATAAAGAGAATGATTAATGGTGAATTATTCTCCTTTATGAGGAAATTTTATGCACTTATGAATAGGAGAGGCTACAAATTGCACAGAAGAGAGCCACGAAATACCAAGCTTAACTTGAAATTGATCAAAAGTAGGAATGACAACAAAGGTAGTATGAACAATATTACCAGAAAGGGTCATAGGAAGATTGATAGAACCTTGAGGATGATAAAGAAAACCATTACAAGTTTGAATCCAAACACTAGATGTATCATAGGAATTCTTATCTGATCCTTTATTAAAAATATGTTCTTCAATGATCACATTCATGGAGGAAGAGGGATCAATCAAAACACCATGAGAAGGGATATGAGCAACCCTAGCAGTAATGTAAAGAGGACCATTAGGTTCTTTAAACATATCAGAATGATCAAAGGTGATAGGAGTTGAAGATTTAGGTTCACATGAACGTAAAATTGAAGGTGTAGGTTGAGACTCAACATGATTAAACACGTGATTAGCTTGTTATACCTTGTCAGCATAACTCATGTTAGTAACATGAGAAGAATGTTGATTAATGACATTTGTTGAATGTGAAGGTAAGGGGTTGGTGTATATTTGGAATTTTGATTAGGAGGTGCTATAGATTTATTTGTACTATTAACCTCATCATCAACAGATATAGCATTGGAATCAATTAGATCTTGAATAGCATTCTTCAAAGCATAACATTTTTTACTATCATGATCAGGTTGATGATGGTATTCACAAATAAATTTTTGATCAAATCACTTAGGCATTGGTTTTCTAGTGTCAATAGGATAGATAGGAGGAAGTTTAATAATGTTAGTGTTACCCAACATTTCCCTGTTATTCAATTTTGGCTACAGTCCCTACTGCAGCTTGTTTAAGCTTGCAAAGTTGATCCACAGATTGTTATGCTTTATGCTCTAAACCCCATGTTCTTTGATATGTTCTCAAGCCCCAGTTCAAATCACATGCACTAAATCACAAAGCCCTCAGAGATTTTGAAGTTTTAATGCTGCAGGAAATACTCAGGTCGCAGGGTTCCAAAATTGTTCAAAGTGTCAAAAACTCAATGTGTTTTCAACCTTTGCTTTGAAAGCCCAGGATGTTTTCGACCTTCAAGAGAAAACCTCAGTTGTTTTCAGCCTTCCTCACTTCACACTTCTTCAGTGTCGGCATTTTTTTAAGTGTTCAGTGTCGAAAACTCTTTGTGTTTTCGACCTCCAGTTTGAAAACCCTTTGTGTTTTTGACCCTAAGTGTGCAACTCTGACAAGTGGGGCCCAGTTGGTTTTCGACAAGTTGTTATGCGGGTTGTCGCATGATTGCATAAGTCCTTTTCCCCTTATGCAACCATGCGACTAACCGTTGACAGTCTTGTTGAAGAATGCTAGTGGTTTGTCACATGATCGCATAGTCCCTTTTTAGGCTATGCGAACATGTGACTAGCCGTTAACCATGCCGATAAGAGCTTGCAGTTTGGTGATGTGTTCGTGTTTCATTAGCTAGCTGGTGATGAACATTTGTAGGTGTGTCTGGATTTCTTAAACGAGGTGGTGGTCAATGGGTAGCATCTTTTGGTTGGTCGCATGTTCGCATGGGATCTTCCGATCCCATGCGACCATGCGACAAGCCATCAACGGTCGTGATGGGGTTCAAGCAGGCAATCGGTGTAATAGTTTCATGTTGGTCACATGATCACATGTGGCTTCCTAACCACATGCAACCATGTGACAAGCTTTCTAATGGTCAGCAGGGACTTCGGCATTGTGGCAGCTGTTGGTGGGTCCTCTGGTGGTGATGTGTCCATCCTGCAGTGGGTTGGAGGTAGTAAGGACCCCGTAGATTCAAAATCTATAGTGGTCACATGTTCATATGGGATCTTCCGATCCCATGTGATCATGCGACCATTGTTGGATTCTTTGGTGCTTTCTGGCAGTGTTGTCATGGGTCCGGCCTGTGTGGTCAGCTCCTGTTGGGCCACGCGGTAAAGTTTGACAGGTGTGATGTCTTGCGAGTCCAGGTGTCTATGCGATAGAAAAGGAAAGTTTTCAAAGGCTTGTCGCATGATAGCATGAACACTTTTGAGCTCATGCGATCGTGCAACCATTGTTATTTCAAAGTAGTGCGGCCAGTTTTGGCGAGCTTTCTTCTACAGGGGATGTTTGCAAAACGTGGGTAGCTCATAATTGATGATTTTAGAGGTGGTTGCAGTTGGATAGAATTTTGCAAAGATTTTAGGCTATTGTTTTGGTTCCTTTCAAGATGAGATTAGATTTTGAGCATTCATGACTCAGTGGGCTTGCAGGGAGGTAGATGGATCAAGGTTATTGATCTGTAGGCAGGATTAGTACAGGCATGGGCACGCAAGGAGAAATATCTGATCGGTTGAGATATTTGCAGAATTGTATTTATGATCATAATTTGTACCCTAGGGTTGGATATTGTATTGTTTAATCTGTAACCCTAGTTAGGTTTGATTCCTGCCTGCGTGTAGAGATGTATATAATTTATTTTTTGGAGCTTTTGAAGCTCAGAGCTCACATTTTGTAAAAATGAAAGTTTCTTTCCTAGAAAGCTATCTGAGACACTTTTCTGTCCTCTAGTTTTTCTAATCCTTGTAATCTCCCATTGATAATTCAGATATGGCAAAGCATTTTGTGACACTCTTGTTGTCCTTATGCCTTCTTATGTGAGTTATCTCTTATTGGATTAAAGTGTATGATGTTTTCAGTGATATCTTAGGTTTTCTAATACCTCTTGCTTTCTGCAATTTTGTGTGTTTCCTGTGTTTGATATGATTTAGGTGTTTTTGTGGGTATAATTCAGCCCCTAACAGTCTTGTCTCAATCCTACACTGGGTTGCAAAAGTGAATGTCTGCTTGCAGGTCATAAGTTGTATCTTATGTTCATGCCATCTTATGAAACACTTATGCAAGCCTATTTAGTAAGTTGTGATCTCCCAAACCTAAGCCTTTCACTAGTTTCATTCCTCTATACTGAGATCCAAACCCTAGTTTTGGTGCATCACCTAGTAGGTAGATTTGCTTTCAGTCATTTCCCTTTCATGCACTCCTTCTATCCCTTTCCCCTCAAAGATTTACTTTTCCTATTTAAGAAGCAAATCAGGGTGATTATCCAAGAGGAACCAACCTAGAACCTGGAGGTTTCATCTTAGTTAGCATAGGTCCCACAACCTGGAGATGATTCCCAAGTTATACTAAGTTATCAAGACCAAGAGAGCTTGAGACAGAGGCGCAAACTTAGTGTATAACAGTCAGCATTAATCAACTTCGTCATCACCGCAGGTAAAGATTCAAATAAAGGAGTGTACTTACAATTAGTATGATACATAAAAGAAAAAGTAGTCATACCTTTGGATGTAGTAGCCACTTGATCATCAACTATGTTGGTTGACTTGTGAATCTTGATGTAGTTGTTAGGCTTAGTGAATTTGTTTTGATGAACAACGGTGTCACTATTATCAACAATAATAGGAGCCAATGGAGTATATTTCTCAAGCTGGCTCAGTTGTAATTAATAATGGTGAAGCACTACACAAAGGTGTGAAAAGGAAGTATACTTAGTAAAGAGAATCTTATCTCTAATGTCTTATTGCAAATTAGAAATAAAAATATGTTGAATATCATGATCAAGAACAAGATAATAAATATGGTCATACAAGTGTTTTAATATACCAATAAAGTCACTAACTTTTTCTTTAACATTTTGCTTGCAATGCATTAAATCAGTCAAAGAAATATGAGGACCAATATTATTTCTAAATTGTTGAATGAAAGCATTAGTGAGCATTTGAAAGGAATTAACAGAATAAGGAGGTAAAGAGAAATATCATTGCAAAGATTTATCTCTAAAAGTACGTGTGAACAAGTTAGACATGATCCTATAGTCATGAGAAAAATTACTACATATAGTTTGGAAAGTCCTAACATGAATCATAGGATCACCCTTACCATTATAAGTCTCAAGATGAGGTATCTCAATATGTTTCGGGATAACAACATGAAGGATATCTAAGGAAAGGGGATTATCAATGTCACATGTAGGGATATTGTACCTAGATTGAGTGAATTGAGCCACGTTTTGTTGCAAAGTGGTGATGGTGTGAACCAAGCTACTAATGGTAAGATTAGAAGGTGAAATAGTAGGCATAGACACATTGGATGTACTAGAAAAGTTATAGGAGGCTGAAGAAAAATGTAAGGACGTTGATGGAGGATTAGAAGGAATGGGAAGAGGATTGGAATATGTGAAAGGAGTGACATTGTATGAAGGTAATGAAGAGGGTACAAAGGTAGGAGGAACACTTGCAGGAAGTGAAGAGTTAGGAAGAACAACACTTAGAGGATTAGAGACTTGTTTATAAGTTGTCATGAGAGGTGGTGCATAGGTAGGAATGCTAGGAATAGCAGTGGAAATAGGAATACATGGTTCAACAATTGATGGAGGAATGTATCCTAACTCTTGAGAACATTCCATCAAAGGCTTAACATGATTGTTAATAAGGTGTGATATACCATGAAAAATGGAGATGTTATTATCATCATGAGTGATAAGATTCTTAATAGCCTCAATAGCGGAAACACTATCAAGGTTTGGGTTCTCTTGCATAAGCCAATTTTCCAAATTATCAAAATCATGAGAGAGCTTAAAAAATTGGGAAGGAGGAACTCTTAAGACTTCATATTCATCATGGGAAGAGTGAGAAGAGTTATGATCCATGAAACGATTGGGATCTTGAGGTAAAATATTAGTATCATCACGGGTCCTAGGAAGAAAAGAGGAATCGTGATCAAAAGAGCTTATGAGTCTACATCTTCTCCTAACAAGAATGCTAGAGGTTAGACTTAGTGTAATAAAGCTCACAAAAGGAAACTCTAATGAGATCTATCCACACAATTATCAATGTAATAAAGAGCATAAAAAGAAAAATCTAACCACACAAATATAGCTAAATCTAACTCCAAAATCAATAAGGAAAGGAGGAATGCATTGGGTTCACAGCGGGCTCACCAAAATGTTTAGATGTGAAATGGATACTAATGAATCTAACAGTATAAAATATATGATATGAGTTCATTAATTAACCATTTCAATACTAACACATAAAATACAAGAGAAAGAGGGGATTCCAAACATAAATCTCAATATAACCCATGTTAGATTAGCAAAACCCAAGAAGATGAAGGGATGCCAATGCTAAACCCAAATTATATCAAAGAAGTACGTAAGAAATTCCTCTTTCATGCAATGTAGGATTTGATTAAAGATGTGTAAATGCAAATGTGAAATTGAACCAATTGATTTAATGAGAGAAGTAAGATAGATCTAGATGCTAAGTGTATGCAATCAACCCAATTATGATATGAAAATAGGTCTAGACTAAGAAATGAAATGAATGATAGAGTACTTACCTTGAAATATCTAGAGGAATATGCCTTTTTTCTCTTAAAACTATAGATCTG
Organism: Chamaecyparis obtusa; assembly: GCA_027943335.1. NCBI lineage: Eukaryota > Viridiplantae > Streptophyta > Pinopsida > Cupressales > Cupressaceae > Chamaecyparis > Chamaecyparis obtusa. The sequence goes on along the minus strand of BSBK01013024.1, from coordinate 1,335,235 downwards.
AACATGTGATAGAACTTCTAACTGCATATTTGCGATCACAACAGAAAACCCAAAAAATGTTGTTTTTCTCAGACCTCCACAATAAGGTTGACCTGGTGCGACATGTTTTAGACAATTTTCCATGAATTCATCATGTCCTTGGAACATTGTAGAAAATTTGACCTAGCTTCTTTGGAAATGTCTCGGTAAGTAGTTTCTAGATCTATGGTTGTAATTATGATATTGTGGTCCTCCACATAGAAAAGCTTGTTTTGGGGTTTGGGTGGATGAGGGCTTGCCTTGGTCAAGCCCTAGATTTAGGAATCAACCTTGAAATCAAAATGTAAATATGTAAAGGAAACAATACAAATGTAAGTATTCACCTTTCTAGTAGAAACCCTTGTCAATAAGGATTTTGTAGTGCTTGTATGTTGTAGATGTTGAATTTACATCATGGATCCATGGATGTAAATGTGCATAAATGAATAATATGATGAATGACTCAATATATATCTCCTCCCTTGATGGCCAAAAAAATGCTAGATCTTGAAGAGGAAATTCTTACAAAGGATCCTTGAATCTTGAATGCTTGATGAATGCTTGAATGTTTGAACTTGCTCATGATATTGTTAGATGATAATAGATCTCTAATGTATGTTAAATGAATGTTCATGGATGTTAATGTATCTCAAAATGAGGTGACTAGGCTTCCTTTTATACTAGTTTTTGGGTGGGAAAATAGAGCAAGTCAACGGGGTCACCCGATTTTGTAATTTAATTCCCCAAGACAAAACTGGCCCCAAGATTTAAAATCCTTGAGGAACAAGTCAACCTAGTTGACCTATTCTAGAACACATTGACCTAATTGACCTCTTCCAAAATAGGTCAACTTGGTTGACCTATTCTAGGGTTGGGCCATAGGGAGCCATCCATGAGGTCTCGAAGATTGCACAATTGAAAATGGAAGATATGGGATAGAATAGGATGAAAGGGGGATCAAGTATGAATCCATCCATGGTTCATAAATTTGGTAAAGGATGGGTGCTAAAGTTCTTAAATAATTAGTGCATCCATTTTAAGACAGTACATTAAGTTAACTGCGTATGTCAATCCTTAGCATGCTTATTGATAGTCTTCTTTAAAATTTGTTCAATAACCTTGTTAGATGCTTCCACTGGACCATTAGATTGAGGATAATAAGGAGTAGAAAAGTCTTGATGAATTTAGTATTTCTCCAAGAGCTTCGTGACTTCTTTATTTTTGAAAGGAGTGCCATTATCTAACATTATCATTGAGGGAATACCCAAATGAGTGATAATATTCTGAAGAATAAAATCACAAATGGCATTAGTAGTTAGCAATAGTAGAACAAAGAGGCACAACTTCATTCCATTTACTGAAGTAATCAGTGGTTGTAGAAATATAAGTATGTCCTTGAGAAGGAGGTGAAATTTTACCAATAAGATCCAAACACCATATGCTAAAAGTCCATGAAGCTACGTGAGTGCGTAGTTCACGAGAAGGAGCATGGATAAGATTATTGTGATGTTGACATTGTGGACACCATTTAAATAAAGTAAAGGAATCTTGTTCCATTGTTTGCCAATAGTATCTCATTCGAAGAAGTTTATTTGCTAATGACTTTCCACCAAAATGCCCTCCACAATAGCTTGCATGAGATTCTTGCAAAGCCATTGGAATCTCATTTTTACCAAGGCATCTAAGTAAAAGGCCATCATAGGAACATTTATAAAGAATTTCAACAAGAATGATATAGCAAGCTGCTAGTTTTTGAATCCTATTCTAAAAATTCCTTATTGTTAATTCAGGAAAAGTACCATCTCTCAAATAATGAAAGATATGTGAATACCATTGATCCAAATGCATATTGAAACAACAATAATTCATAGTGTTATCCTCATAAATCTTGGGTCAACAAGAGTGTAAATCATGAATTGAAAATATTTAACATTATCCTCAAGAAAAATTGGAGATGTTGCACTTGCCATGGCGTCAACAAGCTGATTATCTTTCCTAGGCAATGTTTGAATGTTATAGGAGGAAAATTTAGAAAACAACTTGAGAGCCAACTTATGGTATTGCATCATTTTGTCATTTTTATTTTGGTATGAACCATTAATTTGTTGCACAATTAACAACGAGTCCCCAAAGATCTTAAGATTCTTGATTTGAAGGGACAAAGCCACTCTTAGTCCAGTAATAAGGGCTTCATATTCTTCTATATTGTTCATACATGAGAAATTAAGCTTATAAGAAAGAGGAATAGGTTTCTTAGAAGGACGAACCAATATAACACTGGCACCAAAACTAGTCTTACACCTAGATCCATCAAAATACATTTTCCAAACATCGTCCATTTGTACAGGTAAAACATTCACATCAAGAAATTTAATAGGATCAGGAGATGACGAAGAAGGAGCCTCAGCTAAATAATCAGTTAAGGCTTGTCCTTTAATCGACTTATGACAAATAAACTTCAAATCAAATTCAATTAAAAGCATAACCCATTTTGCAAGATGTCTTAATAGATCAGTTTTGGAAAAGAGATTCTTCAAAGGATCAAATTTGACAATAACATTAAATTCTACATTAAGCAAATAATGTCTAAGTTTTACTTTTAAAACATTCGTGGCCATAAGGATAGATTCTAGAAAAAAATTTTGAATAAAGGCTCAGTGGTCTACCGTTATGGAGTGTCTGCAATGGGTAAGAAGGCCACCTAGGGTAGGAAATGGAGCTTTCAACCAGAATGGATATCTGCGGACTGGTTTTCAATCATAGAGACATTGACCTTTCAATAGACGAGGGCAAAAGAGCTACAGTGACTCTCATAGGGAGAAAAACTTTAATGATACAAGAAATAGGATATGGTCTAAAGGAAGAAGGGATGGTAGGGGTTGGGAGAATAGGAATTTTTTTCCAAAAGACTACAAAGGTTTTTTTCCCATTGAAAATGGGTTTAAATTTCAAAAAATATTAGAGAAGTTCTAGCGAAAAAAGACTAAGGAGAAGGACCATAAAACTCTAGATCAGGAAACAAACCTGGAGACCCATGAGGTGAGTGCAAATATATCTATGGCTAAGTCTTATTCAACAGAAGTTCTTAACAACCCCCAATGGTTAGAAAATATTGCTTATCTAGAAAGTAAATCCTTGGTTTTGAAATGGTTAGGGTCATGTCCATCCTTTAGCAAAATAAAGCAATGGTGTGAACAATAATGGAGAAGCTTGTTTATTTCAATGAAAACTTTGACAAATGGTTTCTATCTCATTATTTTCTCTATAAAAGAGGACAAAGAATGAATTTTAGGGAATGGATGGAAATGGGTTTTATACCAGAGATTGGAAGAAAAATTTTAACCCAGAGCTAGAGACAGTAAAATAGATCCCAATATGGTTTAGATTGGAAAACTTGCCACAGAAATACTAGGGAGCAAAAACAATGAAGATTTTTGGGGAATCTTTGCGGAAATATGTGAAATATGAAGAGGTTTTAAATATGAATAATTTTTCCATAACTCCCAATATTCTTGTATGGAGGCAGGTATGTTATGAACTTCCTTCCCACATCATCATTCACACTAACAATGGCATATGGAGGCAACCCCTATAGTAGAAGAAATGATGAATGATGCATTAGTATCAATAGTGCTAGATGATAGACAAGAAAAAGGAAAATGAATATAATATTCAAGGCTAGTTGATATCATTCCACAAATGACAAAAGGTAAGGATACACATCTTGATACAAAAAAATTCTTGGAGATTTTTAACCATTCTATTCTAGTTATGGACTTTTGTTATAGAACTGTAGAGAGCTTGCAAAAGGAGGTGATTGATATAATGTTTACTTTAGACTCACAAGTCTGGTTAGAGAAATTCCAAGAGGATGTTTCAACCCAAGTGGTCTTTGAAACTCCCCTATCCTTATCACAAATTAACAATAATGGTGTAGGTTTTGAAGAACCTCATATAGCAAAAAAATTCCCAAGTTCTCCAAATCACCATACAATAGATGAGGATGCTTTGCAATAATTCATTATAAAGGAAGTAAGTCCACAACATAATTCTAAAAGGATAAGCTTTGTCCTAGATTCAATTCCATTTGAAGACAGGGGAATGGAAGTCTCTCAATAGGTAAATGATAATGGGGGTGATAATCCTCAAGAAGATATAAACTAAGAGTTTATGGATCTTAAAGTAAAGCTTCTAGAGCAATATGGAAAAGCGGAGGAAAGACTGGATGTCAATGATGAAAGGATACCACCCATAAAAAACTTGGAGAGATCCTTTGATGATGTAAGACATAGTGGAGGTAATTTGATTGCTTCAGACACTATCTATAGCTTGCAAAGTGAGGATGGAGAGGAAGATGAGATAGGCTTTCAGACACTATCTATAACTCGCAAAGTGAGGATGGATAGGAAGATGAGATAGGCTTATATGAAAGCCTAAACATTTTGGACCCTAGGAGTTTAGATCAAATTGACTCAAATTCAATAAGCCCAAAATAGGTGAAAGAAAGGAAAGGGGAGTGAAATCAAATAAGGAGAAACTAGAAATTATTGGTTGTGCAATAGACCAAACAAAATTGTTGAGATTGAGGAAGGCTATGCCTTTTCCCGGAAGCAATGAGGCTCCTATCATGAAAAGTCAGGGGCTACAATTCCCCTCACAAGATTCACTTGATCAAGAGAGGTCTTGATCAAGGGAGAGAAGATATAGTTTTATTGCAAGAGACAAAATTGAAGATGCATGATTACAAATCCTTTTAAAAACACTTTAGTAGATGAAATGGTTGTTTTTTCAGAAGCAAGAGGGGATTCTAGAGGGCTCTGCATATTATGGGATAGTGCTATCATTGAGGTGGAGCTTTAAATTCAATCTAAGAATTTTCAACAGATAGAAGTCTCCTCAAGGAAACTTCTATGAAATTTTTTATGTTTTTAATATTTATCGCCCAAATAATCCAACGAAAAAGAAGGAACTGTGGAAAATCATCTCTAGTTTTATAGAAGCAAGGAAAGATGACCTATTCCTATTAGGAGGAGATTTTAATGACATCCTAAGCCCAATAGAGAAAAAATGTGGAAGAGTATGATCAAGAAGAAACCAAAGGGATTTTGTTGATTTTGTTATGAACAATGGATTGATGGAGATTGATTTTATGCAAGGGGACTTCACATGGACAACCTAGAGAAGTGGATTTTTGAATATAGCATAAAAACTAGATAGATTTATTCAGGTTGGGCATTGGGACAAATGCAATTGGTTATGCAGGGCTGACATTCTTCCAATATTAGGCTCAAATCACTTCCCAATTTGTTGCAACATTCAAGAGGATGTGAGCCCTGAAAGATCTCCCTTCAAATTCAAAGCTATGTAGTTTTGGGTAGGAGATTTTATAGAAAGAATTGAGGACTAGTGAATAAATGCCGCTACCTAGGAAGGTAACAAATCTTTTATCTTCTTTAAAAAATTATAATTTCTCAAGGAGCAGCTCAAGATCTAGAATATAGATGTTTTTAGAAATATTTTTGTTAAAAAATTTATTCTAGAACAAAAATTTAGCTATATTGAATGAAAATATTATTGTTGAAGGAATGGATGATAAATTTTTTGAGGAAGAGCAGGATCTTCATAGGAAATACAAAGAGATATTGGCGAGAGAGGAGACTTTTTGGAAGAAAAAGTCAAGAGAGACTTGGTTGAAAGATGGGGACAAAAACACAAAGTTCTTTCACAAATTTTAATAAGTGAGAAGAGAAAAAAATAAGATATATTGTATCCAAAATGACCAGGGGGTCATGCTTACTAACCCTCAATAGATGAATCAGGAAGCAGTAGACTTTTATCAGAATATCTTTGCTAGAAACTTGGGAGAGCTGAGGGGAACATAGGATCTAATAAATCTTATTCCCAACTATATATCAGAAGATCAAAACATCTTTTTAATGAAAGCAATCTCTACGGAAGAAGTATGAAAACCTCTTTTTGGACTTGGTGGTGATAAGGCCTTGAGGCCAGATGGATTTCTATCCATTTTATTCCAAAAAACTTGGTATGTTTTAGGAGAAGATATTTGGGAAGTGGTGGAGGAATCTAGGGCTGGAGGGTTTATATTAAAAGAATTTAATAACACCTCCATTGCTCTTATCCCAAAGAATGAAGAAACTATGACTTTTGATGATTTCAGGCCCATGGCTTTGTGTAACACTACTTACAAGGTCATAGCTAAGGTAGTTGCTAATAGACTTAAGACTATTCTTGAACATATCATCTCCCCAAAACAAAGTGGATTTGCCCCAACATATCCATTTTTGAAGGGATCATCATATCCCATGAAGCAATTCACACAGTTAGAAAAGACAAAGTGGCTAAGATGATGATCAAGATAGATATTAAAAAAGCCTATGATAATCTTAATAGATGTTTTCTAATTGAGATTCTTAGCAAATATGGTTTTGGTGAGGCCTGGTTGAAATAGATTGCAAGTTGCATTAATATCCCCAGATTTTCTATCCTTGTCAAAAGGAGCCCTTAGGGTTTCTTTGACACTTCAAGAGGGATAAGGCAAGGCGACCCCATATCACCTTTCCTCTTTACAATCATGGCAGAAGTGATAGGAAGATTGATCTCTAGTAAAAGATAGAAAGGACAATGTAAAGGAATATGCATTGCAAATGAAGTTGAACCCACTTCTCATCTACAATTTGTGGATAATAATTATCTTATGGAGAAGCAACAACTAGGGAGGCTAGAGTTATTAAATCAACCCTAGAAAGATATAGTGCATCTTTGGGACAATGTGTGAATTGGAGGAAGTCTGAAATCTATTTCTTCAATACAAGTTTGGATCAGCAAAGGCAACTATGTACTATCTTGGAAATTAAAATGGGGAAGTTCCTAGGAAAATACCTGGGTGTGCCACTTTTTGAAGGGACTTGCAAACCACATCTATGGAAAGACCTTATGGATAGTTGTTTAAAGAAAATGGAAGGATGGAAAATTAAATGGCTATCGTCTGTAGGAAGAATTCTATTCTTGTAAACATTCATCTATGCTATTCCTATATACTCAATGAGCTTCCTTAAGATTCCAAATAAATTTTTAAGCTTTATTGAAAAGAGAATGAGAAAATTCTTCTAGAATGGAAATGGGGATGAGGAAAAATGGCCTCTATTATCATGGGATAAGATATGCAAAAATAAAACCAAAGGTGGTGTTGTTCTCAAGAACTGGAAAGGAATGAATCAAACATTAGGAGCCAAATTAGTGTGGAATATCTATTCCGATCTTGAAATGCTCTAGGTGAAGATAATCATATCCAAATACTTGGATTCTCCAGAAAATGAAAGAATTATTACTATTATAAACCCCCTTGAGGATCATCCATATGGAACTTTATTTTGGATTGCAAGAATGTTATAATAGATCACATCTCATGGCAGATTGGTGATGGAAACAAAAATTTGTTTTGGAGAGACTCCTAGAATGGTTTTCAAGTCATAAGGATGATGTTATATATGATGATGTGAGGAGATTCTTAACAGATAAATGGGGAGAAAAAGTTTCTAACTACCTTGCACTTAAAGAAACACAATTTGGCTCTTAGTGGACATGGAGAAGTGTAGTTGATGATGGTTTGAATGAGGATCCGAAAATTCTTATGGAAAATCTATTCCAAGAAAGAGGTTTGTTGAGGACTACAAAGGAAGTTAAAATCATATGGTGTGTAGAAAATAGTGGCACTTACTCAGTGAAGCTTGGTTATACATCTTTAGAAAATAATGAATCTTATAATGGTTAGCTGATTAAGCTCTATTGGGATTGAGATTGTTTACCAAAGGCTGGGACCTTTGCTTGGCTTGTAGTGCATGAGAGAATTCTAATAGCAGAAAGAAGAAATAGATTTGTATATTGTGGACCAACTAAATGTGTTATATGTAATTAAACCTTTGAAGATGTAGATCACCTACTAATTTAATGTCCCTTTGCAAGTGAATGTTGGTCAATGGTAAAATTCAAATTGAAATGGATAGTACCAATGCAAAATAAAGTGAAAGAGGTGTTTGAAAGTTGGTCTTTCCCTATGAAAGCCACATAGATGTCCCCTATTTGGAAAATCTTCTGATCTATCATAATATGGGAGATTTGGAAGGAGCAGAACATAAGGATTTTTCAAGGAAAGATGAAATCACTAGAAAGAGTTAAAGGTGGGATAAATGTATCTATTGAGGAGGTATTGGGGGAAACTTTATTGAAAAGGGAGGGCGATCTGGTTTACTCCACATATGACGAGAAGATTCATGTTGAATGGCCTTGTCTGAAGTTCATAAGTGGTACTTTTAAGGGAGTTAAGGATACTAAAAAAGTGAAGAAAGTGGAATGGGAAAAACCCGAAGTAGATTGGATTAAGGTGAATTTTGACATATCTTCAAAAGGGAATCCAAGCCCATCTAGGGTAGGGGTGATTGCGAGAGACTGGAAGGGTAATATGATTTCTTTAGTAACATAAAGATTTCATGATGGCACTAACAATGTTGCAAAAGAAACAGAAGCATTGCTAGCGCTCCAAGTGAGTTGTAGGCTTAAGGCTAAGAGAATCAACATCGAGGTTGATTCACAAGTTATTACAAATGTCGTAAAGAATAGGGCTTCTCAAGCATGGAATCTTTAGAACATCATAGAAGAAATAAATTACATGCTTCAATCATTTCATAATTTTAAAATTATCCATATAAGAAGAGAAGGCAATAGGGAGGCAGATGTCATATCAAAATGGGCATCTAATTTGATAATCACTAATGATATTTATTATGAGGACTTTACTCTAGATTGGTGAACAAAGTAAAAAAATATTTCAAAGGTCTGTATGAAGGATGTTTATCTTTTAAATTTCAAATTGTAGTTCCTTCTCTTGTTTTGAAGATATAGTCGTTAGCGCGTTATTATGGGGTGACCACTAGCAAAATCATTAAATGCTTATGTCAGACCAAATGATCATGCATCTTGAGAAAGGTGTCTTTTTCACCTCCATTTAATATGAAGTGAAATGTGGAGAATGTTTTAATTATTATAAATTCGATGAAGAAAATAATGACGCTTGACTATGAGATGATGAGGCTAGCATGTGTGTTAGGTGATAGGATTTGAGGGAATGATTTCAAGGTAAGGATTGCATACCGTCCTTGACTTTAAGACATTAATTGGCACTTCTTCTTTTTGAGGGACAAGAAGAATGTAAGGGTTTTCCTTATAGTTGCAGAGAAGAAAATTTATTTGCTAGTTTGCAGATATGGAGGCTTCATTTTCCATTGACACCAACAAGCAACAAAAAATGTTTAAAGGGCCTGTTAGTAAGGAAAGGATGCTAGGGATGCTAAATTTAAAGGATGTCAATTTAGAAGAGGATGCTATCAAGGTCCTTGGAAGCCAGTTTCAAGAGAAAAAACACAAATGGAGAGTAAATGTGGATGTTATCTTGATGATCGTAGCTTGGGATTTGGAGTTAGGAGAACCAGAAATGAACGTAAATCGAGTAATTAGGTTGATGTTTCATAAACATTTTCTGTTAGACCTGGATTCAATCCTTGAATGGACTGTTCCAGGCTTAGGTTATGATTATCAAGAATGTTTTGATAATGAAGAAGAGGGTCGAGAATTTGGCTTGGTTCCTTTTATGCGCTGGTGGGGAAAGGTGGACAAAAAAGTTTATCTGAAGAACATTGCATGCAAATGGGAGAAACTAAAGAGAAAATTGGAGGATGTAATGGTTAGGGAAGAGGAAAAAAATATAATCTTTCATGTAAATGTGCCTCAAAAGAAGAGGGGTCTAAGGAGAAGATGGAGGGAGAAGAATGAATGATTTTTCTTAAAGAAATCTATAAATTTTGAAATTTTATTTCTTAACCTAAAGAATAGTTTGGAGCCCATTAGAGCCTGTTCAAATTTTTTGCACATCGAACATAAATGATGGAATGAGATAAGAGATGGATGATTTTATACTATAGGAATTATAGGAAGATTATGAAAGCTAAATGATGAAGTGATGGAATATAGGAATGCACAGGCAAACTAGACAAAATATGAAGATTTAGAAAAGATGGAAAGGTTTTTTTTGTGTTTTTCTTGTAGAAAACGATGTTGAATCAACATGATATGGAATGGATGTTACTAATATGGATCATGGGTCTGGTATTTAGAATGAAACCTGGTTTTATTATTATTCTTTTTACAGATATAAATGATAACCAATCTATAAACTTTAAGAACTTTAGTCTGTTTATTTGATTGTAAAAGTTGAACAAGATTTTGGAGGAAAGTAGATAAGCTAGAGTAGGATGTAATTCTCATGAAGATTATGAACTATTTTGATGGCTAATGTAATATTTTATGAATTATAATAAAATAACCTATTATAAATAAATAAATAAATGTCTAAGTTTTTAACAAGGAAAAACTAAGGCAAGTCATTATTTTTCTATATATGTGTATTGTGTCTCATGATCAACCAAGGTACAACTGATGTAATACATAGGTCTTTATTTCCCTTTATCATCATGTTGAGCCAAAAGACCACTTAATTCCTTTGAAGAAGCCAATGTATAAAGATAGAAAGGTTTATTAGGCTGAGCAAGTTGCAAAATAGGAGGATTAGAAAGATACTCCTTAAATTGTTCAAAGGACTATTTACATCCTTCATTCCAAGAGAACATTATAACTTTCTTAAGAAAGGAAGTAAAAGGAATGGTACGATCAACCAAGTTTGAAATAAACCTTTCTATAGCTTTCATTTTCCCTTGTAGGCTTCAAAGTAGTGAGATAGTTCTAAGAGGAGGCATGTTAACAATATCATCAATCTTTTCAGTATCAAACTTTGTGCCTCTATTAGAGATTATAAACCCAAGAAGTTTTCCACTATCTGCCCCAAAATCACATTTTTGGGGATTCAAACACATGTTAAATCTCCTTATCCTTTCAAAAATATTTCTAAAGATGGGCACATAATCACCACATTGAATGGATTTAGCAAAGATATCATCAAAATAATCTTCAAGAATTTTATGAATGTAATCATGAAAAATCAATGTCATAGCACAATGATAAGTTGCACCCGCATTATTTAATCCAAAAGGCATCATCACCTACCAAAAGGTTCCCCAAGGTGTTATAAATGCGGTCTTGTATTAATCCTCAGGCAGGGTTGTCCTCAAGAGGGATGAAAATTTGATTGTATCCAAAAAACCATCCATGAAGGATAATAAAGCATGTCATGTAGTAGAATCCACTATCATATCAATATTAGGAAGAGAAAAATCATGTTTCAAGGATTCTTTGTTCAAGTCTCGAAAATTAGTACACATCCTTATCTTATTCTCTCCTTTAGAAAAAACAACAATATTTGAAATCCAAGGAGAATAATCAATAGAATGGATAAAACCAACATCTAAGAGCTTTTCAATTTAAGCCTTAACAAGAAGGGAAACATGTGGGTTCATCTTACGTATCTTTTTTTTAAACGACTTAGCATTAGGATCAAGCATAATATTGTGATTAACAATCTTAAGATCAATACCAGGAATATTAGAATAAAACCAAGCAAATATGTCTTTGAATTCAAGGAGAAGGGTAGTGAGTTGCTTACATTATTCTTCATTCAAACATTTTCCAATTTTAATAACTTTGTCAGTATCACTATGGTCTATTTGCACATTAACTATCTATGTGATTAGTAACTTACTCTTTGTAGATTATTCCATAGGTAAAGGAGAATCAGAATAGTTATCAGGATCAATATTTTCTCTAAAACAAGCTTCATCATTCAAAAAATAAGGTTTTCTCTTTTTATGAAGAAAAGGAGGGAGATCATCATATGCCCCCAAGAAATCCACTAGGGAATCATCATCATTAAAGATATCCATTATAAAAAATTTATCGAACTCAATGAGAGTGGGATTTAAAAGCTTAATAGGTCCACTACAAAAGTGATAGCATTTAGAGTAAACATGGAAGGTTTCTTATAAGGGTTAAAACCAATCCATAAGTATGCTCATAAATGTCATTATTTAAAGGAACTTGAATCCCTTGTTCAAATTTTCCACATCTTTTACCATTAAAACCACATTTTAAAGAAAATTATAACTAGGATAGTAATGATCAACCATATCCAAAGGATTCAATGGTGCTTCATAAGTAACTATGTCATAACAATTAGGTTTAATAGTTTCAATGGTCTCCTCAGCTGAAGTAGCTACAAAGATATTACTTAACTTACTAGGAAGAGGAGTAGGAGTAAAAGATTGTTGTTAAATTTCTTTTTGTCTCTTCATAAAAGACATATTAGAGACTCTATATTGCCCAATAAAGGTAGGAGTAAATTCCAATGTTTCGTAATCATCTTCTAAAAGAGAAGAATAAGGTTCTTCTATTGGTTTAGGTTCATCTTTAATCTCAGGAGCCTTAGTGAACTCTATGTTTAAACAAGGGTTCGGTTGATTATCCACATGAAGATTATACATTAGATTGTTATGAATAAACTTAACCTTGTGGTGAAGAGTTGAAGGAATAACATGCATGTTATGTAACCATGGTCTTCCTAAAAGAACATTATAATTGAGAGGTCCAGACATCATATGAATATGAATGTCTAAGATAACCAAACCAACTTTAACAAGAAAAGTTATGATACCCAATGTATTCTCAGCAATGTTATCAAAGCCTCAAATAGGTATGTTATTAGGTCAAATAGTTGTAAGATCAAATTTTATTTCCTTTAACATGTCAAGACTATAAACATTCAATCCATATCCATTATCAATCAAGATTCTTTGAATAATGTTTTGGTTAATAATGATAGCAACCATAAGAGCATCATATTGATTATGCACCTCCTGAGGAGGTAAGTATTCTTTAATAAAGACAATCAGAGGGATAGAAGGCCTCGAATGCGTACACTCCAAAAAGGATTTAATCTTATTATGATTAGGAAAAGAAGCTGGAAAATTTGATAAAGACTTTTTCAAAGCTTCATGATATGTAGGTGAGGTTTGAAGAATCTCCCATAAAGAGATCTTAGTAGGAGTGGCACACAATTGTTCAGCCAAATCACACTCCTTTATAAGGGAAGTAGGAAATCTAGGTGCTTGAGGAAGCACAGGTTGAGAAGTTGTTAAAGAAAATCAAAAGAGTAGGTTGAGGGCTATTCCTTGTACAATAGGTATAGACTACCGAATCTTGATCATTGAAAAACTCTATAGGGTCCCTAGGTTTACCTTTGATTGTTATTTGAGGAGAACCTTTGATTGTCAACAAGGGTTTAGCATAAGCAACCTTAGGTGTCTCAATGTAACAAACAAATTCACAAGAAGGAAGACAAGCACACAACCTATTGTAAAGGTTTGTAGGAAGAGATGTAGGGGAAGACGAAGTATGGATAGGGTCTTGTGAGACCTTATCCAACATAACAACATCTTCATGTCCATGCACCTCATTAGGGTTTCTATCATGACAAAGTTATCATCAAAATACTCATAAAAGAAATCAAACATCTTGAAAGTAAACTAAACTAACAAAATAAAATGCAAGATTTTTTTTTGTATTTTCTTAATGTAAATGGCATGCAAGAACATAAAAGAAAACTAATCTATTATGTAATAAAGTAAAAGCAATGTTTTTCTTTTTCTTTTTCCAATATAAATGCAAGAGTTATCCTATCCACAAAAGGAAGACAAGGCATATAATCTAACACAAAAAAAGAAAGAGTTGTCGCAATCGGGTTTGTCAAAATGTATATGGTGAAAATGGAAGAAATGGGGAAGATAGAGTGCAATCCACCACACCCTTTTTATGGGGGACATATACCTTTAAAGGGCCTTAGAAGGAATGAGACCTTTCAAACAAAGCCTAAATTAGATCCAAATAGGATTGATACCACCAAGAGGATGCATGGGCAATAATACCAAATCCGGATCTAATCGGGTGTTAAGTAAAAGGTTCACTTCTTCTATAAGCCTAAAAGATTTAACTAGGAAATCAAGAATAATGAAGTGACTAAGGAAATATGTCAGATCTAGAATGTAAATAGAAAAAGAGAATGTCAACTTACCTTGAAGAATTAATCTTAATTTTGAATCTAATTTTCTTTCCTCAAAACAACTCATCACAAAAAATGAGACCTAAACTATAATTGAAACTACGAGATGAACAAAACTCATAAATCTTTTCCCTCCAGGACTAGGTCGATTTCTAAGGTCTATGTCGACCTAGGGTCAGCCTTGACCCAGTACTAGGCCAAAATTAGACCTAGACCTAGCCCAAATATCTATCTGTAAGGTTTTTCCCTAAAATATCTTGTTCTACAACCCTGTACCTATAATACCCCAGGATAGGGCCAAAATTTGACCTAGTTCCGATCATGTCTGAATAGAAACCTGATTTTAGATCTGTAATTTTTAGCCAAATGGGTATTCAGATCTGCATTCTAATATGCTCTTCCAAAACTTGCAAATCTAGAAAACTACATGTTTTGGTGGCTATATAGGGGTTTGCCTTAGTCAACCCCTTGTTTTGGTGATTCCTACCTCCATGAATAACCATTAAGAAAGAATATTGTGTGTGTGGTGCCCATATGTAGAGAAATGTATGTAAAATGCTAAGATCTAATCCTTGAGAATGAAATCCTAGCATGTAAATGTACTTGTGCATGTAAATATGAAGCAACAATGCATAGATTTGAACACAACATGGAAATTATACCAAGCCCCCAAGGTTAAAGTACTCCAAGCCACCTTCACAATCTGTATTTTCTACCCCATGTTGATGTCTTGTAAGCTTGATCAATATTATTGAATGCTTGATTTGGTCAGAAGAATGCAAAGTGAAATTTTTTCTTTCTTCAATGGATGTTTCCAAGCTTTCTTGTTTCCACCTTGCAATTGCACTATGTCCAATTGGGATGTCCATGCATGCTTGTCCACATGAAGTTCACATATGATTCATGAATACCAAATGAAGCAATTGAGTGTGTTTTTATAGTGATTTCAAGATTAAACCCCACAAAAGTCGACCACACAAGGCGGGAGTTCCTTGTTGCTTGAACAGGGCCCGAGATCCCAAAAGGGGAGACCTAAAGAAGAAAGGTCAAGGCCAAAATTTGGCCTAGTCCTGAGGTCAGGGTCAAAATTTAGCTGAGTCCTAAGGTCAAGCCCAAAATTTGACCTAGACCTAAGGTCAAGGCCAAAATTTGGCTGGGACCTAAGGGTCAGGGCTGACATTCAATCTAAACAAGAGGCCATAATCTTTTAGAATTTCCTTGAGGGCCCATAACAACATTCAGTTTGGGGTAAAAGACTAAGATGAGCGAGAAGGGTCCAATTTAAAAGTGAAAAAGAGCCTAGAAAGAAGAGATAGAAAAGGACACCTTGTAGTTAGGTCCTACCTTGAGCTTTGTACAAAAGAATAGGGAAATCAAGGTTGATTTATTAGAGCCTACCCTAATCGGACCTAGGAGAGAGAAAAGAACACATGCAAATGCATCCTAAATGCAAGTGTACTATGCAATCACACTAAATAGGTGCTAAACCATCACTAAATTGAAGTGCTTCCAATTTAGGAGATACACTTTTATATTTAAATGTCTTTTGAGTTTTTTGGAAGGAAATTGACAATTTTATTATATTATTTGGCTTAATTATTATCTATTGGTTCTTCCTTTCCCTCTAACTATTTGTTTCATCTCTGTGACCATTTAGTTTTTGAGTCAGATTTCTTTATAGTGGGCTTTATTTCTCATTTTGTGGCTAGCCACAATGCGAGTATCCTCATTATTTTCAAATTGTTTATGCTTGTTTTTCTAATGTTTTTATTGCAATTGTCATATCAAGAGAAACATTATTTTGGAGGAGAAAGAAGAAAAATGGAGTATGATATTGAGTTTGCATGATTTTTTATTTACATTTTTACATTATTTTTATGAAAAATTCATTTAATCACTTAGTTGGGTGATTAGAGATAGATTAATGTGATTTTTATGCTTTTCATGGTCGAGTTTTAATAATATTATATTATAAATATATTTATTATATTCAATGTTTTTTATAAAATGATGAAAAAAGGTACATAATAGATATGTGAAAACCAAGGCACATAGTAGATATGCAGTAACGAAGGATGTGAAATACAAAAACAAGGAAAAAATAATCAAGGAAAAGTAGGAGGAGGCAATGATGGAAATAACAATGCAATCAAAGAGGAGGTGACTGGAATTATAAGTGATTTATCATATCTCTTGTGCAATTCAGCCAAAGCCCTTGAAAAAATTATGATCGTTAGGATAACAATTGACAAAAGGATCAATAAGAAGGAGATATAGGATTGGGTTAGTAACAAATAGGGCAATGTACCAGAAGTATGCTTCCTCCCCAAGAATATTTTTAGTGGTTTATTTTGCATCATAAGAGGGCAAAGACAAGATTTTAGCAAAATCTACATGGTGGATTGACGATTGATTGATCTTTAATCTAAAAGTGGGTTGAAATTTTCTATTTGAAGGAAAAGATGCTTTGTGATCGAGCATATTGGATACATTTGTATAATGTCCCTCCAAAGTATTGGTGAAGCAACTGTCTCAAATCACTTGGTTTAAGAATAAGGACCTTTTTATAGGTTGATATGGGGAGATGATGAATGCATTTTTTCTATAAGGAGAAAACTAATCTCCATTAAAATTATTCCTAATTTGATTAAAACAATGTTAATATGACATCAACCAATAGAAATTGAGGAACATAATATTTTTTTTATGTGTTGCAAGAGCATAAGGCATAATGAGGATTCATGCTCTGTACCAATTAAGAAACAATGGGTCAAAAAGATCTTTAGACCCTAAAGATGTGGTTAAAGATGCACATTTGAGTACCCTTTTAATAAATGAAAACAAAATATCCTTAAAGAAGATCAAGCATGGTGAGGAGGAAAACAAGTGTAGTAATAATCTCAAGGAAACAAAAATTGCATAGAAAATTAAAAGGATCAAAACAATAGATGTGGAAGATCGAGTGTAAGAGGATTGTGGTTTAGAGGGTTAAATGTCACATTAGGATAAACCTAGATTTGTGGAAATTAAGTGCACGAGCCTATTTTCATCCCAATTAATTGGAAAAGTAAAAAAGGGAAAGGTCCAAGTAGGAAAACAAGCAAATAGAGGAGGGTAGAGATGGTGTTTGAGATGAGATTATCAAGCATCGAGACATACATGACTCGATCCAATGGAGGAGATACCTCCATTGAAAAATAATAAAGATTAAAATATGGAATGTTAAGTGCCTAAATGTATTTAAAAAATATGCTTGGCCAAGAATCATTTGGAAACGTTAGGTGTAGATATAGTCATGATGCAAGAGAGAAAAATGAATTTGGAGGAAGTGGCTAAGTTTTTAAAATTTAGTAAAATTTGGTTAGTGGAGTTTTGAAATGTTATTAATGCTACTGGATGGCTTGGAATCCTAAATAATGTCTCAAATATAGTGATAAGAGAGGTTAGGATGAATAAATAATGAATGATATGCAAAGTCAAATTTTGTAGACTTTAGAAGGATTTGGGATTTTCAACATTTGTGGGCCAATTAATATAGAGGATGACTAGATTACATTGAACACATTAATAAAATGATTCAAAGCACACATGAGCCAAAAGTACATTTTGGGTACACAATTTACCATGATTCTTGATCTTAAAGAGATGTTGGGTGGACAAGAAAAGGTGTACAGAGTAGTATGAGACTTTCAAGCATTTGTGAGCAGGAATGGTTTGATCAATTTCATCCCAAAGAATAGTGTCTATACTTGGACTAACTGCTAATTTGGATTCACATCCCAAAGAATAGTGTCTATACTTGGACTAACTGCTAATTTGGATTCACAAATATTTTTAAAAGATTGGACAGGTTTGTAATAGCACAAGATTGGGTAATGTAGAATGCATTGTTTGAATCTTTTGTTATCTCTATTCGATCATTTCCCAGTTGAAATTGAAGTCAAAATAGATGGCCCCCTCTAAGAAGCTATTTTAAATTTGAAAACATGTGGTGGAGGGACAATCAAATGACTACCCTATTGTAATAATGGTGGTCTAATTACAAGTTGAGGGGTGAAACCATTGGCTTTTTTTTACATAGAAGCTAGAACATATCGAGAGGAAATTGAAAACATGGAATAAAGAGTACTTCAAGAATATATTTTGGAACAAGAGTAGGATAGAATATAAACTGGAGGAATTAAATAGAAATGTTTAACAATTCAACATGTTCCAAGATGATTTTGTAAAAGAACAATTAAGGAATGAGCTCTTCAAAATACTAACAAGACGGAAATTTTCGGGCAAAACAAAACAAGAGAATCTTGGCTAAAAGTGTGTAGTCAAAATACCAAATGTTTAGATACCGCTACCAAAGCAAGGAGGATATTAAATAGGACTACATAAGTGAGGAGAGTGGATTGTTTGAAGGTCAAAAATAAGGAAAGTATTGAGGTGGAAGTTATTTTCTTCCTTTTAGAACTTTTGTCATCCCATCTAGGGGCTCATGTGAATGACAATCTAGAATTGTTGGATTGTATACCAAAGTGTATACAAGAGGCTGATAATGCTATACTTATGGAACCATTCTCATTGGAGGAATTAAGATGTGCTACTTGGAAACTGAACATCCAGATAATTCTCCTAGACTAAATGACTCTCCAACATCATTATATCAATGATGTTGGCATTTTATTGGAGCTGAGGTTTCAATGATAGTGAAGGAATTCAATTTAAAAATAAAATGTCAAAGATTTAAATAATATGATGATTTTATCCCAAATAAATATGATTGCTCCTCTTTCACAAATTTTTGACCAATCTCTCTTTGCAACACTGTATATAAAATAATATCAAAGGCATTGGAAAATAAGCTCAAGAAGGTGTTATGTTTGGTTGTTTAAGAGGAAGAAAATGGCTCCACTTCAGGAAGGGAGATTACAAATAACATCATTTGTAACAAAAAAAATTCACACAATGCAAAAGGAAAAAATGAAGAAATGATGATTAAATTGGATATCAACAGAGCATATGACAAGGTCAACTAGAGCTTCTTGATGGTTGTGATGGAACACTTTAGTTTCAATCTTGAATGGATTGAAATATTTATGATTTGTATTTCTACCATTTGATTCTTTGTAGTAGTTAATGGCTCTTTGTGTGGTTTGATTCACACAAAGCATGACCTTTGACAAGGAGATATTCAATCTCCATATCTTTTTGTAATCATGGTAGATGTCATGGACAAATTTCCTAAGAATTGGATGGAAAGGTAAAAAAAGGTAAGGAGTAAGGGTTTCCAAGGAATTGTGATTTATAACGCACATCTAATTTGTGGAAGATATGATCTTTTTTGGTGAGGCATCTATCAGAGTCTAAATAATTTTTCCCAAAGAGAACGAAGGAGGAAATTAGAAGCACATTAAAATGAAAAATTAATGTTCAGTAATAAACAAATTACGGTGCATTATATTTAGGAAGAAGTGCTTAGACTATGATGAACCAAAATGAATTCTTACAGTGGCTAATAGTTTTGGAGACACAACTTTGTTGAGGTTTCTTCAGGAAAGTAAGAGGATTATTACATATCATCTTACTTGGAAAGTTAATAATGGAAGGTTGTCCAATTTTTGGTTGGATTCTTTGAATAGACATACTTCACTAAGGGAGATTGAATGGTTTGAGGAACTTATAAAGCCTTAAAAAAATATGTATGGTTGGAATGTTTCAAACTATTCTAGGGAGGTCAGAAGGGAGACTGGTGAGGAGTCTGAATAGACAAATTTCCTAAACTACATACTACAATTGAAGACTAAGACAAGACTTTAAGAGGAAGTACGAGAGAGGAGAATCAAACTCATGGAAGTAGAGGATAATGTTATATGGTGTGGATCAAAATTGGAAGAATGCTTAGTTAAATTAGGATACAAAATACAAAGGGTGCGGACAAGTGTGAAGGATTGGCCATCAAATTTATGTTGGAACTTTGTTGTGCTCTTAAAAGCAAGCACATTTTTAGGGACAACTTTGCACAAATGCATCCCAATAGGGGAAAGGATGAAAATGAATGGAATTTTTAAATCAATATTGTGTTTCTTGTGTAATTATGATAATGAAACAATAGACCACCTTTTGCTAAATTTACCATTTGTAGCTAAGTGTCAGGACTAGTTGTATTGAAAATTGGGATTTGTAAGAGCATGATAGGATGACCTCAAAGAGTTTCTCATGAGTTTTTTTAATTCATAAAAGGAAGACCCTTTGGAAAATATATGGGCTAAATTGCACCATCCCTTATCATGTAGTATCTATGAAAAGAGAAAAACCATAGGATTTCAAGGATCATTTCATGTACAAGGAGGAAGTAGTTTGGAAAATTGAAGTTGTCATATGAAAGGTTGCTAGTCTAAAATGCATTCCAAAAGGAATACATGCTCTACAAAATAGAAAAAATATATACAAAAGGAATGGTTGAATCTTAAAAGCCCGAGAAGGGTCTATTTATAAAAATAATAAGAGGAAGGAGGCCAAATGGAGGACTCCTTTGAGGGACACACTCAAACTAAACTTTGATGGTGCCTCTAAAGGAAACCCAAGCTTGGTAGGTCTGGGATGTTTAAATAGAAACATTTATGGGTTGTGCATTAGTGTGACAACTAGGAAATTAGGTGTTTCCACTAATAATGAGATGGAAATGGAGGTACTAGTTAGCGGCTTGAAATTGTGCTAATAGAATAAATAATATTGTATTGATATAAAAGGTGATTTAATGTTTTGCATCAATGCAATAAAGAAAAATCAGAAACCAATTTGATAATTAGATGAGGGGTGGATAGGGTTGTGGAGTCCTTTCAAGGCCTTGAGAATTATTTGATTCATCATATTTGTAGAGAGGCAAATTGGCATTGTGCAAATCTATTGGCTAATTGTGTGGGAGTACATAAGGATAAGGATGTCATTATTTGGATCATAGTAGATGGGATAGCCCAAATTGGATATTGGACGAAGATCCCCCTAACAATATTATGGGAGTAGAAGATAATTAGACCTAAAATGAGAATAATTAGAAAATGCGATATTTCCTTGGAGAGTTAGAGGATAGAGTCTGGCTTAGAAAGATAATCGATGTGATTGATTGAGTACCTATACTATAGTTGATATTCCCAATCAAGGATGGGTGTGGGTGGCATGTTTTAGACCACATATATTTTGGTATGTGTTTAATGAAAGGAAAAATCCTAGATAGAGATTAAAAGGCTGATTGGTATAGTTAAGATGCCCTAAAACAATCACACATGTAGGGAAGTGATCATATTTTGGTGTTTTTTCTTAGATCATGGGCTCAAATTCGATCTTGATCTCAAGAAAAGCAAAATTTGGGGAGCGAGATATGAGGATTTGTTGATGATTATTATATAAAGGTAGGGCATTATCATGAGGTTTTCATTAGTTTGAATTGTTATGGGGATAACAGAGCATAACTTTATAATGGTTATGTGGTTTGGTATTGAATGTTGCCACCCAAATGAGAGTACAAGGGAATATATAGAAATTTTGTTCCAAGTGAGAGATAAATTTGCAAACGAGCATGAGGTGAAGGAAGTGGGATCTGACCTGTGGGATACTAATGATGTACATGGTGGTGTTTTGTATGAGAAATTATTCTCATATATTTTGGGCTTTAGGATATATTTTGTGGGCAACTAGAGTGGCTAGGAAGATATTCAAGAGGGACAAGATGGATTCCTTGTGTAGAGTTATAGATGGATTTTTTGTGGTCCCGAAGTCTATGGTTGTGTTGGAAATCATGGATCTCTATGCCAAAGGGATGAAGAAGACGATGAAGTCTTAGAGTTTGTTCAAAATAATGGTTCAAAAATATTACAATCTTGGGGAGTTTCAATAGTTTATGAATGAAAACAATAATTTGTTGCCCTAAGTGGTAGTAGATAGGATGATGGTAATCGATGTGGGAATGAATTTTTTTGCACACAACTATTAGCCTCTTTATTCTATGCAATTTTATTTTTTTAGTATAATAAAGGAAGCTACCCCCTATGATAATACTTATCTTAAAATAATAATAATAATTATATTTATTATATATTTTTATGCATTATAAATTATTAAATATAAATATTATATATAATATTATTTAAATTAATGTAATGGATTAAATTTACACCCTTGTGTAAATTTCCATTTTGCATCACCCTCGCCTTATCCTAAGACTCAAATCCTTGTCATCTTCATGCGTCTGCTTGCATTGTCATGTCGTCGCCCACTTTAGAATCCCAGCCACGTGACTTGGACAACACAGGATGCATGCGCATTGAACATACATCTGTGTGACATGCTAACATCGACACATTTGCAAATGTGTAGGTTGTCATTGAGGCATTACGAACTACCAACCTACATTTATAACACCTGAAACCTCTACCTTCCTACGTAGGATTCGACTTGCATGCAAATATATGGCCTTCTCCCGCCCTCATCTTATTACTTCTTGATGATTCTTGCGTGATCATTCATACTTCTTGGCTAGTTTTTTTACTCCATTATCATAATTTTTGGCTCCACATTTCCACTCTCATTGTGCTTTTGATGACACCAATGTTTCTTTCGCTTCACCATCAACATTGAGATTCTATCTCTTTGAAGGGAGTCTTGTCCACTTATGCATATTTTTAATAGCATATCATACTCTATCTACTTTTTTTATATTATATTCTTCTATTCCATACAATTATCTATCACCATTTCATCATGTATTTTCAATTGTTGTAGAGGTGGAAACACCAAAGCAGGGATCTAACTAAGGTAGGTCTCCAAAAAAAAAACCACCCATAAATTTTCTTTGTTTTTGTGTGTGCATGTTTCATGGAGTGGTAAGTTTAACAAGTTACTTCTTCAAGCTTTGAATCTCTCTCTCTCTCTCTCTCTCTCTCTCTCTCTCTCTCTCTCTCTCTCTCTCTCTCTCTCTCTCTCTCTCTCTCTCTCTCTCTCTCTCCTTCATTGTAATTTCAATCGCATGATAATAATATGTATTATTTTGTCAATATATTTCTCTTTATTTAGTCCATTTATCTAGTTTCTATTATCTTTGCTTGATTCTATTATTATTATTGTACTCTATTTGTACAATACATGCATGCATTGCACTAGCATCACATACCCACACTATCTTTCACAACTCGTGTTGGTGTTCAAGGTAGTGAGCTTATGGAGTTTAGTGTCTCTTCTCTATATTTAGCTCATCCATTTCCAGTAACCTAAATATTTTTATCTATTAGTATACTTCAATTATTAGTGTTTGTTTGCATTTAGTGTTTAGTTAATCAAAGGCATTTGCATTTAAACACTTTAGATTAATTAAACTCTTCTACAAAAGAACTCAATTTGATCTCCCTAGCTTTGCATTCTAGTTAATTGAGGTGGTACAAGGGAAAGTTCATCCCTTAAGACTTTAACAGGTCTCTATGTTGGTGCACGTTTTCCTTCTCCACATTTTGGTGAGCTTGATGTGAACCTTAATTTTGATAAGGTCTTATGATTGTCTAGATGTGTTAAAGTTTGTGAGATTTACAACACATGCCACTTCAAGAAGTATTGTGTGAAAGTTTGTGAGGCGTGGTGTTCCTCTCAAGTGTTATAGTCCTACTAGGTAAGGTCCTATGTTTTCTATAAATATGGATCCTAATGATACAAGTGGATATTTCTTCCAAATATGACCTATATTAGGGCTTAACACTTCTTTGAAGGTGGGATCCTGACATTCCACACCAAACAATTCTCCCCATGATTCTCATCTTCCAATGGACCATGAATCGACGCTCACTATAGAGTTTGATAAGATTAGGACCCTCAAGGTAAATATGAGGGATTTTGAATCATTCCTTAAGAAGTAGGGTATTCATTCTGAAGCTAGAGTGCTCATCTATATTTTGAGAGAATTATTGATCTCAGATAAAGAAGGACTTGAAGCTCTCTTGGATTTGGGGAAAATAGTGGATAATAACATACAAATCCCTCCTTGTGACTCTCAATGAATAAATAGGGCCTTGCTAGAGAAAAAATTAACCTCCCAATGCCCAGAACATAAGTGCACATGGTAGACACTAATCCTACTAATGCTCCTATAAGCACTGACCTTGTTCCAAGTATCAGAATAAGCAAAAATACCTTGGGGTATAGTTTGAATTCCAGGGGTGGTGGTGGAGGATTCAATAGTGGATCGTTTGCTCCTCTTGGTGGTAGAGGCAATCCACCACCTCCTCCCCTACTTGTTAATCTTGTTTTGAACACCATATTGTACAATATGGAACAATTGCAAAAACAACTGGCTAACTTGTCAACTATGACTAATCAGTGTTCTCTAACTCCCTTTAACCATCCTAGTCTATTAACCATGTTGGTGTTAAATAAACCATTTCCATAGGGTGATGAGTCCCTAAAGTTTGAAAGATACAAAGGTGATGGAGATCCCCATCACCACATTCATTTTTTCCTAATATAGTGAAGTGATTACCATAATCTAGATTATGTACTACTTAAACTATTCTCTTGATCCCTTAAAGGTACTACTATGGAATGGTATAGCTCTCTTCTAGATTATTCTATTGGTACTTTCAATCACCTAATGGATGCATCCCTCACTTGGTTTTAGGCCAATAGAGGGAGCAACGTCACTATTGCAGACCTCATTCACTATAAGCAAAAACTAAGTGAAAAGATAATTGATTTCATCTTAAAGTATCAATCCATTTTTACAAGGGTATCTTATGCCCTACTTTATGCTTATCTTCAAAGGATGTTCATCAATAATCTGTAGTCAACATTAGGAGAGAAGTTGTCACTAAATAGGTATAATAATTTTAGCTATCTTTGCAATGCACTTACTGATTATCAACACATCGTGGCTCAATTTGGAGATCCTTCTTCAAATGCCGATGGAGGGGCTTCTAGTTCTGGAGATTTTTATAAGAATAAAGTTGTGGATAATATCATGTCAATACCACAATCCATAGAGAATAATTACTTTTCAAAATATCCACAAAGAGGTCAAACATTCAAAAGGATAGCCAACTTATATGCTAGTGTCTTGCACAAGTTGCTTGAGGAAAACTTAGTAACCCTTCCAAAAAAATTCCCTCTTCCTAATGACCACTCTATTCTCAGTGGTCGGATAGATCCAAGTTTTGTCAATATCATTATGTGCATGACCATGACACATAAAGTTGTGTGCATCTTTGACATCCTATCCAAGACCACATAGATAGAGGCACCATTAAGGTGAATGATAGGAAACCAATGGAAGAAAAATATTTGGATAAGATGAACAATTAATTATAGATCTATACAGACCCTTTCATTCCTCATTCATATAATTTCATTACAAAATCTTCACCATCTCCCTATTTGTTAAGTGATAGTACCTACATCAACATGGTGACTATCACACCAATTTCCCTGCCATCCCAGAGGATACCAGAAATGACTATCGCATTCACCCCTCTAGACGAGCCTTATAGTGGAGACACTTCTCCACTCTACATTACAACGTTTATCAATGGTATCTTTGTTAGAGGTGCCATGGTAGATCCTACTTGCCGACTATACTATAATACGAAGGAGGTCCTCTTTGTCAATGGTTTAAACTTGGGCAAATATGACAAGTGTTATGCCACCATTAGGATGCATGATAGATTTTCCCCTCCCCTTTTGGGTTCCACCACTTTTATGGTCTAGGTGGGACCCAAATTGATGTTTTTAACATTTATGGTAATCCCTAAATTAGACATCTTTAGGGTCGAACTAAATATATCCTGGTTGACTTCTATGGGAGCTATCCCATCAGTTATTCACAAGTGCCAAAAGTTTTCGCATGAGGGGGTTACCCACAATGTCTAGGATAATGGATATCATCCCTTGGAGTCTTGTAGGGGATTCTCTCTCAATCAATATATAGTCTAATGTGATAGGGCCCATGTTTCCCTAACAAGATGTCACCTTTCTTATGTATCAGGTATACAAAGATGGTAAAATGAGCTTAAGATCTTTGGTGCCTTCTCTTGCAAAGCATTGCCTATGAGGCTCAATGCACTTCAGCTTTTGTCCCTTCCTCATTGGGGGCTCAAGGAAAGTGCATGCCTCATGTGAAGACTCCCCTCTTGCCGTGAGAAACATAACCTATTATGGTGAATTCACTTCCAACATGCACATATAATGTGGATAAGTGAAAGGCACTGATGTTGTTGAATCCCAAGGTGTTTTCAGCTCCTCCCATCCCCATCATCCCAAACATACCTTACCCTATTGTTTATAGCTAAGGTAAGAGGTCTCATAATATTTCACATTCTCCTTTAACACCCACTCCTCAGCCTTTGAGTGCACCACATGTTCCTTTAGTTACCCATAGGGAAAAAAGAGGAAGGTCACCTATGAATGATCTACTAGTGCCTCCACTAGCTCCACCTCGTACTACATTAGTAGGGCCTTATTATGTACCAATGAAGAATATCAACAACCTCTCCCATGGAGTAGGATGGTGTTGCACCCTCGCAGGCTTCCTAGCCTATCCCAAACCTATGTTAGAACTAGCTTGCATAAGAGCATAAGTATTGTTGACAAGAAAGGGATCTAACTCATGAGGTTACTGCAAGGGTGGAAAATGCATCTTTTGAGCCCCTGTCTGTTGTTTCTTTCACTTTCGCTTCCATTTTGTCCCTACTATAATTGTAGTTTCATCATCTCCTCACCCTACTTCCACCTTCATCGCATTTCCCCATGCATTGGGAGTGACCATCAAGTCCTATACAGAATTGTTCCAAGTATTCATCTCTCCTTAATGAGAGTCGCTATTGATCATCATCTTGCTAGATGTCCCTCTATTTTCCACACTGATAAAAATGCTACACACCCAAGTGGTGTGTAGTGTTTTAATCTCTACCCAACCTATGCCAATCCTATCTCAAGACTACCATGCTATCTTTCTCGATTTCCTAAAGACTACTATAGTTGAGCAGAAGTAGTCTCCTTCTTCCTTCGAGAGGAAGTTTGAGTAGGGCCCTATCATGGAGTTCATGTGTCATAAATCTACTCTAGCAGATCCTCTTTCGATGTTTGTTCTCAAAGTAGAGCAAGCTCCAACTTCTCCTGAGTTCATCTTTGCCCCTCTTGTTAAGGTCAACGAGGAGCCTTCTTCATTTTCACCTCTTCATGGGTTTCTTACAAGTGTTGAGGATTGCATATTTGACTCATTAGAGGATATTTTGGCATTGATGATGATCTTCACATGATCCCTCTCACTCACCATGGTTGAGCTTTTGGATGATAATATTGAGGTGACTTCATCCTTGGATCTAGCTGCTAGTGGGACACTTGGGGCTGTCATTACACTCACAACCTCCCTCCCCATATGATTAAGATTGGGAAGATAATGAATTGCTGATGAATGATTTGTGAAGGCAATACCTACTTCTACATCTATATATTAGAGTATTTTTTCTTGTATTACCCAGTGCTTATCTTTTAGTGTTGTTCCCTCTCGAAGGACCCTTCTACTCCATTTGTACCTAGAAACATGGGGTTTTCTATTTTGAAACTTCTTCTATTTGTCATATCTTTAATTTTTGATAGTTGGGGACAATGCAAGGTGTTGGAGGCATTTAGGAACTCCTTCCACGTTGACCCAAGGTTTTTGTTTCTTTGTCTTAATGTTCTTTTCTTCAGATATAAGCTATGGTTGGTAGTAATGAGATATCCCTTAAGAGCATGTATCCTATCTCTTATAGGCTCTAATGTTGATTCATCAGATCCCTCTGTCTCTATGTAGATGTTGTCGAATGATGTGTCACATGTCAAGAAGTGACATTCCATGGAAACATCTTGTATGTTGACACACCACAATGTCTTCTCTCTCCTTGGAATGTCTTGTTTTTCCCTTTGAGTAGCATAATCCATTCCAAGGGGGGATATATTAGTTGTGTGTCTGATTTAGATTTTACCTAACAATCATGATGTCTATACACCACAAGATTTTCTTACCAAATTTTCAAAATTTGATCTCAACAGTATTTGCCTTTATGGGGGCACTAATACATTTGGGGGATTTTTCCGATAGTAACTTACGATGAAGGATGCCCTTTTAGTGAATTTGGCATTTTTTTTGTAATTCTCCCTGATGAAGTCACAATTTTGATGGTAATGTCTTGATTACCATCATACTTGCGATGACGTTAGGCAATATAACAAAAAAAAGACAAAAGAAAATCATTTTTTCATGGATGTAGTGCAAAAACATAGTTTGCATGGGAGAAAATAGGAGCAGAAGGTCTAACATTTTCTCATATGGCTGTAGACATACGAAGATCAAACTTCCATTTTGTCATGGTTAAATTCTCTTACTGGGTTGTCAATAATTTCACTGGGTAAGTGTTATTTTAGCCCTAAAAATTTATGGTAAAATTTTAGATTATTTCGATTACATTTATGTGATTATGGTAAATCTGTCTGTCAATACTACATAGAGATCCCCCTATTAATGTGATCATTATTATCTATATATTGTCTATCCAATAACTACCTACATGTTTTCCCCTTACAAACCTCCTAAACGAGAAAGGCCAAGTGATCTTTCATATGGTGGTCGACCTGGACTTGACTCAATTAATTTGTTGAGGGAGAAAGGGTTTTTTATGAAATGGGTGGGGGAATGGCTAGCTATGAGAAAAATAACCAGATGGTGTAAGCTAGATACATGGCCATTCAAATTAGAAATCAAAACCCTACTGCATTCCTTTTTCTTGATCACATGTGAGATGGAACAAGCAAAGTAGTGGAATTTAAATTAATGGAGTATGATTGTTGTAGGTGCCTGTGGTGGTGTCTATTTTGCTACTGGTGCTATAACTTTCTATGTTTCTCAATCTACTCAATCCATAAGATCAAATTTTGAACCCTACATGATGAGTGGATGAGGAATATTCATCAAGGACTAGGAGCCTAATTTCAACCCATTGAAAATACAATTTGACAATGTACCTATCTGGATTTGACTGTACAACTTACCCTTTGAGTACTAGGATGAGGTACCATGAGAGTGATAGGAAACAAGATGGGAAAATTCATCAAAGTGGGGGAAGGTATTGAGAAAAAATATTACAGTATGTATGATAGGATATGCATTTGATGGAACCCTGCCAAGTTGCTCCTAGAATACATTAATTTTGCAACCAATGTTAGAATATGGAAACAAAGCATGGAGGTTGAAGAAGCTTTGGAGAAAAGTAAGGCATGTAAATCTTATGGCCATACTAAATGATAATTATCTAATTTGGTGAAAGGGAAGCTTGGTGTACATGAAGCTCTAGTTCAAAAAATCATCTCTATGACTGAAACATGCTCATCTAGGCATCAATAAGAGGAGCCTAATGTTGATGCTCCAATGCTAAAAATTGGGGAAGATGCAAACTACTCATAGGAACAAATTATAATGCAAGAAAAAATTCCAATACCTCTACATTGGAAGCCTACCATGGAATTTCAATGGGTGGTTGCAAAGGAAAAACCTCAAACTGTGAAAATGATGAGATGTGAACAAGAGGATCATGGGTTGTTGATTGTAAATGGGTCACAACCCTTGGGGGACATTGCTAAAAGGATGCTACAAATCGCTCATGATAACAAGTGCAGTTCAAAAATGGATCCATGCCATACTAAAGTTGTGGCTCGATACCCTACATTTCCAAGTATAGAATATCAATAGGTAGTCGCTGAGGGAAGGGGAACCAATCCTATCTAGCAGTATGAGCACATGATTGGCATAGACATTCTTCACTCTACTATTAAATCTACAAGCCTATGTAAGGAAATGGTTGAGGACATCATGCCTCTAAAATTTGGCATGGAAGGTGGGAAGGACCATAGGGTCGACCTAAGAATAGACCTCTTCAACCTATTGGAGGAAAACATTAAGGAGCATATACCTCTACACAAAAAATTTGGTGGTAATCAGTAAGCCAAACACAAAAAAAACCAAAAAATTCAAGGTTGGAGAAAAGTGGAGAAGGGGACACAAATAAAATAGACTTGAGCTTGAAATGGTAAGTAGCGCCAAAGTTTAGATGAAGCTAGATTTTGGGAAGGGCGTTACCCTTCTTGAGGAGCCATGCTAACCCTATCGTGGAATGTCAGAGGATGAAATTCCTCTAACAATAAATGCCTAATCAAAAGGTGTATTGATCAAGAAAAAATGGATATTGTCATGTTGGAGGAAACAAAATTGAGTAATGAGGAATTTGTGAGTATGCTACGAGTGTGGAGAAGGTGGGAAGGATTGTGTGTCAATGTTGATGGTGCTTTTGGAGGATTGGATTTCCTTTAGAATCATTATAATTTTAGGGCTACTAAAATAAAAAAAAGATACCAATTATAAGCTTATGCAGGTCATCTCTCTAAATGGGACATTGACTTTCTTTTTGATGAACATTTGTGGACCTATGGGTACAGGGAATAAGAGAAATGTATGGAATCAAATTGGACTTCAACTATAGAATTTGCAGTAACATCTGATTATTTTAGGAGGTGATCTCAATGCCATGAGATGGTCCTTTGATAAGAAAGGGGGAAAGCTACCTTTGGGTGTAGTATACACTAAGTTTAATAGTTTCATTTTTAATAATAGAATGGAGGAAATTCAACCTAAAGAAGGAAATTTCACAAAGACTGACAAAAGAAAATAATTTTAAAACATTACAAAAAAATTAGAAAGATTTTTATGGCTAGATCTTGGGAGGAAAGTTATTTCATCTTTGAAATCTTGACACTACCCTTTTTCATCTCAGATCATTACCCCAAAGTTCTATATTGCCAAGATGACATGACATTGATTCAATCCCCATCCAAATTTGAATCGATGTGGTTCCACGATCTAAATTTTATCTCTTTAGTTTATCAATGGTGGAAGGATGCTCCCTTTGTGCTTGGCTCCAAAGCATACTACTTTGTGTCTGGCTCCAAAGTAGTCTATCATTCTTGTACTTGTAGTACGGGAATGATAAACCGTATATTGCATGTGTTAGAAGAAGATATGCTTCCCTTAAAAGTTTTTGAGGTTCCAGGTACTTTAAAGTTATTATGATACATAGTGTAATAGTAATTTACTTATTGATCACTATTTTTCGAATATTAATGATCCCCTGATTTTTTTGTAGGGAATAATGTTTTTTGGAGAAAACATGATGACTTGAGTTTGAAGATATTCGGGCCCACCATACGTGAATGGTGGAACATCATATCCAAATAAACCCCAATTCACTATTTTGATTTCATATCATTGCTAAAATAGTTTTCCTTTGATCCATTTTGTGGACATCTTTGAAGGTAGCTTCACTTCATTTATGAATCTAACAAGTTTATTTTTGCTTACAAGGTGGAACAAGCAAGATACAAACTTAAAGAAACTTTTCATATAGAATATGACCGAGTGTTTTGGAGATAAAATATTTGACCAAAATAGGCTCGTTGAGAGAATTGGCTTATATTTGAAGTATTCGAGGGACAAGTATAGGACCACATTAACAAAAGACTCTAACTGTGAGTGTCCCCCCAACATTCTTGTGAAAGAGTGAGAAGGTTTGATTTTGGACGCATAGGAGAAAATTGGTAGGAAAGCAAGATATACACCACCATACACCACAAGAAGGTATATGATACTCTTAATAATGTAATTAATTATGTACTCATTACTCTTTATACTTATATGATCTAACATATTTCAAAATTTTCAGAGGCTAAATGACACATCAAAGGCCACTAAGGCAAGACTAGAAAAACACGACCAACACAAGATCGACT
This sequence comes from Chamaecyparis obtusa, assembly GCA_027943335.1. NCBI lineage: Eukaryota > Viridiplantae > Streptophyta > Pinopsida > Cupressales > Cupressaceae > Chamaecyparis > Chamaecyparis obtusa. The sequence continues at coordinate 1,303,302 of BSBK01013024.1, read as the reverse complement.
TTGGTGGTTATTCAAAACTTGTTGCAGGAGTTGTAAGTATTAGTAAATGAAAAATTGTGTCAAAATATTTATAAATTGTAAATAATTTTGTTTTGATAAAACAATGCAAGAAAAACTCACGAAACCAAGAAAAAATGTAGGGCTCTCAATTCAAAAGAGCACTTATAGTAGAAGATAATAAAATTGGCTACCAGCAAGGCTATAGAGATGTCGCTGAATAGATACGAGAATTGAGTGCGCAAGGTTCTAGTGATGGATCTATTGAACATGCAAATAAGCTAAATAAAAATTATTTCAAATTGAATACTTCACCAATTAGTCTATTTTATGTTAAATTCCAACATAAAGTGACTATATTTGTTTTAAATAAACAACCAATGATAACAATGCGCATGACATTGGAATGCAGCCTGCCAATCCTGTAACACAATACATGGATGATGAAGATTTGAATATGGTGCATACCAGTGGTGGAGGTATACATTTTCTATTCAATTTTTTTTTATGTAATTATTAATACAAGTAAACATCTTGAATTGAAATTGGTGTAGTGATACAAATTTTATTTAAATCGGTGTTTGGATTAACGTAACATTTTGTATTGCAACTCTAGAGGATCTAGCCGAGGTCTATGTCCATGAGAACGTAGAGGTTGAGGCCACACAAAATGATGTGGCCAAATCAGGTAAAGAGAACCACGATTATGCTGCTTAAACTAATGAAATACTTGTAACAATTATAATAAAATGTTTTTAATTTAACCCTTTTATTTGTTATTGCAGAGGACCCCCCCTTTGCATCTACATAGGACTAGGCATACATCGAGAGTATGAGCTAAGGGCAGAAGAACTAATGTGGGGGGAAATGATGATGACACTGATGATGTTCTTAGAAAATACATAGACCAAAAAAACAAGAGAAAAAAGAAATAAATTTAATCTACCTTATTTGATAATGATTGAATTTAATGTGTCAATGAATATTATTATGTGGTTATGAATGTTCATGAATTTTATAATGTGTTAATGAATGTTAATGAATATTGATGAATCTTATGTGTTAATGAATGCTATGTGATAATGAATGAATGTTACATTTTATTAAGGAATGAATGAATTATTAGATGTTAATAGGGAATTTAGAGTGATGTTAGGGGGAGGGAAAAATTAACTTCCACCTTCACATGGTTGACCATGTTTAGTAGAGAATATTAAACTATTCTCGAAATAAAGTGAAGCTTAATTAGGCTGTTTCTTATCTAGGGTCCCAAATGTACCTGATAGGTTATCCAAGAAATCTCAATCACTCTCTCTTAGACACCAAACCATTTATAACAGTCACTGGGACCAAAATAGTAACAAACCCTCTATTACGACAATCAAGCCTAGTAGCCCTCATGACTTCACTATTTAGCCCTTATAGGTCATGTTGCCATCATTGGCATTATAATAGATGTTTATCTTTATTGTGCATTTCATTACATTCCATAGGGCACATAGGCCCAATTTACAATGTTTAGAGACCTATTAGGTCCATGATGTCTTCACTTTCTCAAGGTTACTATTATCACTAGCAATTGCACTCGTGAGAGCTAAGTGTGAAACCTAGCAATCTTGTGAAACATGGGAATACTTTTAGGTTGTGGGTGACCTATAATGAAATTAGACCTTCAGGATAAGGGTTGTCTTCCCTTGAATTACCTTGAAACTAAACTTTCAAAATATGCCCCCTTTTACCACATATCACAATATATCTTTAATCGGTCTTTGATACTCCCATACCACTTTTGAAAAAAAAAACAACTCGAGCCCTAACTACAAATTCCATGAGAATGATGCCATTGTTTTGGAGATGTTTCTAATTTGTTGAGAAGGAACTAGATTTTTTTGTAGCTTGAAATGGCAAGTTTTGAGTTTAAGAGGTAGACATCATGTTCTTCTTGAGACACTCCTACATTCACTTCTTCATAAGTGTTTTTGCTCAGACAATAATTGCCCTTCAAGGGTGGCTTTGTGATGGATGCCCTTGAAGGATTCCTATGGTTTGAGCAAGGGCATTAATTGCAAATCAACACAATGTCATAGATTCTTCTACACCTGTACATGGAACAAACAAGTTGAGTGAAAACATGGTACTTTTCCTCCTTACATCAATTCAAGTTTACACCTGTCTTGAGCATGGTTTACTTTGATAGCTTATGGCTATGCATATACATGCATAATTGTAGATATAGATAAGTCATTAGATATTAGTTATTTCTTAGATCTTCTAGATCTAATCCATCTTCATTATGCAGGCTTTGGAGCAAGTCAGGAGTTGGAGTGGACTAGAGCTAGGAACAAGGAGCAAAACTCTTTTCAATAATAGGAAATGACATGTACCCCATTATCTATTTATATTTACTTGTGTAGTGTATATATAGCCATAGATTATTTAACACTATGCTCATGGCTTGTGTGAGCTCATATGATTTGCTTTGCTTTCTTTTTTGTGCATGCATGTCATTAATGTTTAGATTTTTTCATATGATCCAACACCTATATGTTATTTCATTTCATATCTGATTTTCCTTTCTTTCCTTTACATGTACTTTCAGCTTAGCTTAAGAAATGAACTCAAATCTTAATTAGATCGTTAATAATTTACAAACTAGGGTATCTTATCAAATCTCAGTTAGCAAATAGGCTACCAATTGCTACCAATTGAATGAACATGAAAATGGGTAACATTTACTTCATGTATTCAATTACTAAGTTGGTTAAGTGATGTAGAGGTAAGGGAAAATGGGTCCCAACACAAATGGACTTGTGATCAATCCATTCATAATACAAATTCTGATTTCTAACTCCACTCCTGACCTTGGGCACAATCCTTATCCCCTTGACTGGCCTAATAATTGACTCCAACATACATGGGTGCCTCTGATCATCCTAAGTGTCTTAACATACTCCAAATAACATAAACACAAGTTCCCAAACCCTACTAGGCAATCTTTTAATCCAAATGACCAAATTGCTCTTTCTAGGCCTGCTCCTCTCTAATTCCATTAAGGAACCTAACTCAACCCAAGGATTCAACAAGTGACTTGGAATTCAGTCAAGGCGTTAGACTCAACTCAAAGGTTTAACATGAGGCTCTAACTTTAGGTAACCAAAACATCTTACTTTTGAATAAATTCACTTCCATTCACCATCCAAATAAACTTCTTACATCACCATCCTAATTGATTCCAAAATTCATTCTCAGACTTGGGCACAATTTGTATCCCCCTTACTGACCCAAAACTAGACTCCAACACACATCATTAAACATCTCCCTCCTTCGGAGAATATGTTCAGACTAACAACTGGTGTTGTTCCATGCACCCTTTCCTACACTTTTCCACACTAACAGTCACTATCCTGTATTCTCCTTATCTTCCCTGCATTCAAAGCATAATAAAAGGCATATAATACAATAGTGGATGCCTCCCACAAGACACATAAGTTGCAAATAGTGGGAGTGTCCCTTCAAAAATTATTTCGGATCCACGTATGTTGTGTATTTGTAGCATTTTACATCAAAATCAAATTAGAAGTTCAAGGTACTTCAATTATAAGAGTAAAAAAGGTATCATTCCAACTTTGTTGACTCTTTTGGTTACTTTCTTGCAACTAGTATTGACCTTTCACCTCTTTTTTTATGTTATATCAGTGCATTGAATTTTGACTTCCTATACGCACGCACAACTTAGGTATAAAATGTTTAGTGTTGGTTAATCAAACATGAGTACAGGTACAAATTTGATTATCTTGCCTCCTATTTATGTTGTAAAAAACAATAGTACGTAATGTTGTTTAAAATTAAAGTAGTATATTTTAATCTTTAAAAAAATTTATTTTGTATGTTTTGTTGAATAATTATGTTTTAGACATTAAATCTTGTTAGGGTAGTTTATCCTTGATGTTTTGTTGAATAATTGTGTTTTAGACATTGAACCTTGAAGGTATCTTCACAATTTGATTCTTGTTCTAACATAAGGAACAATACCTTTAGCATTCAGTTGGGATGCCTATAGCACTAAATTTGCAAACATGTCCCTATGAACTCGATACAAGTTCCTACAAGGTGTAAAGGTAATGATCCTTATGTTAGAACAAGAATAGTGAGTGGACATTAATATATGGACATAGTTTAGTATTATATTACTGTCCATATATTACTGTCCACTCACTATCCACTTTCAAACAGACCAAGATTGGTTTTAGGGGTTGTTACAACACTACAAATTTGACAATTTATTGGAGATAATACCTTTACACCTTGTAGGAACTCACTATTATTGCTCATGTTTGAAAGTGGATAGTGAGTGGATAGTAATATATGGACATAGTTCAGTATTATATTACTATCCACTCACTATTATAGAAGTTTTAATCTGTTCCTAAGAATGGAACAAATATATAAATGAATGAAAAGCCCAAAAGGAAACATGATGAGTGATACATTTTCTCAATCCTATGTTGATGTAGATTTAAGTACCTAAACATTGTAATACATTGATAACCTAAAATAATGTACTATAACATTACTTACTAATTCTAGCTGAGCTATTGACGCAGGATAGGTAAGGAGGATCCAATTAAGGACAGTCCAAACTTGGAGCCAAACACCAACAATGCAGAATAACACAACAAGATAATGTTTCAACATAATTTACATTAACATGCCCAACTGTAAGGCCTTCTGGGTTAGGGTTAAATACAATCAAAAGTATTTATGCAATCTTCTAGCTAGTCCAGCTCTAAAACAATCAACAACTGATGGAAACACTAAGGCATATCTAAACTTGAGCTCGCAAGCCTCCAAGCAATCTCCTTGTCTCCAAGCATGCAAAACACTAGCTCTACTATTATAACTATCAGATAACAATCTGATCTTCAAGATCTCGCAGGATCCAAATCTATCCTTATATCTGCTACTTCTACTGACTCACTCTAATCTACTGCCTAAACAACTACCAAAATGCTCCTTAAATACATTTCCTCAACCACAAGTTGACTAGAAAAAATAATTAACTCCTAAGCATAGTCGACTTCTATTACAAACAAATATTAAATGCAACAACAGTCAGCTCTCAAATATCCTTACAAACATTTAATTCTCCATGTCAACCTCTAGATCTACATAGGAGAATACAACAAAATCTACCAACAATAAATGCACCAAGTCAGCCAACCAAATCTCCAAAAACTCCAGTTGGTAAACCAGAACTACCGAGCACTAGAGAAATAACCGAGCACTAGTGAAACAACTGAGCATGTCAAGCATCACCGAGAAACACAAGCACTTTGACTGAGCACCACAGGAATTACCGAGTACAATTTCCACTAAGGGCTAGAGGTTTCACCGAGTTCCTTCCGTGACCAAGCTTCCTTCAATAACCGAGACCATCAATTAAAGCTGCAACCGAGTAACACATAACCAATTCAACACACCACCATGCAGATTTGCCGAGTACCCTAGAATGCCCCTACATCAGAAGCCCCATGTTTAAAAAGACATTCTCATATGCTAGAATAACATCTTCTGAGATTCAACACATAAACCCCGAACTAGTTCTTCACATACAAGCCCTTTAACTCTTCACCTTGCATACTCTTCCACTTCTACTTCCTCTATCTTTTCAAATATTTTTGTGATAAAACATAGGCTTGTTCTCCATACTGATCCTTCCTTTCAACATTCCTCAACTCATCTCGGCTACCAAAGCTCAGGTTTCTCCTACTGAGTGTTGTATCCAACAAAGGCATAAAGGAAAACTTCTTGTTATTCTTCTCAATAGTAAACATATTCTTGACACAATCATACATAGCTCTACAATCATACTGCCAAGGTCTATCAAGCAATATCTGACAACAATTCATCTCCATAATATCACACAACACTTGATCCTCATACTGGCCAATCTAAAAATCAACAAGGCATAGCTGCCTCACTTCTAGAGCATGAACATCTTGTAACCAACCAATCCTATAAGGATAATGATGTCTCATTCTCTTAAAACCAAGTTTCTGAACCATTTCGTCAGCTACAAGGTTATCAGTACTACCACTATTAACAATTATATCAAAAATTTTACCTCCTGACTTGCACTGAGTTCTGAACAAATTACTCCTCTGACAAGGTTCCTCCTTTGCATGAGCAATGTTCTCTGGACATACAAGTTCTCAGATTTAGGTTCATTCTAAATGTTCTCATTTACCACAGCAGTCCTTCGGTCACCAAATTTCTTTTGTGTACACTCAAAAGATCGATGTCCTTCTTCACCACAATTATAACAAGTACCCTTAATGATAACCCTACCTATCTTCTTTTTCAGTTCCACAAATTTTAGTTCATCTTCAACAACCAATTTATCCTTCACCGAGTGATCAATCTTCTCCTTCCCTTGGGAACTACTATGTTGTCTCCTTTTTAACTTATCTTCTACCTTCAAAGCATACTGATAAGCATCTTCAACTGAATCAATCTTTAGCATACCAAGCTCATCCTAAATATTGAATCTCAAACCATTCACATACCAAGCTACCTTTTCTTTACCAAGTTCTCTATGTCCAGATCGAGTAGTCAACTTATAGAACTCCTCGGTATAGTCCTCCACAGTCAAATCTTTTTACTTCATATTTTGCAACTTCTTAAACAAGTCAAGCTCATAGTTGGAAAGTATGAATTTAGCTTTCAATTTAGTCACCATCAACCTCCACTGAATTATCTTCATTTCACCTTCATCTTCTCTATCTTTTTGTAATTCTTTCCACCAAAGAGCAGCATGTCTTTTCAACTTATCCTGTGCCAATCTTACTCTAAGAGGATCTTCAATTTCTTCAAGCTCAAAGAATTCTTCTAATTCACCAATCCAATCAATCAAATCCTTAGGTCTCAAAGTGCCAGAGAAAGTAGAAACTTTCATTCGGTAACTAGTACTTAACCGAGTTCTAGATCTATGCAACTGACCAATTCTGTCTTCACCAGATCTATCTCTCTGGTCATCTCCACTAGATCCTTCAGTACCAAGATTCCTCGGCATACCAACAATAGCTCTCATGACCTCAGAGATCATGTCATTCTTCATCAATTCCATCTCAGATCTGAAATCAACTTTAACCTTCTCTATAATATTTGATTCCACAGTATCACATAGATCTTCAATTGCTCTAGGGTCCAATCTTCTCAGAGGAATCCTTCAAGATCTTCGAAAACCCAAAGCAATAAATCACCAACCAAGGTCTTAGTGCAAATAGCCTCAACTTGGAGATCAGTTTACACACTCAAGAACTTCAAGCTCTGATACCACCTAATGCAGGATAGGTAAGGAGGATCCAATTAAGGATAGTCCAAACTTGCATCCTAACACCAACAATGTGGAATAACACAACAAGATAATGTTTCAACATAATTTTCATTAACATGCCCAACTGTAAGGCCTTCCAAGTTAGGGTCAAATACAGTCAAAATTATTTCTGCAATCTTCTAGCTAGTCCAGCTCTGAAACAATCAGCAACTGATGGAAACACTAAGGCATATCTAAACTTGAGCTTGCAAGCCTCCAAGAAATCTCCTTGTCTCCAAGCATGCAAACCACTAGCTCTTCTATTACAACTATCAGATAACAATCTGATCTTCAAGATCTTGCAAAATCCAAATCTATCCTTCTATCTGCTACTTCTACTGACTCACTCCAATCTACTGCCTAAACAACTACCAAAAAACTCCTTAAATGCATTTCCTCAACGACAAGTCGGCTGGAAGAAATAATTAACTTCTAAGCCAAGTCAGCTTATATTACAAACAAATATTAAATGCAATAATAGTTGGCTCTAAAATAGCCTTACAAACATTTAATTCTCCATGTCGGCCTCTAGATCTACATAGGAGAATACAACAAAAGCTACCAACAATAAATGCACCAAGTCAGCCAACCAAATCTCCAAGAACTCTAGTTGATAAACCAGAACTACCAAGCACTAGATAAACAACCAAGCACCAGTGAAACAACCGAGCATGCCAAGCATCACCAAGCAACATAGGCATCTCCAAGAAAGCACGTCAACTAAGCACCATAGGCATCACCGAGTACAAGTTCTATCGAGCGCTAGAGGTTTCACCAAGTTCCTTCAGTAACCGAGCTTCCTTTAATAACCAAGACTGTCGGTTAAAGCTACAATCAAGCAACACAAAACCAATTCAAAATACCACCATGTAGATTTGTCAAGTACCCTAGAATGAACCTGCATCAGCTATGAATGAGATCATGTGTATGAGTGTTTGGTATAGGGAACCTTGGCAGTCTAAGATACACTTCCTGCAGTGCACTATGCATCAGTGTCCCATATGTTTGAAAGAGGATAGTGAGTGAACAATAATATATGGACATAGTTCAATATTATATTACTATCCATATATTACTGTCCACTCACTATCCACTTTCAAACATATGGACAGGTTTGAAAGTGGATAGTGAGTGGACAATAATATATGGACATAGTTCACTATTATATTACTGTCCATATATTACTTGCTCAATGAGATCATATGCATGAGTGTCCCATATGTTTGAAAGTGGATAGTGAGTGGACAGTAATATATAGCCATAGTTCAGTATTATATTACTATCCACTCACTATCCACTTTCAAACATATGGACATGTTCGAAAGTGGATAGTGAGTGGACAATAATATATGGACATAGCTCACTATTATATTACTTTCCACTCACTATCCACTTTCAAACATATGGACATGTTTGAAAGTGGATAGTGAGTGGGCAGTAATATATGGTCATAGTTCACTATTGTATTACTGTCCACTCACTATCTACTTTCAAACTGACCAAGATTGGTTGTAGGGGTTGTTACAGAAGTTTTAATCGGTTCCCAAGACAAATTAAAATACACGTGGGGAAGAATATCTCTACACAAAGGAAACAATAACCATATTGAGTTAAATTTTGAAACTAATTCAAAAAAGAACAAGAAATCAGACACGATGTTTGCTTAAAGTTGGAATTAAGTGATTTTTGCACCGAGTTTCCAATGTTGAGGTCCCCGAGTGTCTAATTCATTGGGTTGAACTCCATTGATGTACTCTCTACATGAGGGATAAAGATGGAGAAGATGTACAATATAACATGGATAGGAGGTTAAATAAAGCCATTCGTGAATTTTCTAACCCTCCTCACAAAGAGAATGTTGAACAAAAAATTACAATCCTCCTCATAGAAAGAATCTTGAACATGTCCTAAATAATGGATATGCTAACCCACTTTTCGAACATAATAATGAAACATGAAAATCCCAAAAGGAAACATGATGAGTGATGTAGAGGAATAATGAACTCGCAATCTTTCTTGAGGATCAATTGATCTAACACTATAAATTTGACAATTTATTGGAGACAATTTGTCATATCACATAATGCACATAAGCAAGAAAGATTTGGAATCTCAAAATAAATGATGGGTTCTTCATTCCTATAAAATTCAAGGTAATTCACATTCAAACTTACTCCAAAATCCTTATTTCTATTTTGAAGGTGTCTTCGCAATTTGATTCTTGTTCTAGCATAAGGAACAATACCTTTACATCTTGTAGGAACTCACTATTATTGCTCATGTTTGAAAGTGGATAGTGAGTGGAAAGTAATATATAATATTATATTACTGTCCATATATTACTATCCACTTTCAAACTAACCAAGATTGGTTGTAGGGGATGTTACAACACTACAAATTTGACAATTTATTGGAGACAATTTGTCATATCACATAATGCACATAAGCGAGAAAGCTTTGGAATCTCAAAATATATGATGGGTTCTTCATTCCTATCAACTTCAAGGTAATTCACATTCAAACTTACTCCAAAATCCTTAGTTCTATTTTGAAGGCGTCTTCACAATTTGATTCTTGTTCTAATATAAGGAACAAGACCTTTAGCATTAAGTTGGGATGCCTATAGCACTAAAACTGCAAACATGTCCCTATGAACCTGATACAAATTCCTACAAGGTGTAAAGGTATTGTTCCTTATGTTAGAACAAGAATAGTGAGTGGATAGTAATATATGGACTTAGTTCACTATTATATTACTGTCCACATATTACTGTCCACTCACTATCCAATTTCAAACTGACCAAGATTGGTTGTAGGGGCTGTTACAACAGTACAAATTTGACAATTTATTAGAGATAATTTGTCATATCACATAATGCACATAACAAAGAAAGTTTGAAGAAATTTAATACAATAACTACTACATTCGTGCATTGATGAGAATCAATGATCGAAGTTTTTAGATTCTGAGAAGACGTATATTCAGTGGAGGCTAGAAGGTCCATATTTGTGGAGATTTGATAGATCTCTAAAATTCTAGAGAATATCTTCTTTACTAAGTTGAGGAGACACAAAAGTGAGGACGAGGGTTTCTAGATTAAGTACCAATGCAAAGATGATGATTCAATAGCCTAGGTCTATGAAACTTACACAAATATCCATTCTTTAGCCTCCACTCATACCTCTTCTCATAATCTAGAAACTTTGAATACTATTTCTCATCCATGCATGAAATGTGCTAATGATCATATAAAATTCCTTCAGGCCTCCAATATTGATGAGCTGCACAAGTGTAAAAGGTTTTTGCAAGACTGGGATCAATTATTTGGTCAATTATGAGAAGGTAAACAACAAGATAATATTATTGTATCTTTTGTTTCTTTTATCCATTCATATTTTTTGCATTCTCTTCATCTTTAGTAATGTATTGGATACTATGTAGTGTACATAAAGGCAAGGTGGTGATTATTCTCAACAATCAGCAGGCATAAGTCTTCTAGGCCTTACCTAATAGCTAGGACTAAAGATAGCAGAGCTCAAGAGACCATAATAGTTGGTCTTCATCTTTGGTCCATATGATTGAGGAAACATTTTAGCTTTCATTAGCTCATCAAATGCGGTGATCTGAAAGATTTTAATAGATAATATTTTCATGTATAACATACATTATTTTAGTTTGACGCTACATGAATTTATCTATTTCCCACACTTGTCGACTGTGGAGACAACGATAAATAAGCATCCCCTCCCATGGCCTGAGTAATGTAGGCCACATGAGGAGATGCTTCATTATTGTTGTCCTCATAGTCGACAAGTGCATGAAGTAGATAAATTCATGCAACATCAACTTAAATAATATATGTTATCATGAAAATATTCTATTAAATTCTTTCAGATCCCCATATTTGATGAGCTAATGAAAGGTAAAACATTTTGTCAGTAATATGGACCAAAGACGAAGACCAACTATGATGGTCTCTTGAGCTTTGTTATCTTTAGTGTGCCATATCATCGTAATTACGATGACTATTCTGTCAGACAATGCAAACCGTCTAAATGTTTGTCAAGATGCGACGAGTATATCGTCAAAAAATCTATCAGATTGCGATAGATTTTACAATGACATTCTGAACCTCTGATGGGAAATGTTGTTGGCTTACGACAGACCGCATCCATCAGAAATGTTATCAGAAGGTGACAAGGACACCGTCGAAACCTCTATCGGTTTGCAATGATAATTATGACGGTATGTTGTATCTCCAACGGGACATGTTGTCGGACTCTGACGACACTTGCCATTGGTATATGATGACTATTTTGACCATTTCTATGTTGTTTTTCTAATGATTTTCATGATTTATGACGACATGTGGCATCAAAAAATACCCCCTTTGTATTGTGCATTGTGACGTGGGGACCATCAGAAGTGGTGTCGAAATTGCGATGGTTGTTTTTGGTGACAAATTTTTTGATGAAATTATACCTGTGATGGTTTCTATCATAATTACAATGGAGAGCATCGGAATGACCATCGAAAAATAGCCTCAAATGTACTAGTGGGGCCAACCCACTATCTTTGTGTTTCGATCTTGTCCTATCATATACCTATCTAGCTTAATGCTACACGTATCAACATGATCATAATTTTCCCTATCACATTCCTATCTAGCATTCACTATGCATGTTAGTGCATGTAGCTAAGCTATCTTATCACATGCCTATCTAGCATTCGCTACGCATGTTGGTGCACTATCAAAGCCTTCCTATCACATTCTTATCTAGCATTCATTACGTATGTCATAGAATTATCAAAATCACCTATCATATAATTATCTGGCATAACACAAATTGCCACACATATTGGTATACCATCAATTGTCCGATCTCTAATAGGTTGTCTTCATCATCTAGCACACTCATCTGCAGCTTGTGTGTTGGATGCAACTCAAAAACAATTCAAGATTTCTTAGCTGGAGGCAACCCCATGTGACATAATTCCTTGTAGGTAAGTTAGGTAAGTTTTCCTTTAGCTTTACATCTCTCTATGGTATGATATGCCTGCTAAAGTGAGGGAAAAATATAATGGCCTAAATTTGTACACTTGTGTAAATTTTCATTTTGTATCACCCTCACCTTAGCCTAAGACTCAAATCCTTGTCATACACTTGCATCCGCTTGCATTGTCATGTCATCACCCAATTCAGGATTTCGATCATCTAGCTTGGATGACACAAGTCACACACGTGCCACAAAGACGTCAACGCTATGCACTAGCATCCACAAATTTATAAACACAGAGGCTATCTTTTAGGTGTTACGAACGACCAATCTGCATTCATAATGCCCAAATCCTCTACATGCCTCTATGGGATTCAACTTTTATGCAAATATAAGGCCTTCTCTCACCCTTGTTTGGGTCTTCTTGCTTCTTGATGTTTCTTTCTTGATTACTCATACTTCTTGGCTATTTTCCCACTCCATTCTCATGGTTTTTGGCTCCATAGTTCCACTCTCATTGTGGCTTTGATCACACCAACATTACTTTCTCTTAACCATCAGCATTGGGATTCCATATCTTCAAATGGAGTCTTCTCCACTTGTGTTTTGAATAACATATCATACTCTTTATTTACTTCTATTTATATTATCATCTGCTATTCCATAGAGTTATCTATCATTGTTTTATCATGTCTTTTTGGTTGTTATGGGGGTGCGAACACCGAAGTAGAGATCTAAATGAGATAGGTCACCAAAAAGCCACCCAACATTTTTCTTTATTTCCATGTGTACAGGTTTCATGGAGTGGTGAGTTCAACAAGTTACTTCTTCAAGATTTGAATCTAGTATTCTCTCTCCTTCTTTGTCATTTACATGACATAATAATAATATCTCTTATTTTGTTAATATATTTCTCTTCATTTAGTCCATTTATCTAGTTTTTGTTATCTTTTCTCAATTCTATTATTGTCTCTATACACTATCTATATGGGATGTGTGCACGTTGTGCTAGCATCCCATACCCACGGTGTCGTCCACAACTCATGCTGGTGTCTGAGGCAGTGAGCTTACAGAGTTAGTGTATGTTCTTTGTATTTAGCTCATTCATTTCCAGTAACCTAAATACTTTTATCTGTTAGTATACTTGAATTATTAGTGTTTGTTTGCATTTAGTTTTTAGTTAAACAAAAGCATTTGCATTTAAACACTTTACATTAATTAAACTCTTCTACAACAAAACTCCACTTGATCTCCCTAGCTTTGTGTGCTTGTTAAGTGAGGTGGAGCAAGGGAAGGTAACAATCCTCATTGTGCATAAAGTTTTCACCCAACAACCATTTTAGGCCAATGTGGACCAGTTTATCGTATGTCTTATCCAATACAACCAACCTATCATCATCTATATGTCCTAGGAAGAGATCCTGGGGCAGTGGGAATATTAATCTCGTGGGTGTATCCATATCTCTTGGCTATATAGGCTAATTCCTTACCTTTAGCTCTCAAAGTCTGCTAAATGCTTATGCCACATTTTGAATATGTTACCTTTTATAGAGTAGTCAACCAGCTTTGTAAACATTTTGAATTTACTCCACAACAAAGAGAATGTCACGTCAACTCACCAAAGTACTTTGCTCATTTCCAAGGATTGCCATTTGTCTATTCTCTGGAACTCCAAGCCCAATTTTGGTTGTCGATAGTCCCATCAGAAGAGATCCATACTCCTTGAATTATGAGAAAAGGCAACTGCATTTACTTGTAGTTTAAAATGAAAGATTATTTTTGATATCCTTGTGTGCTAACACATTTTATCGCAACATTTAGCATTAATACCTATCATTTGGAGGAAATTAGTGATATCTAGCTAGATTTCACATGCTCATCATTTTTAATGCTTGTACTAATGATGTTGAGATATCCTTCTTTCCACTAGGTGAAAAATCAGAGAATGTTTTGCTACCACCTTGGCAACCAACCTAGAAGGATGATGTCATAATCGTTCATTGCATATTAAAGCCACAAGACAAAAAATGGAAATAAAAGAAGATGAAAAAACAAATTGCAAAGAAATGCAAAACTTAGGTAATGTTCACAACTCTACTAGGGCTATGGATGCCCGAATGGTAGTACAATAGTGTTAATGACTGTTAAGGCAATAATCTCATTGAGGCTATAGATACCTGACTCATAATGAGGCTATATTCAGTTGGATTTGAAATTGATCTCACCTACATAGTCTAGCGGGCAAGTAGAAACCATTTCACCACCTTAGCAAACAAAATGATTAACTCCTTGCACACATAGTAGATCCATTAGTGATCTAATTCCATTTTTTGACAAGTTAATCTAATGCTTGATTAATATTGTTGTCACTAAAAGATATCAAATATAAAATTTAAGTACAAAGTTGGGATTAAACTTGGTCACTCGCTTTCTATTCTTGGTGTACCCCTTTCCTCTATGGGTGTTGGTTTTGTTGATTTGGCTTGTTTGATTTATGAACATGATTTTCTGGCATCTCTTGGCTAACCTTGCTTGTGATTTTTATCTCTTCTCTCTCTTTGTGTTTTTATCTTGCAATTGGTCTTGTGCCTTGAGTCTTGTGGTTTGACATGTGCCTCTAATTTAATATTTTGGATTTCTTTTAAAGAAAATCTTTGATCTTCACTTTTGCATGTAGGCTTCTGGCACCTCAGACAATTGCCCAACAACTCTCGAAGATAATCGATTTGAAAAATCTAAAGCAAGTTGACTCTCCAACCCAATATATAAGGCTCTAGTTTGCACAACTAAAGTTTTTATGGTTCGCTCTCTGCAGGGCAAGATCCCCTGAAAGTCTCCAAAGTGTAGATTCCTTCTACATCGTGGGGCCTAAAACACCACCCCTGCTCACCCTTCGATCACAAGATCATATGGAAGCATGCTCACAACTTCAAAAGTCCAGATGATGACTAACACATGTTAGCTCATTAGAGTTTCTAGCCATTCTATGGAGAATACACTCTCCCAAGTTTTTCTAGCCCACCACGTATCCTCTTGGACACCAACACTCAAACGAGTCCCACCGATACATTATTTGGGAATTTTCCTTTCTGTGAGGAATTCTACAACTAATAGCTTCCTAGATAACTATTCCCTTAGTGCCATTCGAATTGGCCCATGCAATCATGGTGTCTTTAATCAAGTCACCACAATTTTTTCTTTTGAGCCTAGTTGGTAGGCATGTTGCGATCAACCAATTAGAAAGATACATTCATCTGCAACACAAGGAATTGAGCGATCCATGCTAAAATTTTTGGCACGTTGATCGATTATAACAAAATTATAATCATTCTTGATCACACTGACTGAGGGTTGTTATATAAAATTCTGGAGGCTTGCAAAATGAAAGAGGTTCAAAATATTAGACTTTGGTTCAATAGGCAATGAAATAAACTGTATCATTTGTAGAGGTTTTATTTTTTTGAGATCAAGACTCTATGGCCTTTCAACTAGGGGTGCATACTGTAGCATATATTTTATGTGGCATTCTCTTTCGCCTTGGCATGTTTGATTTTAATAAATTACGGGGATTGTGTACTCGATGCCTTTTCCTTTTTATTAATCATTGCATCATGTGTCAAACTCTTAAAGGTTTGGCCTAGTTTATTTATGTTTTTGATAACTTGCTCCTCAATAAGATGTTTTATAGGAAGTGAGGTCTTTTATTTCAACCCTTATTTGAACTATTTATGTCTATCTCAAAATAGTGTCATGTACCATGTCCGTTGTTGAGGAGACTTGCATTTGCTTTAGGAGTGATGTGCCTTAATTCAAACCCTTGCAGATGCCTCTTGTGGCCAAATATGAATGTATGAGCCCTATGTCCAGTGACTTTGGCTTCTTGTTCTCTTACCAACAATGAAGGGAACGTGGTGCACCATGTCCTAAACAAATGAAAGCATAAAACTCTGACCAAAAAGACCAAACACCTACAAATACCACTTGACAAATTCTTAGCTTGTCCAACAAAGCTTTGATTTAGCGCTTCACCTCCACTTAGCATAGGTTGTTTGATGAAGGTTGTATTCTTCCTTTTTCCCAAACACCAAAAGAAGAGCCGACTTCTATAAAGCCTTGGAGGTTGTGTTGTAGGGCGCATCCTGTCCCACTCCTGCAACACTTCTAGACTACCCTCATCTAGGTGCGACCTAGATCCAGGATCAAGAATAAACATAATAAGATATAAATAGAACATGTTTAGTATGTGGCCTCACTCATAATGTATACATTACCACTAGGAAGTGTCTTTAATAAAACCATTCAACACCTTGCATTAATAGTTAAAGATCCCTCCACAATCAAGGGACAAAGGTTTGTTATCCCATGAAGGACCCAATCAAATCAAATGACACTCAAAGCCTAAATAGCATTGAAAGTTCATTTTCATTGTATTAAGACATATTATGCACCATTTAGTAGTGTATGTTTGTAGGTGATTGAATATATTATGCACCAATAATTGTACATATTTGTACATAAATACAATATATTTATTACATAAATAGACTATATTAAAAGTCTTGGAGCATTCTATGGTGTTTGTATTTGTAAATAGTGAAGTTTAATTCATAATAATAATGTGATTTTTTTGGTGCAACTTGATGTGTATTACAAACATAATTTGAACAATAGCAATGAACTTGTAGTGTTTATTTAATAGTAACACGGTGAATGATAATTGAAATATCTACGCAATTTTTTTGGTACTTTTATTTTTTAAATAATAGCTATCTAAATAATTATTTTGTTTAGCAATCAAGATGACAAAAGATGGACCCCTATACTTTCCCCTAACACACAATTTCATTTGCTTAAAGATTTACTAATTGACCCCATAAATTGTCCAACTTTAGACCAAAAACAAATCACTAATTAACCTTCCACAGCTTTTCAACATTACACACCAAGATGTAATTGGTCATTTCAATCAGCCTTAAATCTTTCATTTGCTGGGCTTCTGATTTCCTTAACAATTAAAAAATATTATCGCAGGAGTAAGGTTTATTGAGAGGGGAGGAAATCAGCGTGACATTTAACGTGGCGGCCTTATTGATTTTATGTTCACATTAATCCACGCAAACGCCAAACCCTAGTTCCCGCGTCCATTCAATCATATTCAGCCAGAGATAGTGTGATGATGGGCTATGCCATGGCCACTTAACCATTTTTGGTTCAGTAGGAGGACAACGTGAATGGCAGTTGTACGTTTGTTTGCACATTTTTAGCAGCGAATGTGAATGCGAAGAATGAGAAGGATAACAAGGCAAGCAGTATTGATAGGAGCAAGGCAATGCCGTTCAATCGGCACAACATGCTCCAGGGCGCAGCAGGAGCAGGTGGAAGATGTGGAAGGCGTTGTGTCAATTCAATCTCCATCTCTTTCTTCTCCGCCGCAGTCGCTGATTCCTATAGGCATGCAGCAGCAGCAGCAACGCATGGTTCGAAGTGAAGTGCCATATGACCCGCGCTCGGCCAGCAAAATACAGGTATTTTCCCAGTCACTCAGTCTATCCAACTTACTCGATGTTTTCGCGGACTGGACGGCGTCGCAGAGGTGGAATGAAATTAAGGATCTGCTCGAGGAGTGGCTGAGAACGCTGAACGAGGTAGGGAAGCCTAATAAGCCTGATATTAATGCGTACAATCACTACCTGCGGGCGAATTTGATGACGGGCGCCTCCGCTGCGGAGTTGCTGGACTTGGTTGCACAGATGGAAGTGGTCTACGATGGTCTCGTCCCTAATACTGCCTCCTTCAACTTGGTGCTCAAGGCCATGTACCAGTCCCGTGAGCCTCTGGCTGCTGTCAAGTTGATTGATCGGTATGTACTTCTTGCAAGCATTCGTCTACTTCACCTCTCCATGCTTCTGGTAAAGAACTGTGTCAATTTTATCTACATCAACATTTATGTGTGCATTTACACACTGTTTGATAAGATTCTGTTGAGAATTATGAACATTTGATTTAAATCAGCAATATTTCTGATCACACTTTGTGATGAGCATTTAATTAAATCAACTTGGAAGGAGAAGAAAAAATTATTTTAAGATCCACAAGGCTAAAGATAGCAGGGCAGACCACCTGCAAACTGATTTCTGCATTTTGGCCCTTTTCTTATGTAACTTGATAATGAGTGCTCCCAACTGCTTAACTGGCCCCTCACTAATAAATCAATCCAAGAGTCAGCTATCAAGATATTTACATAACTGACCCTACTTCCCTTGAAGACATCACACTCTAAAATAAAATGTTAAGTTTCCACTTTTCCGAAAGTGAAATATATGCTCTTTTTCTCCAAGCTTATTTTGGAATTTTCCAATATCCGGTTCCATAGTGAAGTTCATGCGAGTTAGTACCTAACCAAGCAATAAAGTTTTGGCCCTCCAAGAAGTATTGGCTCCTATGTACATTTTTTGATGATGATTAGGGATTGGGGTTAAACTCTTTAATATAATACGTTTTCTTTCTCCTTAGTCCTTTATCTCAAGAACATTTGTGGAACTTATCTATATCAAAAGCCTTTATCTCTTTACTATTCGTGAGCCACGTCTTCATGCAAATATCTCATTTACTAAACCATTTTCTATTTTGCCACATCTAAGTTTTCTTTCGTTTGCACAAACTGTTATTGAAGACCACCTTAGGCCATCTGCTCTCTTCCATTTGCTCAATTCTTTTTAAATATGTTATGAGCTGCACCCTAGCAATTGCCTGTATAAGAGGAGCCCACACTTCACTTAACATGATATTATAAGGGACTGAACTTTAACTTTTGAACTTGATTGTAATCAAGGGTTTTTGAATTTTCTCAAATTCTCTCCACTATAAATCAAAGGTACTGCTAGCCCACATTTCACAACCATAGAGTACAACCGGAAGCACTAACAGCTCAAAAAAGAGTTTGTGTAGTTTTCCAATCGCATAGCTTTGCCTCTTTACATCTATATTTTGGAAAGCACAAAATGCTTTCCAACCTCCCAAAATTCAGCCTCTCGACATGTATTTTGGAAAGCATACCTCCCAAATATCACTTCTTTTTGCAACCTTCCCAACTTAAATGTTTGTTGAAGTCAATTCCAAGGTATATGTAATCTATCACTTCTTCAAGAGTACTACCTTTAAAGTAATACTTATGCTGGTAATATTTTCTTTTGTTAGAGAAAACCATCACTTTTGTGTTGCTAATATTGACTTGCATACCCACCGTTTGACAAAAATGCTCAATGGAAAGTAAGGGCTTTTGCAAGCCAAGAGTAGATTTAGAAATCAGAATAAGGTAATTCGTATACAAAAGAACCTTATAACAGGCTTGCCCAAATGGACACCTTCGCCACCTTGTAAGTTTAGCCTCTCCTCAAGTTTGTCAATATATAAACCATAAAGGGTAGGGGACAATGGGCACCCTTGTTTGACACCTATATCACTCTCAAAACTTTTTGAGACGCCAGTTGAAGTTCTGATTTTGACTTTAACCTCCTCATATAGCCTATGAATGATTGCTCTAAAATGAATAGGGACCCTAAGTTCCTTCATCTCGTGCCAAAGCTTATGTCAAAAGCTTTTTTGAAATCTACAAAGCAGCAATAGGCTTCCTCCTTGTCCTCTCAAACCTTTTTAGTGATGTGCCTTAAGGTTAGACCATGATCAACCCTGGAATGTTTAGGTCTGAAACTTTCTTGCCATTTAGCATGTTTGTCTCTTTCTTTTGCCCACTTGCTAATTCTATTTTCTCGCATATTTGCAAACATCTTTGCAAACAAAGGATTATCATAATGGCTCTATAGTTGGAGGGATAACTGATGTCACCCCTCTTGAAAAGAGGAATCGCAAAGCTAGTTGTCCAATCTAAATAGACCCCCCTGTTAAATGATGTTGTTGAAAATTTTCATATTGTGAGGTGCGAGAGTTTTAATACCCCACTTTAGATGCTCTTTTGAAGATCAACTAAGTCTTTTGCATTTCCAACACTTAACTTCTTGATACCCATCTTGATCTCTTGCATGATGAAATGCTTAGTAGTAGTGTTGACCAAGGGGGAAAGGTCAACCTTAGAACCTTTCTCATAAGCCTTACATAATCAAACCACAAAAGCTGTAATATAATTTTCCGTTTGCATTTTTCTCAGTTGCAGCTCTTTCCAAAATGCCTTGGTGTTTACCTCCTCTTGACCATGGAATCAACTTCTTTCTTTCTTAAAATCCACCTGTAAGCTTTGAGGCTTATTTTTATTTTGTTTGGCTCTTTTAAAGCTCTCATCGCCTTCTTGCTTTCTTCATCAAACCAAGCATTAACTAGAAAACAATTTGTTTCAGATTTCCTATATTTTGCTCTTTTGCACTCAGCAAGTGCACTTTGAATTAAGTTTGTTATCATGTGACTATGAAGGCCACAAAGAGAAATTTTTTCCTTTGTAAAATGTCTTACAAGTGCAATCTTGAATATATTACAATGTTCTTGAGTCAAAAGAATTCTGCCCTTTGATGAAGATTGTTGAAAACTTTGAGTTTTTGTTCCAAGCGGCTTCTTTTTGGTCCAAGAGTCAAAATAATTGGTTTGTGATCGGAATTTAAATTTCAAAGCTGTTCAACAATCAAACCTCCTTCCATTTTCTCACACAGGCCATGTGAGAAAATTGCATAATGCACTACACTTGCGCCATTGTAGATATTACAAGTGAAACTACCAAACTTTATCCATCTAGCCAAACCATTGCAACTGACTAGATGAAATGTCCCCAAAGAGTAATCAGCTGCTCCCCAAAAAGATTGCAGCCTTTGTTGTCATCTGAAACTCTTGTGCACTAATGATTAATTTCTTTTGTAAGCAAAATAGGATTGCAGTCTTCCTTACAACAAAGAATGCTAGCTTGTTCATTTGCAGTCCTAGCACTGAAATCACCCACTAGAGGACTTCACCTAGCTGAGAATATGTTGCAATATCCTTTTTTAATGCTACAAAGGGATCTTCGTGGTCAACCCCCCTACCTTTGTAAGTTTTTTAGATTTGCAGAGCAAAATAACATGCTGCAATTCTAATGTGATTTCCATTTTCTGAGATTTTTGAACCAAATGAATTTTTTATTTTTGTCTTCTCTTTCTAGCTGAATGAAATGATCACCTTCTTCCCTCGCTAATATCATAATACCCCCATGTCCTTTGCCATTCCTTGCTGCCTTGTTCCACAGAACCATCTTCAAATACCCTTCAAACAAAGGTGACTCGCATTCTTCATGCTCACGAGTTTCTATGAAACAAACTATCTCTCTATCTTTGGCTATAGGCCCTAACCCAAGTTCCTACCTCCAAGGGTAATTTCTACAATTTCAACAAACAAATCTTAAGGAAACTTGGGTAGAACTTGATTGCTATTTGTTTTGTCATACAAGACTCAAAGACGAGTGTTCATTCTTATCTGCCTATTTTGACCTTGTTGCAAAGTTTCCTACTAAAGAATTTGCTGTCACTTCTTTGCTACCAACTTGCTGTCCTGTTTGAGAATGAGGCCCAAAAGAGGCAATAACAACTTTTCCTTTGTACAACCATGAGCTTTTGTCCTCATCTCTTGCTGCAATAACCTTTGACAATTCTTCCCTTCTCTCCTCTTGTTGCTTAATAGTTAAGTCTTCATCTAGAAAAATACAAGAGCCCTTCAAGAGTTATTTCTTGCTTAGCAAACTTTGCTTGTCATATATGCTTCATGTGATTTTTATTGGCCTAGCTCTCTCATCACTAAGCTTGCCCACCCCACACTTGGCAGATTTGTCCTTGCCTAAGCAGCTTGTCTTTTAAAAAGTCACTTGCAAGATCAAGAGTACATTCATATTTTCCGTAGTCTTTCACCCCTTTGATAAGTATGTTTGCAGCGTTGTCTTACCTTTCTTTGATTTCTCTATCTTGCATACTGTCAATCTGGGTGTTTGTTTCTTCTTCTATATTAGCAGAGTTGTTTATAACTCCTGTCCAAGTTTTAGAATTTTTCGTAGAACCTCCTTTCTTTTCTTCTGTGTCTTTCACTCCATGGTTGTTTGCTTGGTCAACCATGCTCCCTTCAGCCTGTGATACTTTAGAATTCAACACATCTTTACTTTCCATTGCAGATTCTTTCATGATTTGCCAAGCAACCTTCATGTCTTGCCATTCAGACTTACCTACCAAAGTAGCTTCTTGCAACAATGCCACTTGCTCCTTTGAAACCTTATTATTTCTGCTAATGACTGATTTGCAACTGTTAATGTATGGATTTTATGGTCTCTTTCCTGCTGTTTGACTTCCAAAACCAACCTCCTCCTGACATTTAACTACTCTTGCATATAAAGGTCAGATGACCAAGTGAGAAATGTGGATGTGGGGCTGTAGAAGGCAGAATCGTCGATGTTTTTGCTGCCTTTGGACCTGTTGTTGCCACATCCTTGCAAAGAGGACTTGTTTGAAAAGTGTTTATCATGGAGGGCCAAAATATTCTCTCTTAGAAGCATTTCTTTCTTTGCTTGCTCCCATTTCAGATGGTTAAGTCTACTTTTCAAGATACCCCAAAACTGCTTGGCATTGACCCAAACCCATTTCCCTACTTCGACTGAAGATGCAATTTTCAGTTGACCTAGATGGTTTATTTCAATAGAGCGGGATAACTCTTGTCCATTTTTCATGCATGATGATGGATGTTGTTAGGAAAATGGGTAGTTAGACGGTTAGTCCATCCGAGGGAGTTACACGGATGTGATGGTTCGCCTCGTGTCCCCTCGGACATTATATGTATGCATTCTTCTCTTTGAGCAAGACACGACAATGGGAATGCAGATTTACACTTGTACTCGATGATTATTATATGAATACAATGCTGCTATATTCTCTTTACATTTCCTGTTGAATACTTTACTTCTTGTATGCAATTAGTTTCTGTTATCCCATGAGGGTAAACATTTGGCGTCGTTGCCTAGACATACTTGGGAAAGGAAGGACTGGATGGCGTACGGGCACTATGGGCCTACCAGTTGGTGAGATTAACCTAGAGGCCGACGACGCACGTACGGAGCTCTACGAAGGAGAAGACGCTACAACGAGGGAATTCTCAATTCTGCTTCAGGCGGTCATCGAAACCTACGTTCGACAGGAGCCACTGAGGCTGAAGTTTCAACGAGTGCTATGTGGAGCGCACTGGAAGTAAGCCCTGCAACAAATCGGTTAATGAACCACTTCCCCCAGTTGCTTGCATAGTTGTCATTGGCACAACGAACCCGCCTAGAGGAGATTGCCCCCAAGGAACGCCGACAGGAAGTTCTCTGTGCATACCAGGAACGTGCGAACATCCGTTGCCTGGAGGAATGCGATGGCACCTCTTAAGAATTTTAAAATTTGAGACAGACGGAAGAAAGGAAGGGCACTAAACAATTGAAATGAGGAAATCACTCAATTGATTGAGAAGTGTTGTAATAAAATGACACGAATGAATAAAAGTGTTCTTTTTCTATTTAAAAAAAAATGATGTGTTGATTATTGCCTTGTGGAGAAGTGAGCAAAGAATTTATGCCCAATCAAATAAATAAAAATAGAAATTTACAGAAGGAATTTGAAGGGGAGGAAGCCGCTAGAAAAGCTATACTTGCACAACAGCAAGCCGAGCGAAGGGAAAGATTCCGACAACGCGCCGAGGGACTACTGAAGGGAGGAAGTGAAGGCGTGGGTGTGGGGGAATCTAGCCACCCCTACGGCGAGTGTGACGAAGAGTTTTTAGAAGAAACAAGAAGCTTGTTGGGAAGCCTAACCTTAACCCCACAGATAGAAGCCTGAAGGAAGGAGAGAGAAGAAGCCGCGTGTAGGGAGGCTAAGGAGACTGTTGCCATCGAGACTATCAGAGTGATAGAGGGGCACGGAGATCACAGTAGCCTACTAGGCTTTAACACTTCCAACAGTTCGGGGACATCAAGTGGTGAGGTACCAAACACTTTCCAGACACCAAACTTGGCAGTACCGTTACAGCTTGTAATACAACCAGTGACACAACTAGCAACACAAACTGTGGCACAACTTGTGCTACCGACACCACCAGTGAAGTTGAACATGGCACAAAAGACGAAGTTGCCCAAGTTCAAGGGTGACAGGAAGGAAGACCCAACCCAGCATTGTAGGACTTGTGAAACAATTTGGACGGCCAATGGGGTGACTGACATTGACGAATGGGTAAAGCAGTTCCCAACAACGTTGTGAGGAGTGGCTATAGACTGGTTCTCAGACGTTGACCAGACAAAGATTGCTGCATGGCAAAATCTGAAGAAGGAATTCCAAACCGAATTCAGATTGCTAAGGGATGATAACGAAATAGTGGCTGAGATTTATACGACAAAACAAGGGAAAGAGGAAACTATGTGAGGCTATGGACGAAGGCTAAAGGAATTGGTTGGGAAAATGGAAAGCCAACCGGTTGACAGACTTAAGAAACGGTGGTTTATCAAAGGGTTGAAGCCCACCCTCCGAAGAAAGATGAAGGTGGTCCCACCAGCGTCCTACAATGATGCCTACAACAGAGCCATGGACTTGGAGAGCGAGAACAAGACCTCCAAGAAGAAGGCTAGATCCTCTGATGACGACTCCTCCTCCGAAGGAAGCAGCGACGATGAAGCAAATAAAAAGGTACAAGCCCTTCAGAAAGATATAATGAGGATGATGAAAGAATTCAAAACTACTATGAAGGGGATCACAAGTAAGAGTGACGAAGCTGATCTGTGGTGTATCGACTGTAAGGAGGAGGGTCACACCAAGGGAGCATGTCCCAAGAAATAGTTTTGCGACATTTGCCAGATCGCGGGTCATTCCACGAGGGAATGCCTATACAACATGAAATCTCGAAGCCACTAGGTGCTATTAACCCAGGAGGCATCTGCCTCAGTAGCGACGGGTACAAACAACCAAAACAACAACACGACATCGTTTGGCAGCTTTCATAACAACATGCAAGGGGGTAGGGGTAACAGAAACAACAATAATAACAATAACAGTGGAGGAGGACAAAGCCGCCTTCAATATGATACCTTTGACCGACCCATGATACAATACATGCAATCAGTGGGGACATTTCGCGAGAGAGTGCCCAAAGGAAGCACCGCAATTCCTCTGTCGATGGTGTGGTCCGGGAGACCATGATGAGACTAAGTGTCCTAAGCTTGGGGTGAACTTCCTAAGCATAGCAGAAGAGGAAATACTGATGCTAACCCGCGAACAAGCAAAGAGAAACGTATACCCCAACCCCGAGATAGAAAAGGAGCGGCTACAAGAAGCTAAGGCCGCCATAGAGAAGGTATTGACTAACGAAAGGAGGGAAGTGCATGGGAAGGCCGATACCTCCTCGGAAAGCAACCTAGAACAAAGCATAATCTGGCAGATGTTGCACACGGAAATCTCGGTAAAATTCAAAGACCTCCTTGTGGCTATGCCCCACCCGAGGACGACCCTTTTAAATGCAACATCGACCAGGGAGCCGAAAATAAGGGGACCAAGCAGCAAGAAGAAAAACTCCCTCGGGAAGGAAGACCCTCTTGGATCCTCACAAGACCCAATTGTGTTGGCGCTTAATGCAGTAGGAAGGCATCCGGCTATAGTAGAGATGGGAATCCTTGGAGCAATCTTAACCGACACCATAGTAGACGGAGGGTCCGGGGTCAACGTGTTACCAGAAGAAACTTGGAAAAGATTGGGGAAACCTACATTGTGGTTGCGGACCTTTCAACTCTTGGGAGCGAACCAGCATGGGAATAAACCCATCGATATGTTAATGGCGCAACAGCTAATGGTCGGTACCCAACCATTTGTGCTCGATTTTATAGTGATTCCTTTAGAAAGAAAAGGGTACAACGCCATTCCGGGAGAGGATGGCTGGTGGAGGCTAAGGTCAAGCATGATTGGAAGAGAAATTCTCTTTCTATAGAAAAGAGTGGTCGAAGATTCACCATTGATCGGAAGACATAGCTGGTTAGTGAGGACCTGGCATCATCCTCGGAGTCCGAAGGAGAGGAGGAAGACGAGGCAAGACAAAGAATTGAACCCAATAAGGAAGGAGTCCTGGAGATTGAAACATGCTTCGACGGCGGTCTGGATTCCCTAAATGGACTCTTTCAGTGGCAGATGGAGGATTATGAGGTATTTCAAATGCAACATGCTTTAGGTAGATGAAGGGGACAAAAAACAAACATTTCCGCCATAATATATTGAGTACTAGGAGGGGGATGCCCGGGTGACAGAGGATCCGACACACAAATTTGACAAAGACAAGCCAATCAAATATGAGGAGCCTTCATTAAAAGTTGTGAACCTAGGGGATGAGGCCAATCCGAAGAACATCTTTGTTGGGGATGATTAGAATCTTGTACTTAAAGCAGCGGCCTTCAAGATTGTTATGGAATATAAAGATGTTTTTGCATGGACCTACAAGGGCTTAAAGGGGGTACCTCCAGAGTTGTGCGTCCACAGAATAAAACTGGTGGACGGAGCGGTGCCCGTATGGAAGCGTCCTTACTGAATGAACAAAAACTATGCAGCACGGGTAAATGAGGAGATCCAACGAATGCTGGAGGCAGGAATTATATTCAAAGTACAAACGAGCGAATGGGTATCTCCCATAGTCATCTCCTTGAAGAAAGAAGCCAATCAGATCAGGATATGTGTTGATTTCCGATGCTTGAATGCGGTAACTATTATGGACCCATTTCCTATACCATTCACAGATAGCTTCCTAGAGGAAGTAGCAGGGCACAAAATTTATTCGTTTATGGATGGATTTTTCGGGTATAAACAAATACCCATCGCCGAGGAAGATAAGTTGAAGACAACCTTTGTGGTGGAAGATGGGGTATATGCCTATAACAGGATGCCCTTCGGACTATGTAATGCCCTAGCTACCTTTCAAAGAATAATTCTTCATATCTTTGATCAAATGTCCTTTGGAAATTTCAAAGCCTTCTTGGATGATTGGTCCATCTACAGCGCCGAGGACAACCACATAGTAGTCCTTTGGGAGTGCATGGAAAGATGCAGAAGGGCACGACTGGCGTTGAATCTGAAGAAGTGCCGCTTCATGGTACCACAGGGAAAACTACTCGGACACATTGTGTGCCAAGCAGGACTTAAAATAGACCCCGACAAGGTGAGGATGATCTTAGAAATGGAACCTCCCACAGATGTCAATGGCGTAAAGACGTTTCTTGGACATATTGGGTACTATCGGAGGTTCATCAAACGGTATGCCCATGTCCTACCCGATGGACAAATTGACTTGGAAGACATAACCTTACATATGGGGAACAGAACAAGGCGAGGCTTTCGAAGGAGTGAAGGCAAGGCTGGTGGCAACACCTATTTTGGCATATCCCAATTGGGATAAAGAATTTCATGTCCATGTGGACGCTTCAAACTTTGCTATTGGGGCGACACTGGCACAAACAGGGGATCATGGGTTGGATCACCCAGTATACTTTGCAAGCAGACTTCTCTCGAAGGCGGAGAAAAATTATAGCACCACTAAAAGGGAAGTGTTGGGAATGGTCTATGCGGTGCAAAAGTTTCGGCACTACCTATTGGCGATCCGGTTCGCCTTCTATGTGGACCATCAGGCTCTGATGTATCTGGTAAACAAACCCATAATCCAAGGACGGGTGAGTAGGTGGCTACTGTTGTTACAAGAATTCACTTTCAAAATCATAGTTAAACCTGGAAAGAGCCATGTAAGTGCGGATCATCTATCCCAGATTAAATCGGGGGAACCACTTGAAGGGGTGGATGATGATTTTCCAGATGCCCACCTGTTCAGAATAGCAGTTCTACCACCCTAGTATACAAGCATTGGGGAGTACTTATCTACAGGTCAGTTTCCTTCGGCAATGCAACCTGGTGAACGACAAAAGATAGTTCTGAAAAGCAAAACAATTCAACTAATCAATGGACTTTTGTATAAGATGGCACCCAACTAGATCCTTCGGCGATGTGTAATGAAGGAAGAAGTCTCAAGAGTACTTCAAGAAACCCACGAGGGTCCTGCGGGAGGACACATGGGTCCGAATACAACTGCCCAGAAGGTATTGCTAGCAGGGTTGTGGTGGTTGACCTTATACAATGATGCGCGAGAATGGGTGACAAGCTGCAATACGTGCTATAGGGTAGGAAAACCATTCAAGAGGGACTTCATGCCACTTAACCCCTCTTAGGCACAAGAATTATTTGAATGGTGGGGACTTGATTTCGTGGGACCCCTTAAGGCAAGCAAGGCATGAAGATGTAGGTATATCGTGGTAGCCACGAAATACCTAACGAAGTGGGTTGAATCTCGGGCCCTACCAGACAATTCAGCCGTAAGCATTGCACGGTTTATTTATGAACAAATAATCACAAGGTACGAAATACTCATCCAACTTACGAGTGACTGAGGGGGACACTTCGTCAACCACATAATAAGGCTTCTTACGACGGAGTTTAAAATTTTCATTCATTTTCAAGTCCCTACTATCCACGGGCAAATGGTCAAGCGGAAGCAACTAACAAGGTACTAGTATCAGTCATTTACAAATCTTGTGGGGTCAAAGGGGAAGATTGGGAAGAAAGGCTTCCCTCGGTGCTGTGGGCATATCGTACAACCTATAAAGTCACTACTGGACAAACCCCATTTCAATTGATGTATGGACAAGAGGCTGTAGTGCCTGCTGAATTTATGGTACCAAGTTTGAGGATAGCCATTGAGAACAGACTAGGAGACATGGAAAGCTTGAAGGAGTGATTGTATAATCTCAATAAGCTCGAAGAGAAATGATTGTTGGCACAATGGGCGACGAAGATAGTCCAAGGACATAGGAAGGTCTGGCATGACAAGCATCTAAAGCGGACACAGTTCACACTAGGACAGTTGGTCCTTAAGTATAATGGGCGGAATGAGATTAAGCCGGGCAAATTAAAAGTTAAATGGCTAGGACCCTACAAGGTTCGCGAAGTCGGGGACAACAATGCAATCTAGTTGTGGATGTTGGTTGGAGAGGAGATACCCGACACTGTCAATGGGTCAAAATTGAAATTATATCATGAACGGGGGTAGGAAGCATACTCCACTCATCGAGGCTAGGCTCGTCATCAGGTATCAGAATTCATCTTTAAATTTTTTTTTTTTTTTTAATAAAAAAAGGGAACTGACGTTAGTCACCGAACGGTGGCATGCCCATCGAACGGTGGCAGGTCACTGTCATAAAAGCAAGCCACCGTTTTGTAATAAAAAGAAGGCCGCAACCCACATAAGGAGAAAGATTAACTAGGCACAAAGGTTTCAAGGAAGGTCATAAGCAAATTCTTGTTGTAGCGACCGTTGGTGCAGGTCACCATTCTAAACAATAAGAAGGCCGCGACCACTAGACTTTTTACTCACGCCCTCATTTCGCGAACAATATCGCACGAAAGGGGTATGCAGCATAACATGAACAGTCGTGTGGCCACCAGAACCACCAGAATCAGGAATCTATTGCGCATTTGTACGACAACAGTTAGGGAGAGAAGACAAGGCACGAGAGACCAAGGCAAAGTTATTCGTAACCGTTTCTTGTAACCAGAACCCAACAAGAAAGCAGACAGTTATGCATTCAGTAGGGAAAAGGAAGTGGAAGACTCAGTTGGAGGAGAAGATGAACCAGGAGAAGAAAGTAAAGGTCTTGCCCTCGGGAGTCCAGGTAGCAGGAAAAATGGGGAGAAGCAAAGCTGTCAAGAAGGAGCAAGTTACCCACGAAATGGTCGCATTCGAAGGCCTCAACAGGTTAGAGTGCAAGAGATGGTGGCAAGAAACACCAGACACAGACGAGGTGAAGAAAGTGTTGCGGCATGCTGGTGTGCATTGGGCAATCCAGATGTCCCTATTCCCTATCAAAAATTTTGAGCCTATGTTGAGGGTAATGGTGGATACCTATGATAGGCATACAAGGAAAAGCACATTCGAGTACAGGAAACAAGTGCTCATAGTTTTGTTTACCCCAACAGGCTTCACACACGTATTTGGCAATCCTGGGAAGAATGAGCAGAAAATCGAAATAAAAAAGCAAAAGATGCCAGCAAAGCGGAAAGAGTTCTGGATAAAAAGAGTTTCTCGCATTCTCACCCCAACCGAGCTGGACTCCATAGTACAGGCGACCAAGAGCCGAGGCATCAAAAAGGAGTTTGTCGCCGAGGGTCCCTGGCGGTGCATATTGGACGTAATGAAAAGCAGACTTACTGGGGCGAGTAGGGTGTCAGACATTGCACTGGCACAGATCGTACACATGAACAACCTGATGAATGGACTGGTGTATGATTGGGCAACCATGTTATCAGACAGGATGTATGAGTTCATGACCTTGCAGCATCGTATGTTCTATATACCACATCACGCCATTGGGTTGTTCCTCGAGGCTACACTACGAATGCCATTAGACAAGATGGAACTGGTGCCTCTGGGAAAACTTGCAGTAGGTGAGCCTCCAGTTTTCTATTGGCGGTACTTGGACACAGGAGGAATGACAACTGGACAGAAGAGGCCACGACAAGTGGTGGAATTTGATCCCGAGGATGCGGATAGCGGTCGGGAGACCAACACAAGCCACTCTGGCAATGACTTAGAGGCCGAGGATGATGATTTAGCGGAGGAGACAATAGTCTGGTTTTCTACGCCTCTCCTACCACTCTCGACGTCTTTGATACTGAGAGAAATGATTGTACCTCTGAAAGTACCAGAGGTGGACATTGGACCTTTGACAGTACCCATTGTGGAGGTAGATACGAAATTGGAGGTTGGCAAAGGCATGACCATGGATACTGAACACTAGCGCCAGAGAATTGCGTCGGGTCAGGTTCGGTTGGAGGTAATGGGAGTTCATGCTGTAGTCATTGTAGACAACACTCTCCTTGAGGATCCATCACCTCCGACAGGTGCCTCGAAGAAAACTATGAGTTCTTGGTTGGAGAAGAAGTTTGCTATGACATTCTCGGAGGCAACATGGGTGGTGATCCTATCTCCTCGCTAGGAGGAGCCTTAGGTGTCAAAGGACTTGGGGACGACCAACCCACAGGATGGGGATACCACTAGTGACCTGGAGCATGTGCCTATGGAGGAGGGCAATGTAGGAGAGCCGGCTACGTCTGTGCATGACGTCGACGAGATTTTGGAGGAGGATAGGGTGGTGCATTTGGCGGATACATGGATACAGTCAGAAGAAGAGGATGTTGAGACTTCATTAGTTGACTTGGTAGCACGAGGCCGTCGGATGGTAGCCATAGCAGAGGCTTGGGCCTTGAAGGGAGTGATTTCAGAGTTGTGATGACTTTTAACTTTTGTACAACATGAGTGTTCGACTGCTTTTGTAGAGTGTTTTGGGTAGAGTGTTTTGGACAGGGGTTGAGACTTGCTGAAGTGACACCTGAGATGTTGAAGGCGTGGTCTCTTCTTGTGCCAGTTACAGAAAATGAGGTATAGGGCCTCATTCACTAGATAGAGCAGGGCTTCCGGGAGAGTTACTATGTCTCGGCTGGATGAGAGACTGCAGTGGTGGATTCAGAGAGAGCTTGGGAGGAGCTAGCCACCAGGTTGGTAGTAGTAGAGCGGGACTTAGCTGAGAAGGCGTAGGCGATGGAAGCCGAGAAGGCATCACGAGTGGCCTTGGCGGATAAACTGGTGAGGGAGACAGAGTTGTTTGAGCAATGGTTAGCAATAGCCATCCATAAGAGACAGACCTTGGAGGCTAGTTTGGTTTGAGCCCAACAGGAGGCAGAGGAGCAGCAGAAGGATCTTCAAGAGGCTGCAGTGATGGTGAAGTCCGCACTCGAACTTCAGTCAATCACTGAACAAAAGTTGGCGGCACGAACAACCCAGGTGTATGAGCTGTGCTCTCGATTGGGATCTTCTTTGGTGCAGCCAGCCTCTTCAGGGACGCTCCCTATGCCCCCTTCTTCTTCTACTTAGTTGTACATTTTGTATTTAGCATCATTCCCTTAGTGTTGTTATCGTTCCAGACATTTTGTATGATGTCGTCTGGAGACGACCTTCTTTTTGGGGGGGATGATGTTGTTGGGAAAATGGGTAGTTAGACGGTTAGTCCATCCGAGGGAGTTACACGGATGCGACCGTTCGCCTTGCGTTCCCTCGGACATTATATGTATGCATTCTCCTCTTTGAGCAAGACACGACAATGGGAATGTAGAATTACACTTGTACTTGATGATTATTATATGAATACAATGCTGCTATGTTCTCTTTACATTTCCTGTTGAGTACTTTACTTCCTGTACGCAATTATAGTCTCCTTTGAAACCTTATTATTTCTGCTGATGACTGATTTGCAACTGTTAACGTATGGATTTTATGATCTCTTTTCTGCTGTTTGACTTCCAAAACCAACCTCCTCTTGACAATTAACTACTCTTGCATATAAAGGTCAGATGACCAAGTGAGAGGTGTGGATGTGGGGCTGTAGAAGGTACAATTGTCGATGTTTTTGCTGCCTTTGGACCTGTTGTTGCCACATCCTTGCAAAGAGGACTTGTTGGAAAAGTGTTTATCATGGAGGGCCAAAATATTCTCTCTTAGAAGCATTTCTTTCTTTGCTTGCTCCCATTTCAGATGGTCAAGTCTACTTTTCAAGATACTCCAAAACTGCTTGGCATTGACCCAAACCCATTTCCCTACTTCGACTGAAGATGCAATTTTCAGTTGACCTAGATGGTTTATTTCAATAGAGCAGGATAACTCTTGTCCATTTTCATGCATAATGATGGATGTATTTCCATTGCCATAAGAGAAGTGGAGAAAAAAGCAAAAGCAAGGAGCAGAGCCAAATACCTGTCTGTCTAGTGGAAGCAGCCAAAATAATAAAATTTTTCTGATAAAAGAATACGTTCATTTAATTTACATCAACTTTTTGGAATATAGTCTGTGATTAGCTTCTAACAAAAACTGTACATTTTTTATGTCAGGAGTTCAGATCCCACTCTGTGATAAGCTTTGGTAAAAACTATGTATATTTAATTTACATAGATGTTTCTGACCTCTGATCACATTATATTCTGAGCACACTACATCAATATTTCTGATCACACTATGCGATAAACTTATGTTAAAAAATTGTCCCTCTGAAACATTGATGTAAATTAAATGTACAGAATTTTACTAGAAGCTTCATATATTGTGATCCTAAATGTTGATGTAAATTAAATGTACGAGTATTTTAACCAAGTATTTTGTTCTATCACATGGACTGAAAATCTCATGTTAACTGATACTCCTGTAATTAGTGCACCTGTTGCGACATAAAACCTGTTGGCTTGCAGTATTGTATCTCCACAAATCCTAAAGTACATTCCAAGACCTAAGCCGGGGGAAGATCAATTTCCGGTGATAGACTAAACTTATGATCAGCTAGTGGCAACAGTGGACCAATGCCTAAGAGTGGGTATTCTCTTCTTCTTCTTTAGGCTTTGTTAGGCCAAGGGGCATTCGGGAGGTAATTAGACAAAACAATAAAAAGATATTTAAAAACACACAAAATTAGGCCATCAGCAACCATACTCAAAGCATGATAAGTCCTTAAAACTTGTCACTAAGTTTTTAGCATGCTAGCAGCTGTAACTTGACCTAAAAGCCTTTTGGTGAAGTAGATAAACATAGGTTTGCATATGCAATAAATGATAGAATCAAAGTTTAAACTCCTTCACATGAATCCCATAAACTTAGCTTACATGTGCAACTTGTAGGTATGGTACATGAGTCTTTGAATGTTAATCAATTTTATGCTTACAAAAGGTTTGGCACGAGTTATATTACTGAGTCTGGAAAGCATGTAGGACTCAATTACACTTACACTACCAAGGAAGAGATAAGCAAGACACACTTAAAACGTGATAGGTTGCTGATATTTGACCACGAAGTCCAAACCATCAAACCATCAAATGTGGTAAATGTGATTGTTTGCTAACTGCCCCTTAATACAATTAAACTATCAAATGTTGGTAGAGAAACTCCATAGCTTGCTCATGGATTTCCCTGTATACCCTTGCTGATCATGGAGACATCAAGACATCAACCATGGATTCATCTTGCCAGACTACACACTCGTGATATTCAAACTAAACACTCTCTGCACTTAGAAAACAAATACTTGCATCATTTGATGCACTAGAATACACTTTTGCGACCTCTGTACATAGGTGGCTCCAAAGACCAGCCAATAATAATCTTGTTTGTAACATTTACTTCTGCATATATCCCTTTACCAGCTCTTTTTAGCCCTGAAGGTGCAGGCACATGTGCATCTTGCAACTTGAGTCAACCATGTCCAGTTAGTTCAATGTACAACTGCAAGCTTCAGAGATTTGCACTTGCCTGAAAAGGAAAATCTGCATTGGATAAAATTTCAGTTACCTTGGAGCAGGTGGGCACTCTTCCCATATTCATGCAAGTCATCAAATGTCAATTTACAGGCTTCCAATGGTGCTAAACCCTAGTTAGACCATTTCAAATGATCTTTACCTTGCTGCATCATCATGCAAAAGCTGGCTCACAAACCATGCTTCCACAGGGTCTTCTTGTTTCTTCACGTAATTAGACATCTGACAGGCCAAGTTGCATCCTTGCAAGAGCATAAAATGCATGCCTATATGTGAACTGGGCCCACAGTTTGACCTTTGTTGAGATAATGAGGTTAAGGAGTGGGTTTGCATTTTGCAGGTTGGAAAGTTGCGTGCCAAGTTTACAAAACGATTGTATTACAGAATTGTGGGCTTGGGAGGCATGCAGGAAGTTTGCATTTGTTAGGTGGTCCTAAGTTTGGCAAATACAAGTGTGGCAGGTTTTTAGGATTGAGAAGCAAGTGTGCAAGTTGCAAGGGAGGGTTCCAAGATTGTACGATAGAGCAATGTAGGATTGCTGGGTGCAGAAACAAGCGAGCAATTTGCGCACATTGCAAAGGATACAATTTGTAAATGGGCTTTGCAACTTGCCAAATGAACAATGTGAAGTGGCGGGGACAATTGGACATTTTGCAAGGGATGTGCAAAGCAGCTAAATAAATCTCCCTCAATAAACTTTTGTGGGGATGTGGGTTTTTATGGCAAGAGAACACTTTGAAGCATGCGAGGTTGCAAAGAGAGTGACCAATGTCATGGGTGATAAAGCAACGCAGGGTTTGTGGTTGGGGAATGCACGAATAATTAGCATGTCTGTCAACCTTTCACAAGAGGTCCACAAGTTCATGGAGTATGTATTTTTGTAGGGTCGTTGGAATGGGAAGCAAGGATGCTGTTTGCACAAGATGCAAAATGTGCAAAGTTGTGGTCGTCATTGTGTAGAGTTTGTGAGGTTGTGGGATGTGGACTCATGGGAGTAGTTTGGAACAGATGCAAAGTATGCATATGTATAATTTGACTTTGCTGCACACTTTTTATGAATTTTTCAGGGTTGTGGGCTTTAGAAGCAAGCAAGTAATTTGCATGGGATGTGCAAAGGTGCATGTGGACCCTGTCAAAATGCTAGTATGAAATGTTGTGGAGTTGAGAAGCTGTGATACAGTGCTAACAAGCAACAAAGCATGTGGTGAAATGAGGTCTGCCAATATGGTTATAGCAGGGGAGTGGGGTACAGAGTCTCGTTGCATTTTGCAACAAATCCAAGGATTCATATGCACCCCCAACCTCATCCTAATTGTATCTTGTTGGCCTGGGGGTATTCAATCAGCATTGCAATACATGCAAAGTTGCAATGTAACCAAAGATGCATGCACATGAAAATTCAAATTTATAACAACCCCCAACATGAAATTTTGACACCAAGACATAGTGCAAGAGCTTATTAGTGGTAGGAGGCATATTAGAACACACAAATTTTCAATGGGTCTCATTGAATATGTTTTTAAGATTGGTTATTATTGATGTGCTAAACAAGGACCCAGAGTAATAAGAACTGCAGATGTAGAATACTCTTCTTGAAATGTCAAGCAGCTATTATTCTGTAGGAAGGTTGATCAATAGATAGAGAGGTTTTAGTACTCTCTTGACCAAAACAGTTATGGGACCACAAGAATACAAAAGATTGCTGAAGAAGTGAAACTGCTAGAATACTAGATAAGGGTCGTAAAAACTGATTTTGATCCTCTGACTCTGTTTTTTCCCGAAGTTTATCCTCTTACTGTTAATTTCTATTTTTTAACCTAAAGTTCCTTGTTTTATCATATTTGTCTGTTCAATTGGGTAAGGCATAGAATCCGCCTGTAGGTTGTCCAAGAAGCTATAACATGAATGCTTTCATAAGTGGAATATTTTTTTTGGTATTGTGTTTTGTTGTCTCCACTAATCCAAATTAATTTGAGATGTTGTGTGC
The DNA here is from genome assembly GCA_027943335.1 of Chamaecyparis obtusa. Taxonomy (NCBI): domain Eukaryota; kingdom Viridiplantae; phylum Streptophyta; class Pinopsida; order Cupressales; family Cupressaceae; genus Chamaecyparis; species Chamaecyparis obtusa. The sequence continues at coordinate 1,266,539 of BSBK01013024.1, read as the reverse complement.
AATGGAGGAGCAATTTTTTTTTTTGCAGAGCTCACTTCCCTCGCAAGGCATTTTAAGCTTTTGTCTATGGTCAAATGACAATATTTATTGGTGTGTACTAAACTAACAACAGAAAACAAGCATTAAAATATAAAAGATCAAAACTACATAAGTAGAAAAGTGATGGCACCTGTTAACCCAAGATCGATTGGACGTTTACAAATCCAGCTGTAAACACAAACCTAAGAAGGGTTTGAGATGTTCTTTGTGATTTAGTGAAAGAAGTTTCCAATGCCCACTAACTTAAGGCATTTTGGGGTTGTTTTTGGTCATTGGCAATATTGATCGCTGTGTTACTTTGCTACCAACAGAAAGCAAGCTGCAAAATATACATATCAGAGCTACATAAACAGAAAAGTGCAAGTATCTGACCTCTCACCCAAGATTTACTGTTTCTGCAAATCCTGCTCTAAACATAAACTTGAGAAGTATTTCAGATGTTGCTTGTGATGGAGGACAAGAAGTTTGCAGTGCCCACTTCTCACTCAGGGCATTTTGACTTCTTTTTGGTCAAATGATTGTCATGCTCCCTCTGTGAAGTATATCAATGCCATAGGAAAAATCATCTTGCCTCAAGACTTCGCGCGATATTTCCAGAAGAGCGATCAGAAAGCATGATTACAAGAACAGCGGTTGGATTGTTGATGAACAATGATTGGATTATTGATAATTATTAAAAAACAGCGACAAATTTGTTTATGCTAACATCAATTTAAATGCAGACAGCGATCATTATTAATGTCTATAACAACAATCATGATCATTGTCTCTAACAGTGATCATTATTAATGTCTTAGCATAATTGCAATGGCCCCTTTCTGAAATAGGATTTAATAATAAATAATAATATTAAAATATAAAAAGAAAATAAATAAAATTAAAATTAAAATACAAAAGAATCAAATTAAAATATAGTTAAGTTTAATGAATGGTCGAAAGGTATGAAATGAAAAGATACGACTCCCTAAAACATGAGATATAAAAGGGAGAAGAGAATTTCATTTGGAAAGGGACTAGGAGAAAAGAAGAAAGAAGGGAGCATGGGAACTAAGGGAGGAGTAATGGAAGAAGATTGGAATGGGAAAAAAAATTGATGAAGGTTTGTGAATCTTTCAAAAGGGATGGTTATGAAAGGCTGCGACTCTTTGAAAGGGCATAAAGGATGAAGGGTTGTGGCTCTTTTGAAAGGTTGTGACTCTTTTATCATGAATATATAAATAAGAGGGAAAGTCACTTGTTGAAGGCATGGAAGAGGGGATCATCATAAGGAAGGTAATCATAGTAAGTTCTGTTCTGACTCTTCTGAGATATAAGACAGTTCTGATCTGCGTAAAGGGATCATAGGGATTAATGGAAGAAGAAGAAGTAACTTCCAGAGGGGAAGCAAAAATGGAGGGTTGTGACCCTTTCTAAGGGTGGTAGTTGTGAAAGGGTGCGACCATTGAAAAGGGCAGACATGGTGAAGAGTTGTGACCCTTCCTCACAAAAGATCTATGGGGGAATAAGAATTGATAGGGAATGGAGACATTAGATATACATATCATCTGTGCTTGTCAAACGGAATAAAATATATTATATTACTGGCAAGCATGGTGCGATAACAAATCTATGTGCTGAACTTATCTATAAGTTACATACTGATTTACAGAATATTATATGTGAATAAGGAACTCCTATATGGTCTTCTATGCATATCTGTTAATAATAGTGAAATCAGAATTATATATCACTTATGTTGTATTATATACACACATATATAATTGTAATACATGAGATATGAATATATATGCACAGCCATTCCTTAATCACTCACTAATACCTTTAAGAGGATAGGCTGGTTTTGCCAGGTAGAGACGGAGTAAAACCTCACAAGGTAGGGGATTCCCAAGATGGGGAAAGGACATGTATCTCGGAAACCTTGAGGGAGAAGTTGCGAGATGGGTATTGCATATGTGTTCCGGAAACCTTGAGGGAACCTACTTGTAGACTGTGTCCAAGCACCCTAAGGACAAGTAAATCCACATCCTTCTTAAGGTTGATGGTTAGGAGAGAAACAAGGAACTGGGGACTCAAGTATGTTAACAGTCAATTGTATTATGCATTATTGCTTAATTCAATTCGGTTCAATTGCATAGCGATGTATGTTAATCATTGGGTATTGACAGCCTCCTATTAGGGAACATTACAAATTGCCACTTTCAAGTGCAATCTAAACCCTAGTTGGGAATTTTGGGGTAAATCAAGTAAATTCCTAGTTGGGGACATTACAATAATAGCAGGCATATAAGAAAGGAACTAATGATTAGTCTAGAAGGGATATAAGAAAGGAACTAATGATCAGTTTGAAATAAAAATAAACATTAATACTTAGATGCCAATGGTATAGGAAGGGCTGTGATTTATGAAGGGTTGTGTCCACTTCTCAAGGGACAGCAACCTCCAAAGAACAACCTCCTTCATGAGGCAATTAAGATATATAGAGAGGGCTACAATGAGGGGAAAGCATGCAAGAACATCAGCAACTTCAGAACAGCAATCAGGATCAGAACTATAAATAATCAACAAGCAATAGCATTTCTGTTTATTGTGGTATGCAAGTACATATATATTTAATGTATGCTCGATGCATGCAATTATATAATTGTTTACATACTAGTATAGAATAATATATAGTTGGCACATAACATTATATATATTAACATAAGTAATCAAAGGGATTTCAAAATAGCAACAATTAATCATGGCAAGGTAAGGAGGGGAGTACAAGGAGGGGAAACAGCTATAGGATACCTCACTAGGCACAACAGCCCATATGAGATGGCGGAAATCCACACGAGGCCAAGAGGTATGATATATCTGCTCATGAGCCTAGGATATAGGATCTCTTGGGCACCCTATTGTAGTTCCTTCCCCCACCTCTACATCAAGCGATTGTTGGGTAGGATTCAAAGGAGTCTCAATCATAGCAGAGTAAGTAGGGGTGGCGTGATGAAGGTGAACAGCTATAGGATTCCTCACTAGGTGCACCACTTCATATGAGATGGTGGAAGGTCACACAAGGCCAAGAGGGAAGGTATATCCGCTCTTGGGCCTAGGGTAGAGGATTTCTTGGGCATCCTATCATGTCTCCTTATCCCAACTCTGTTATGGTTGAACCCTAGTAACAAATTCAATATGTTATATGATTAAAATGATTATGAATATATGTTCTTAAACCCTACTAATGGTTGACTAATGAATCGCACCTTAAATAATTTGTCTAACATGATTTTAGGATCTCCACAAGGTTTTATCTTGCTTCACATTTTTGGGTAAATTTATATCTCCAACTATATCTTGTTCCTTGTCTATTGAATTTGTGATTCTAGGGCAAAATATTGGGTAATCCCAGAAGGGGACATTACAATTGGTATTAGAGCACCATTCCTGTTAACTCAAGGGACAAAAGACAATGAATGCAACTTCTCCAAAGGGCTTGAAGGGCTTTGGAAAGAGAAAAGAAGAGACTTACATCCACCCATAATCCATTCAAAACAATACAATGCGCGAGTAAATGGGAAACGAATTGAGGGCTTTCGTGGAGCGCTATGAAAAAACAACCCAAGCTCTCATGGAGCCAAATGAAAGAGCAAGACAACTCCTTCTCCGAGCTATCCAAAATATGAACAATAATAATCCTACACCCAACCAAACTAATGGGAGAGATGCAAATTTTGATCATTTTGAAAAATGGTAGAACCCCAATAAGGTCAACACCATGCCTAGAGAAGGGCCAACTAGAGAAGAAGAAGAAACTAATGGACCATATGATAACTTAGAGGAGCTTGCTGAATCATATTCAAGGCTTGACCTTGAAACTAGGAGTAACATTCTATTTAGAGACTTTTGTGAGGCCGGATCAAGAATTAACCATAGAAGTGAACAGTGTTGTTGGTGTGTTCGATTGTCGCACCTAGTAAGTCAGTCTCCTAGGTTGTAGACACATATATTACTTAAGTTTACTTAGGGACCACTTAGGAGCTTTTAGGAGCATTTCCACTTTAGGTGGTTTTATCATGTTATCGCATTCCACTTTATGTGGTGTCTCCATCTTTGGTGCAATTATCACTTTATCACCTTTGTAACGCTCTGCCCAGGAACCCATGAGAAAATTAACCTAACTAGACATAATTTTGATGCAATAAATTTTTTAAAACATTACAATTCTGAATGTGGAAGCAAATTTTAACTTATGTTTTGAATATCATCATTAACACATATTAAGACATTAGATCAATGTACTTTAATCCAATTAACATTCTCAAGGGTCCCCAAGACTGTGCTACTTTAAACAACATTAATTACATTACTAAATTTCACTACGGCATATTCATATGATTTATCTTACGTTCATTTTAAACCAAATCAAAGTGTTCCTAGTTCTTTAATTTACCACAACGAAAAATACATAAATCATACAATAAACTAATCATACATTGCATCTAAGTAATAAGGAACATTCGTAGTACAATCATTGAGATACAATTGCTACATAATGACATAAATGATATTATATCATCTCTAAACATATTACAAATATCATAATAATGAATCAAATTACAATTACATATACATATACAATTACATTTTCCCATATAAATGTTTCAATATAATATATGACGAAGTACATGATAGCATCTCATGATAACAATAAGCAATCTCGCCAAATAGTGAACTAGGTGCAAGAACACGAACATTGGATCTCGATGGAAAAATAATCACTACCACCCAACCGTGTGGAACTTGGAGGCCCACCCCACTGTGCTGAGGAGATAAATACCAAACCCCACTCAAACAAATAATCAAAACAAGAAAGGCTAATGCAAGGGTACACTAGTTGCAAAGGTTACATGATTAACAAAATGGTAGCACGAGACACACAATACAACATAGGTCAACACAGGGGTTCACAAAAACAATGATAAAGAAACAAATAATAGATACTAGAGGTAGATGCATAACCTATGAAGGAGACCTAGGCTACATGCTGTGGGAGTATCATCACATGGTCATCATCTTGAGTTACCTTGGATTGGTCACTCTGGACCTTAGACCCCTCAAGCAAGATCCATGTGGAACCAAAATAACCTCCCACGAAGACAAGGAATTCTAATCATACCTACTCTCTAGGTATTGTCTCATTCCCATCCTTAGCTTGTACAAGCGCTCAAGGCATAGGCAAGACATTCATAATTAATCTTGGTTTAATGTTATCCCCAAGTTTCATTATTAAGTTATCACTTTTTAACAACTTACGATAGGTTAACTTGGACTGGCCACTTTGGTCCCTGGACCCCTATTATAAGCCACTCCCCTAAGATGCACCTAGTTAACCTCCCCTAGAGCCTTAAATATAAAAGCATCACCAATGATCAAATAAAACTCGTTTAGGTTCCTTCTCATACTAGGAACGACCTGACACTCCTATAGCCATCATAATCACAATAATCTTCAAAGGCATGAATAAGCAAGCATATGAAATCAATTCTGAATTCAAGGTCGGAAATGATGATCTATACAATACAAATCTCACATGATGAAGCCTACAAGAAAATGTAAATGAATCCAAGCCTCTGGTTGTTAAGTTTTATGGCCTTTACAACAAACATCCTCTTGCTTGATTCGATATGATAAATAATAATAAATATTAGTTATATTTATTATTTATTGTTTATCTAAATCATTATATATGTTGAATAAATTGTAGGCCCAAGGTCGGCCTCTTGGCCTTTATATTTAATTAGTTTTAAATGGACCAAGTCAGCCCCCTTTATTGGTGGTTTCAGAGCATATATAAGGTGATTCGATCAAAGGGAGAGAAGCACCAAAAACATAAGGTGTCTTCTCTCCCCAAGATCTGATTTGCGAATTATAAAGGCAGCAGCAAAGTTATGGAGGTAGCAGCGACTTTGGAGCAGACCTAGGGCAAACCGAATTTGGAGCAGACCTAGGGCAAACCGAATTTAGAGCAGACCTAGAGCAAAACTTTGACTGCTGCCCTAGAGATGGCGAACTAGGGCAGAATAATGCCCTACAAAATGACAAACTTCTTCAGCATTTTATATAGCAGTTCGGCTATAAATTAAGGAGCAAATAGGAACATCAATACAGTGAATTAATTTGCCAGCTAGGGCAGTCTCAGTCTGAAGCATGTAGTGCAGATTGGATATCAATCTCAGAGCAAATTCAAGATGTAATTCAGACTGATTTCAAGGCTTTCAAACTGCTAGAAGTCTAGCCCTAGGTGGGCTAAATCAAGAGTAAATCTGGACATCGTAACCGGGTATGATCTAACCATAATTGAAGTTTACTTTTCTTCTTCCTGAGCTTAGTTTTATTAGATCTCTCTAGATTGTTTCATTCCTAGGTAGAATCTGAAAAATGCTAACATGGTATCAGAGCGTTGGTTGAGCAAAAGATCCATTTTCAGATTTAGGAATTCAGTCTAACTCTTTCAAAACTAAGAAACACTAGAGCAACTGGGGTTTGGTCTGAAAATTGTAGTGAAGTTTTTGATTTGCAATTTCATTGGTTGCCTTCTATAGGAAAACTTCTTGGTTCTCATTGGCTGGAAAGATATGGGTAGAACCCATATGTTGGGTCAATATAATATTTGCATATTTACCTATTGACCTCATTGAAGTTTTATTTTTTTTGCCTTTCCTTATTGGATTAAGAAAGAGTCTAAAACTTTACGTATCAGATGGAGCTGATTTAGAGGGAGTATAATCATGGGCTCGCTTACACCTAGTATTGCTTCCTAATAAATGAGTAGGATCATTTCCTATTGACTCAGCTGATTGTTTGATTAGCATGACTAATTGCTGTCATTAGCATGCTTTATGTTAACATATTTTTTTATGTTGTGTATGAACAGCTGGTTACTTTAACATATTTCTGTTATTGTATGGAACATGTATAGCTGATTGGATCAGCTATTTGTTTAGCAAATTGTCATAACTAATATCATACCTTGCATTATGAATGCACTCTTTGTCCTGATATATGTTATATCTAACGCTGTTATGAGATCATTCACAGCTGATTGTTAGTATAACTAAGTAACTGGTTTTACATTGACATATAGACGCATACATTGGTGGATGAATGTATATTAGCTGATTAACTACTACATTAGCTTCATGTATGAGAGTATACTTTACATGGGCATATGCTGTGTATATTACAATTGGCATATTTTATGTTTGTTGTATACATGGGAGCATATTTTTATGGATGTATGTTGTGTACATGAGTAAATACATCTCTTGGTTTATGTTAGCATTGATTTGTATATCTTCTTTGACTCATTGTCTTTGTTATGGAAAATCACAATTGATTGCTAGATGGTTGCTAGTTACTGTGTTCCTTATACATAAGTACATACATTATTGGTTGGAACATTCTTACATTGGCATATGTTTGAGTTAATGTTGTTATCTGCATAGGAACATTCATTGCATCTTGCTGTGTTCACATTACATCTAGTTAGATGTTGGTTATCTTTAGGTGAAGAAGACTTATGTGATTACTCTTATGCATAGATGCTGGATAAATTATGTTGGTTCTATGAGAGAGCTACATTTGATGTTAACTACTTAATATGATTGTATGGGGCATACATCATTTGTATAGCTTGTGAAGCATACTTTAATATTATGTATGAATGGATCATACTTTCTTTCATTTATTGATTATAACTGATAGTTATATGTGTGAACTTTTCGTTAACTTATAATCATATTGGTTAATCTTATACTTATGTGGTTTCATGTGATTATGATTATTCATCTGGATATACTTATGTTTATGAATTGAAGAATATCATTTGATGTTCTTCGAGTCCAGGGGACTCATGGATTAGGGATCCATTGCTGAGTAATTGGTGAGACATCAGTCAAAAGACCATTACTCTGAGCAATTGGTGAGACATCATGGATTTTATGTCAAAAGACCATTGCTCCGAGCACTTGGTGAATATCATGGATTTGATATTTGTTAGACCAATGCTCGAGGATATTATGGATTTGATATCTTGTGGATCAAGGATTTGCATTCGCATGGATTAGGGATCCGCATTCGCATGGATCAGGGATCCATTGCTGAGTAATTGGTAAGACATCACGGATTTGATGTCAAAAGACCATTACTCCGAGCATTTGGTGAGACATCATGAATTTGATGTCAAAAGACCATTGCTCTGAGCACTTGGTGAATATCATGGATTTGATATTCGTTAGACCAAGACTCGAGGATATCATGGATTTGATATCTTGTGGATTAGGGATCCACATCTGAGTAATTGGTGGACATCATGGACTTGATGTCGATAGGCCATCACTCCGAGCACTTGGTGAATATCATGGACATGATATTTGTTAGACCAATGCTCTTAACATCATGGACTTGATGTTGGTACAATGTTATGAATTTGGCATCTCTTGAGTCTTGGTGACTCGTGGATTTAGTTATCCACAAATTGGATGGTATACATCACGGACTTGATGATACCATGAATATCATGGATTTGGTATTCTATTGGCTGAGTCAAGAGGACTCGAGGATCTAAGTTATTCACAAATTGGATTTGATGATAACTTGTGTTTAGAAAGTATCATGGACTTGATACTACCTTGAATATCATGGACTTGATATTCAAAATAGTCAAGGAGACTAATGAACTTAGGAAATTCACAAATTGTTTGGAAATTTGATATCATGGACTTGATATCACTTATGGTTGTTATCATGAATATCATGGACTGATATTCTTGGGTCATGGAGAGCAAAGGATCTAGGAGATCCACATTTGGATAGTAAGCATAATATGATATGATGTTTCTCATATGAATATGAGATGTATGGTATATGAAGAACAATTGTGTTCTCATTATATCTTGCAAATTGAGATCTACTATCATAGATGGAAATCTATGGGGTCATTGGATTAGGAATCCATTTTTATATATTTTGAGTCTCGGAGACTAGTGGATTTAGGAAATTCACATCCGGTTGGTAATCATCCTGTTACCATGTTTTTCATATGGGTATGAAATCTATGGTTGGAAATGATGTAAGAACATATGTGTTCTACCTATCATAGATATGAGATCTATGATTCTATTGGATATGGAATCCATGTTGGTTATGTTTTTGGCATCTCTATCAAGGGTGATAGAGGGAGATCATTGTGTTGATCTTTGCCTTAAGTCCAAGAGGGAGTGTTAAGTTTTATGGCCTTTACGACAAACATCCTCTTGCTTGATTCGATATGATAAATAATAATAAATATTAGTTATATTTATTATTTATTGTTTATCTAAATCATTATATATGTTGAATAAATTGTGGGCCCAAGGTCGGCCTCTTGGCCTTTATATTTAATTAGTTTTAAATGGACCAAGTTGGCCCCCTTTATTGGTGGTTTCACAACATATATAAGGTGATTTGATCAAAGGGAGAGAAGCACCAAAAACATAATGTGTCTTCTCTCCCCAAGATCTGATTTGCGAATTATAAAAGCAGCAACAAAGTTATGGACGTAGCAGCGACTTTGGAGCAGACCTAGGGCAAACCATTTGGAGTAGACCTAGGGCAAACCGAATTTGGAGCAGACCTAGGGCAAACCGTTTGGAGCAAACCTAGGGCAAACCGAATTCGGAGCAGACCTAGGGCAAACCGAATTTAGAGTAGACCTAGGGCAAAACTTTGACTGCTGCCCTAGAGATGGCGAACTAGGGCAGAATAATGCCCTACAAAATGACAAACTTCCTCAGCATTTTATATAGCAGTTTGGCTATAAATTAAGGAGCAAATAGGAACATCAATACAGTGAATTAATCTGCCAGCTAGGGCAGTCTCAGTCTGAAGCATGTAGTGCAGATTGGATATCAATCTTAGAGCGAATTCAAGATGTAATTCAGACTGATTTCAAGGCTTTCGAATTGCTAGAAGTCTAGCCCTAGGTGGGCTAAATCAAGAGTAAATCTGGACATCGTAACCGGGTATGATTTAACCATAATTGAAGTTTACTTTTCTTCTTCCTGAGCTTAGTTTTATTAGATCTCTCTAGATTGTTTCATTCCTAGGTAGAATCTGAAAAATACTAACACTGGTAAGACAACTCTTACCTAAATCTTTACACTACCCGTGATCAACAATTACACATAAACAAAACACCTTAACATAAAGATCACATGAGAAATATGTATAATATCCTATCAAATCTAATTACATATATTGTACAAAAGATTATTACCAAGGATACTATACACACGTGCATTATCCAATTACATAACATTATACTATATACGTCATTAATTTAATAACCTTGAACTATAAATGTTTTTAATTAACCTAAAACTACATTATTGGATTCGAATTATAATTATTTAAATTTGAATTATAATGCATTAACTTAAACACAAATTAAATTTAATCATAATATACATTAAGATTTAAAACTAATTTAATCGCATAAATTAATAAATATACCTATATACTAAATCTAACAAAAAACAAAGTATTAAAATATATTCAATATAACAATTTTTGATAGAGAAAGGACATGGATGATCTGATTTATGAAACCAGATTACAATACTTGGTGTGATACCTGCAGGATTGTAGAATTCAACACGAAAATTGAGAACAACAAGATTGCAAACCAAAAACTGATCCATTCTATTCGAATATTGGAGTTTATACAAATTTGACGGATCCCAAGGGTCATCAGAATCCTTTGGAAATGAAATGAAGAGCCATCATAATATTTCTTACAAATAAACTATTCGAACTATCAAAAATTATCAAAAAACTATGTATAAAAATTAGGTCCACTTGGAGAAGGCATAACTTTCTAGTCCTAGCTCCTAATTGCGAACCGTTTGATGCGTTTGAAAGGTATTCAAAAGATCTAGAACCAAATTTCAGAAGTGACAACGTTCTGTTAGCACTTCTGGAAGGCATCCAAGCCCAGAAATGCACCAAAGACCCTCAAAAATGTAGTTTACTGAAACATAGGAAAATTTGAAAAAAATTAGATTTCGGTATTTCCCAATTTAATACTGATCATTCCTCCCCCCTTGAGAGGCAATGTGCCCCATTGCACTAACCTGCTGCAACAGATGAGGAAATTGTTCTTCAATTTGTTCCTTAGTAAACCACTTGCCTTGATGAGAATGCTGACCAGCTCGAACCACCCGATACAAAGGAATGTTCTGATTTCTCAAAGTTTTTAAAATGACTTCAGTAACATGGTCACACTAGATTGGAACAGTAGTAGATGGATTTAACTTTGCAGCTTGAATGTGTTTAGTAGCTTGGGAAATATCCAACAAAGGAGGAAAATAGGGTCTCAACAGTTCCACATTGAAAACTGGATGCAGTCCCAAAAATGATGGCAAATTAAGTTCAAAAGCATTCTCACCAACTTGTTTCACAATAGTATATGGACCATAACGAAGAGGACGAAGCTTCCTATTTGGTCTGTGCAGGCGCTCTTTCTGAAGATGTAACCATACCTTGTCACCAATTTGAAACTGATGAGTTCTATGTTTATCATGCCTTTCCTTATACTTTTGATTTCTCTGCTCCAAGATCTCATGAACTTGCTGTTGTAGGTGTCTAATGTTATCAATGAATTTTTCTGCTTTATCTACCTCCTTGTCACCGTTAAATGGACTATTAGATTGTAGAGATGGTATTGCTACATCCATAGGTGCCAATGGTTGGTACCCAAGAGAAACCTCAAATGGAATGTGCCTTGTAGTACTATGGAGTGCACGGTTGTAGCTGTGTTGCACATAGGGTAAGCTTTCATCCCATGTGCAAGGATGTTTGGAATGATACATCTGTAAAATATGAATAATCATTCGATTCACCACTTTTGTCTGTCCATCTATTTGGGGATGGAATGCTGTGGACTTTGTCAACTTGGTGTCCATTTTAGTCCATAGTGTAGACCAAAATTTGTTGATGAACTTGCTATCCCTATCAGAAATAATGGTTTTTGGCAAACCAAAATGAACCCAAACATGTTCAAAAAATAGCTTGGCAGTATCTTCTGCAGAAATCATCTTTTTACATGCCACCATGATAGCCATTTTAGAAAACCTATCTACCACAACGTATACAGAATCATGCGCCCGCCTGGTAGTTGGAAGTCTAGACATAAAATCCATTGAAACAGACTGCCATGGCTTATCAAGAATAGGTAATGGTAAGTATAGACCCAACTTACGGTTTGCTGGCTTTGCAATTGCACAGGTTGCACAAGCTTGTATATGTGAAATGATATCCTGCTTCCTTTTTGGCCAATAGAAATACTTTTGAAGGATAGCAGTAGTCTTACTAATACCAAAATGTCTTGCAACACGACTGTAGTGAGCTTCCCATATCATTTTCTTCCGTTCCTTGGTGGGTACACATATGTGACCGTTATGGCAAAGCAACCCATCCTGCAAGTGAAAATTAGAGATTGACTTTCCTTCTACCAAATTACTATAGATGTTAGCAAAATCAGGGTCAGTACCATATAGTTGTTCCCAAGTTGATGATTGATGACCACATGAATCCAACACTATTGTCAAACTTGCAATTGGAGGCCTGCTCAAACAATCTGCCACCTTGTTACTGCTTCCTTTTTTATGATGAATGTTGAGGTGAAATTGTTGTAGATAGGCTGACCACCGTTGATGTCTATCATTCTGCAGCTTCCCTTGTGTTTGCAAGAATTGAAGTGGTTTATGGTCTGTATGTATAACAGTTCCCTTTCCCAGTATATAGTTTTTCCATTGTTTGTAGGCCTGAACAATGGCATACAACTCCTTATCATAGGTGGGGTACCTACGTACCGTGTCAGAAAAAGTTTCACTGTGATAGGCAACAGGATGCCCATGTTGCGTGAGTACCGCACCAAGAGCATAATCGGATGCATCTGTTTCTATCTCAAATGCTTGGTGTAGATCTGGAAGGACCAATATTGGTGCTGAACATAGTCTTTTCTTTAACTCCTTAAATGCTTGTTGCTTTGCCTCTGTCCACTAAAATTTTGCTTATGCTCCACCCCTTAGTGATTGATTAAGAGGCCATGATATGTGTGAAAAACCAAACACAAATCTGCGATAGAAGTTGGCTAAGCCCAAGAAGCTGTGAAACTCTGTGAAATTTTTAGGGGATGGCCAATCTCGGATTATTTGAATCTTTGCTGAATCAACATGAACACCCTCAGTATCAATGATATACCCTAAGTATTGAATACTCTGCATACCAAAAGAACACTTTTCAATGTTGGCATAAAGTTTGTGTTTTTGTAGAGTTGAAAGAACTTGTTCAACATGCTGCAAATGCTCAGACCAAGTTTTGCTAAAGATGAGTATGTCGTCCAAATAAACAACCACAAAAGAATCAATGAATGGTCTAAGCACATCATTCATCAATCTCATAAATGTGGCTGGGGCATTTGTTAGGCCAAAAGGCATGACCAACCATTCAAACAAACCTTCCTTAGATTTAAATGCAGTCTTCCACACATCTGTTGGATCAATTGGTACTTGGTGGTATCTAGACTTCAAGTCAATTTTTGTAAAGAAATTAGCCCCCCTAAGTTGGTCCAACAAATCATCAATTCGAGGGATTGGATATCTATTTTTAACAGAGATTTTGTTTAATGCCCTATAATCAATACAAAGCCTCCATGTCCCATCTTTTTAGCAAGGACAATTGGACTTCCACAAGGTGAAGCACTTGGACGAATGTGTCCTTTCTGAATCAACTCTTGAATTTGTCTCTTAATCTCATCATTTTCCAAAACTGACCTCCTATATATTGGCTCATGTGGTAGCGGTGTGCCTATGATTAAATCAATAGAGTGCTTGACTTGATAGTGTGTTGGTACTCCCACTGGTGGTTTAAACACACTATGATATTCTTTCAAAATTTTATCCATCTGATTTTGTTGATTTTCTGTTACCTTAGCATGTGTATTGAGAACAACTGACTTTGTTTGTTCAGGGCGAATCATGAGTAGAACAAAAGCTCCAGTTTGGGCAATCAAGTGTTTACATTGTTTAGCACTAATTAAAGAAGCAATTTGTGTTGGACATACCTCTGGTATTCGATACCTCTTCCCACCAAGCTTGATTGTAACACTACGTGGCCTGGACTCATACACCCCATGCCTCTAATACATGTATGGCTGCCCCAGCAAGACATCGCATACATCCAACGGTGCTACATCACATATCACTTCATCCTTGAAAGGCTTGATTGAATATGGTAGACGACACTGTTGATTTATTTGAATATCTTGTCCCTCATTTACCCATCCCATAGAGTATGGTTGTGGGTGTGTTGTCGCTTTCAGATTTAATCTTTTGACTGTCTCTCTAGAGATCAAATTCTTTTGACTCCCACTGTCAACAATAAAATGCAGAGGCTTTCCATCAACCCACATTTGTGAATGAAAAAGTCTCTCTTCATCTTCACGGGGCAATACTTTAGTAGTTCCAACTACGGCATATGGGTTTGCTTCTATGATGGAATCATTCTCCTCTTTCTCAGAATTATCTATTGGTGACGATTTAGGTTCACCATCCTCTCCTCTTATTTCTGTCATCAAATTTTTAACTGTGTCTGTTTGTGTCTTTTTAGTAGACCACCATGTGTTCTTGGGTGAATTTGAATGAGGTTCCTTGGTCACCTATTTTCCTACAAATTTATTGCCACCTTGAACCCTTGGCTTGTTGTTTGCAAAGTAGTCCCTCTTCCCTTTTTGCTTGAATTTCTCTTCAATTATTGTAGCATATTTATAGGCAGTTACCAATGTCTCAATATTAAAAAATTCCATCTCTGTTTGAATATACTTGTGAAGTCCACTCCGATATTTCAAAATTCGATGCTTCTCTGAATCCTCAATACCAAGTTTTGCTGAAAGTGAATGGAATGTATTGGTGTAATCTTGCACAGATTGATCCCTCTTTTGTTGAAGAAGCTGCCATTCTATGTATTTTTGTTCATATACATCCTCCGGAAGGTAAGCTTCTTTTATGTATTCCACAAATTCTCCCCATGTGGGCTTCTTATCAAGAGAAATTTCAAAACCATCTTCAACAAATGATTCTCGTTCTTTATTTACGACTTTGGTTTCCCATGCTAATTTCACATGGGTTTCAACTTTGAGGAGAGCAAATGTTATCTTTTCTGCATCTGAGAAATTATTTACAGAAAAGTATGTATCCAACTTTGATAACCAGTTATCAACAGCTTCAGAATCGACCTTTCCTTCAAAATTCAGGATGTCGAAATTGACCTGCATTTTGAAAGGGGTATTTCCACGAAATGATGTTCTTGGTTTAGAGGGTTTTTGATTCTGTAGGAGGTGTGAAAATTGACTTATCATCTCCTCTCATTGCTTATTTAAAGCTTCCTCCACCAACTTCTTAATAGCATTGTCTAACATCTTCGATCGCGTGCGTCTCAAAGGTCGATATTTTGACAAATCTTGTGTATGCAATCCTAATCTTTGGTAGGAAGGCCTTGTGTAAATTGGCATAAAGGAGCGTTCCCGCTCTGATACCATTGATCTGATTTATGAAACCAGATTACAATACCTGGTGTGATACCTGTAGTATTGTATAATTCAACACGAAAATTGAGAACAACAAGATTGCGAACCAAAAACTGATCCATTCTATTCGAATATTGGAGTTTATACAAATTTGATGGATCCTAAGAATGATCAGAATCCCTTGGAAATGAAATGAAGAGCCATCATAATATTTCTTACAAATAAACTATTTGAACTATCAAAAATTATCAAAAAAACTATGTATAAAAATTAGGTCCACTTGGAGAAGGCATAACTTTCTAGTCCTAGTTCCGAATTGCGAACCATTTGATGCATTGGAAAGGTATTCAAAAGATCTAGAACCAAATTTCAGAAGTGTGACAACGTTTCGTTGGCACTTCTGGGAGGCATCCAAGCCTAGAAATGCACCGAAGACCCTAAAAAATGCAGTTTACTGAAACATAGGAAAATTTGAAAAAAATTAGATTTCAGTATTTCCCAATTTAATCCTGATCAATGGATCCATCCCCATACATGGCACCATTATAGAATTTAGTGCCCAATCATTAGTAAATTGCCAACTATGCATGGTCAAGGGAATAAAAATAATATGCGGAAAGGGGTATGGCGTGGCCCAAGAAAGTAATGACTATTTTTTTTTAATAAATCTAAGTCAATTCCTGCTTAGTGCTGGCACAACCCACTAGACATGGGCACCCAACACCATGCATGGCCCAGTCCCAAAGGCGAAATAAGGGGACATTAAGGTGAGTTCAAAGGAAAAGACAAATAAACATGCAAACAAAATTATTCCTCCGCCAAAACTGGTGCTACCTAGGAAGACGCGCCATGAAAGAATCCACCTCCACAGTTTCCAAGGAAATTGGTAGGTGGCAAGAGATGATGGTCAAAGGGGTTGGCAGATTTTTTTTTAAAATTTTAAAATCACATAGTATGGGCCCTTTTATTGCCGGTGATAGGCCAATATTGGGGTCAATAATGGAATGAAATCTGATGCTCAATAATGGAATTCAATTTGGTCTATATATGTCAATTTGGGGTGTAAGCTTGTGAAAGGTGTCCGGGCAATATGTCATCAAGGGGTGAAAGTCGCGAGCTGAGTGGAGATGAATGCAACTAGAACGCACAGAAATAAACCTACAACAAACCAAAGCAATTCTGGTGATAGGAACTGTCACTTCCTAGCAACAAAAGCATTAACAACTATAATAATTGAGAAACTAAACTCACAAATCCAAAACGAACTAATTTGGAAATCACAAAAGAACATAAAGCATGAATAATTAATCTAGAAATTAATCTCACGAGAAATAAACAACAAACTACATAAATTTGAATTCATAATTAAATCTGAAGCACATAAGAATCGATTAGAATTATGTACAATTACATAAATTACAATATCTAAACCAATACAAACAATGTTAAACGTGTAATCAATTGAAATCATAACACAGAATAAATAAATACACATCTAATTTAAAAGAAATCATTAGACATCCCGAGAAGTGGATCCTACCTCCTCAATACGCTTGGTGATGGAACACGAACAACTTTCTACTCCGCCTTGATTAGAATAATGTTAGTTTATCCATCCAGAAATAATACAGAGTCTGCACAATATTCTGCTACAAAAATACGCGTATAGAAAAGTCTGCGTACACCATATATGTGTCGCTCACATTACATGGTTTATATAGAAGCACAACCTATTACCTTGGCCATATATTCTAAACGCTTCTGTTACAAAATGCAAAATATGGGCGTTGGCCTACAGTGCAGCGGTTGCTGCTTCTCTTTGTAATAGCAAGATCTTCAGTTCGATTCCTGAAATGGGAGTTTAAATAAACTTAATATTAAAAAAAAATGCAAAATATAGCATAGGCAGGTCTACAGTTTCCCTTCTATGCAATAAATGGTTCTCGTGAAACCTTGATTTAATGATTTTGTTGCAACAGTAAGCAAAAGTAGGAAACATACATAATTTCGGGTTCCTCCATATAGCTAGCAATAGACTGGTTATAACAGCAGATAAAAGTCTTATGGTTTTTCCTCCATATAGTTGGCGAAACAACAGTCAAAGATAGCATGTATAAATCTTTAGGTTTCTCCAATATTCCTCCATTGGTTGTAGTAAACAGTAAGTAACTGACGCAAACATCGAATAGCTATGTGAACAATAAGAATATGAGTCTATGTGGTCACTTAATATAGTTGTTGTCATGCTAAGAATAACCAATAAAATGCCATACGCTTCAATTCTTGTCCAAAATGCGATAGGAAGTTCCTATAAAATAGGTGACAGGAAGATCTGCATGCTACAAGCTATATGTTCCAAGGCATGAAATAACAATACTCAGTAAAGTCAATCAATAATAAATTTCCATTAATTTATACAAAAACTATATTAAATATCACTTATATATATTTAACCATATGCAACATGAAGGTGATAAAATGGTATGAAATTGGATTGGAAATGGAATAATGGGATAGTTATAGAGGCTAATAAAATAGGCTAAAATATGGCATAGAATGAGACATAAATAGCTCTCATTAGGTGATGCGGCCCACCTTGGACTGGGCGCCCAACAATAAGGACACCCCCCATCTTTCGCGCTGCATCCTATAATTTGGCATTAGTTTAAAGTCAAATACCCTCCCTTTTTACATGGTTTTAAAAAAAATGCGACCTTGCACAAAATAAAGTGAGGGGTTTTGAAAGTGAATTAAGGAAAAAATTATTGCATCAACATTATGTCTAGTTAGGTTATTTTCTCATGGGTTGTTGGGCGGGGTGTTACAACCTGACACCTTTAGTGGATGTGTTTCCCATACTTTATTCCACTTTGGAGGGTGATCCACCTTTAGTGGACATGTGATGCTTTCACTTTTCCACCTTAGGTGGGTGAGAAGTTGTCTCTTGATTATCATGTCATAGTATTACAACACTTGTCATAATCTTAAGCCTTCCAATGTCTCACCTTGGTTCTTGTAATATTCATTCTCTCTTGTTATTGTGCTTTCCATTAGGCTTGTAGACCTTAGGTGGCTATCTTCATGGCTAAATCTTACATGGTATCAAAGCTTGTTGAGTGCCATTGGATAGTCTTTTGAGAGATTTGAGTGCATTTTTTTGTGGGTTTTTTTTTTTGGGAGGGGGGGGGCAGGGGGGAGGGAGCGGTCCTCTTTATGGCTTTGTATTGCAGGTCAAATTTGGAGCTTGTTGGTGCAAATCTAAGGTCACTATTGGATTCAAGAGGCCCAAAAACTTCAAGATGAACCTTTGTTTCATCCAAATCAGATACCAAAGGACAAGTCTACAAGAATTTGAAGTTTGGAGGTATGATAGTGATTCAGGTGTCATTATTACAGAGGCAATTTTCAAACGATAACTTAGTCATCCAAACTCGTTTTTGTGAGCATTTTTTTTTGATTTGGGGTAGAATTTCGTGCGCTTCACAATGGTGTAGGAGTTTTCTATTTTTTTGACAATTTTTTTTTAAAATTGCACAATCCCTACTTTGCAAGTTTTGAAGCTTCATTTAGGTTCATATGGACTCCTTTTTAGGTGCATTTTTTTTGAAAATGCATAATTTTTTCTTATATTTTACAATGGTGCTATTAGATTGTAGCACTGCGATATGAAATTTCAATTTCAGCAAATGGCCTTATTTGGCTTATCTTTGGCAAAGGCATTGCATGTATCATAGTTATTTTTTTTACACATTGATTTGAGTCTAATATAACTTACAATCCCTACTTTGCAAGTTTTGAAGCTTCATTTAGGTTCATATGGACTCCTTTTTAGGTGCATTTTTTTTGAAAGTGCATAATTTTTTCTTATATTTTACAATGGTGCTATTAGATTGTAGTCACAGTGATATGAAATTTCAATTTCAGCAAATGGCCTTATTTGGCTTATCTTTGGCAAATGCATTGCATGTATCATAGTTATTTTTTTTGCATATTGATTTCAGTCTAATATAACTTAATCGTGGCAATTGTAATCACTGTAATTAGAAGTCCACTTTGCCTTTATTTTGCAAGTGGCCATTGTAATTGCTCTAAATATAAAGTGCCAAATCATTGGTTTTAGGGGGGTTCTTTGATTGAGTGAATTTGGATGGTGTCTTGTGTGCTTGTACCTCTCTCTCTCTTTGGTGCTTTTTTGATTTTCAGCTATGGTTTCTCCTATTTTCCATTTTTAACTTTGCATAATTATGCCACATGGAAAATAAATGCATACAGTAAATTAATGGAACAAGAATTAAATCATTATGCTGATGGAACTATTTCAGATTTCTTAGATCCTAAAGTTGATTTGAATCTGAAAATTGAATGACTCATTAAAAGTTCTATGGCACTTGGACCATTGAGGAAATATATCTCACTCGATCTTAGCTTTCATATTGAAAAGTGTAAGACAAGCAAGGAAGCTTGGGATAAACTTGCTCAATTGTTTGGTTAGGTTGAGGAGATTAGAGGATACACACTTGATAATGAACTCCTATTTTTGGATCCCAAGAATTTTGATACAATCCAAGACTATATCAGTGAGGTGAATGAGCTAAGAGCATAACTCAAAGACTATGGCATTGAGAAGAAGGATGCATAGTAGGCTTTCAATTTGTTGGGGAAGCTTCCTTCAGAGTATGCAACTTTTGTTTCTAGTTTCCAAACTCATTGGTTGACAATGGGGAGTGCCTAGATTATACACCGTCATTTGATTCTTTCTCAGAGATGTTGATGCTTGAGCAATTAAAGTTGATCACAATGGGTACTCTCAAGTCATCCAAGTCACATGCTTTGGTGGCTAGTCATGAGAAAGGATCCAACAAGAAGCAAAAGCGATCAAAGCCTAAGCCACACAAGGATAACATACACTATTCCTCTCCTCAACAAGGAGATTCAACATCTCGTAAGGGGGAATAATCTAAGAAAGAGAAGCTTACATGTGCATATTGCAAGAAGATTGGATAGATAGAACACCATTTTTATAAGAAGGATATTAATGAATTGAAGCATCTTTTTGAGAAGAATAGAATCAATTTGCCTTCAAGAATGTCTACTTCAACTTTTTCTTCTCAACAAACAAAATTTGTCAAGGAAAAGAGTTACACTTTTGGGACAAGAAAGGACAAGCTCTTTGTGCTACTACAAGTCATGATATAAGGAGATGGCTTCTTGTTTTAGGGGCTTCAAATGGCATCTTCACAGTCTATGTTCTCTTCATTTGATCCTTGCAACATGTTGCCGATTTTGATGGGCAATCATACATTTATGAATGATTTGGAAAGGATCTATTGATATTGGGGATGAAACCTTCACTGATGTGTTGTGTGTACTTCACTTGACCAATAATCCTTTTTCCATTTATTAGATCACTCATGGTGCAACAAGGAAGACTATGGAGTTCACTCTTGATTTAGTTATCATCAGAGACTTGGAGAGTGGAACTATCATTGCTAATGGAGTAGTGGATTGTGCATCTTGGTTGTACTCCTTTATAGACTTTGTTGTTATTGATGACTCTGGTTCTTGAGATGATGATCGCACTTCTAGTGTGGAATTTGATCTTGAGGAGAACTTTGGCGACTTCAACTTGGGTATAGTCACTTGATCCAGTTCTTGAGCCTTGCGTTTCATCTCCTTCGATTGAGATCATTACTATTGCTGTTGATGCTGCTTGTGTTGCTACATTTTTGGCTTCTTGTGATTAAGTGCAACAATATATACATTGTCTTCTAGACACAGTTTCTTGGGATGACTATTTGATAGACATTGTAGGTTTGTTTGTGGAGTCCTATCTTGCAGATTCGGGAGACACCATTGGTGATATTCATCTTCCCTTTGTTGGAGATCCTTCTTGTTGTTGTGAGGGAACACTTTGACCCCCTTCTTTATTCTCTACATTATCATCCTTCATAGTTTGACATGAGTGTGGATACTTTGGACCAGCATTTGGAGGAGGTCTCTCCATCTTCGGAGTAGACACTTCAATCTTTGGATCTTGTTCTTCATTCATCTTCACTAGATATTGGATTGTCTTTGTTAGTAGTGTGGCCTAGTTCACTTGATTTGGAGGGGGTGACTTTTAGCATAAACATGGGGACACTTGAGCAAGTTTCAAAGACTCCATACATCAAAGAGACTTTTTCCTACATCTTCCTTTCAGGATTTGGGATACTTCACACATACACCTTTGGTTTTGTTTCTTCCTAAGGGAAGGAACATTGTTCGACAATCGTGGACCATCTTCTACATCTTGTTTGGAGCATCTACCATTGGCGCATATTCCATGTTAAGGGTAACCTTGTCTCTTATCTTCTCTCTTATGAGGGGGATTTCCTCACATGGGGTTTCTCCTCTCTCATTTGTCTTTGAGAGTTCTTTTGTGTTCCCATCTCTCTTATGGTGAGGAGTTTTTTTCCCATTGGGTTTTATCCTTTTCTCTTATTTGTGAGAGATTGCTTTGCATTTGTACAGGGGTACCTAACATGGCTTAGTAGCTAGGACCCATCTTGCATTGTGTGTATACATTCTCTCTAAGTTGCACTTAAGGGGGGTGTTTGTGAATTTAATTATTGCACCTAGTAAGTCGTACTCCTAGGACATACACACATATTACTTAAGTTTACTTAGGGACCACATAGGAGCTTTTAGGAGCATTTCCACTTTCTTTGCTGTTATCATGACATCACATTCCACTTTAGTGGTGTCTCCATGTTTATTCACTTATCACTTTATCACCTTCCACCTTTAGTGGATGTGTTGCACATATTTTATTCCTTTTTAGAGGGTGATCGACCTTTAGTGGACATATGACATTTTTGTTTTTGCATCTTAGGTGGTTGATAAGTTGTCTTTTGAATATCATGTCATAAGATTATGACACTTGTCACAATCCTATGCCTTCCTATGTCTCACCTTGGTCTATTTAACCAAGGGGTCTGCTTTGTAATATTCATTCAATCAATTGTAATGCATTTTTGGTGGGAATACAATTTATTCTTGTTTTATTCATTCTCTCTTGTTATTGTGCTTTCCATTAGGCCTCTAGATCTAGGGTGGCTATCTCCATGGCTAAATCTTACAGGGGTCAAGCCAGTAAATTCTTACATCACAAAGTGGACAAATTAACCCTTCCAAATTTTGGTGGGTCAGGGAAAGTCTCCTCTCACTTATGGGTACAAAATTAGATACTTACGTATCTCTTAATCCCATGATGGAGGAGGGTGCAATCAAATTCATCATCCTACTCTTGGATGTGGTTGCTCACAATTGGTGGCACCATGGCTTGATCACACAAGGCCAATAACATCCTATGATGATTTCACCAACAAACTCATTGATAGATTTGATAAGAACACCTGGAGAGGTCTTTCAACAAATTAACCCAACTAAGGCAGGAAGGGATCTTGGAAGACAATTAGGCAGAATCCAAAGGTGCTTTGTCATGGATCTTGGAATAACTGAGAAGAGACTCATACTTGATTATTGAAGGACTATCATAATCTATTTGAGGCCTAGCAAGCACCTTTGATCCTTCCACTCTCCAAGATGCAATCCTAAAAGCCTTATGATCAAGATATAAATCTTTCTATAAGGAAGACGGGCTTAAAATAACATCTCCTAGAGATGACCATGAAAAACTTTGGAGTGAAAATCTATGTTACAAGTGCAAGGAAAAATGGGAGCATGGTCATATTTGTTAGTGAGAAGAGCCTCAAATGAGCCGAGACATATATGTGGAAAGAGAAGCCAAATATGCAATCTAGAGGCATTATCCAATTGGGAGGTAGAAGAAGAAGAAAAAGGAAAAGAAGAAGAACATTCAAACAAAAGGTAAAGGTTTGATGAAGAAGATCTGAAAAGCATCCAATGTAAGAAGCAAGGACAATAAACAAATGGTGAAATTTGGACAATTAGAATCAAGATGGGCGTGGAGGAGGAAATCTAGCAGTTTCCACACCTCATATCCTTGTCCAATCAATCTCAGCATTAAAAATTGTAATATGTCAACTTGACATCTCTCCAGAGAACCCCTAACGTTTTTCAGGCCAATGAAGGGAAACACCTTTACAAAACATTGCGTAGATGTGTGTCATCCTTCTAGTCGTTTATATACATTCTTGCTTCAATGTTAAAAGTTATCTATGACATTATGCATACACTGGGATAACCTAATCAATGCTAACTATTTCAGAAGTAGGATATAAAGGTTATACATCTTCAAGGGTTAATTTAGAGATCCTCATTTAAAAAAAGGTTTGGTTAAAACTATCATTGCTCGAGGAGAAGCAATCTCAGGAAAGGCGGACTGTCATGCTCCCGCCATGAAGGATATCGATGCCAAGGAAAAATCATGTTGCCTCAAGACTTCACGATTTTTTCTAGAGGAGCGATTAGAAAGCATGATTACAAGAACAGCGGTTGGATTGATTGATGAAACAGTGATTGGATTATTATTAAAAAACAATGATGATTTTTTTAATGCAAACTGTGATTAAAATGTAGGAAGCAATCTTTATTAATGTTTATAACAGTGATCATTATTAATGTCTTAGCATAATATAGCAGTAATATAAAAAAGGAACTAATTTTTAGTTTGAAATAAAAATAAAGATTAATATTTAGATGACAGCAGTTTGGGAAGGGCTGTGATTTATGAAGGATTGTGTACATTTTGGAAGGGACAGTGTCATGTCCCTTGTTAACCCCCTAATCATGGTAATAAAGATAAATTGATAAATGAAATAAATAGTCATAGCAATATTTTAACGAGTATATAAATAGATTCAATATGTATTATTATTGAATTTATAATAAAATATATAATAATGATCATAATATAAATAATTAATAATAATTGAATATTATTAATATATACTATTCATATGATATATTGTATAATAAATAAATAATATAATTAACAATATATAATGTGATATCTCACATTTCTGATATAATTTGTCTTAAGCAATATTTTAATAATTATAATTATAATTAATAATCAACTATTAATATTAATCAAATGATATTATATAGAAAAAAATAAAAATAATAATCAATAATTAAATATCATTCTTTAATATCAATAATATAATATTATATGAATGAAGATATAATAATTAATAATTAATATTATATCATAATAATTAATATAATTAATATTATACCATTTCTTAATATTAATAAGGTAATGTTATATGAGTAAAGATTTAATATTATTTCTCTAGACATCCTATACTACTCACTATACTCTAATCGGTGAGTATAAAACTATTACAAACTACAGGAGGGATATGGAAAAGCCCAACCGTAGGAGGCAGGAGAAGAGACACGTCTCTTCAATTAGAGAAAGTCACGTCTCCTCACAGATCTATATATGGGCAGTCCATTATTTGTGAAAAGATATCAATCCTGGTTTATTTCATTAGAAATAATATTAATTATTAATAGGGCCTTCCTTATGCCAGTAAACAGTCCCGTGACAGTACAATCTACAGATGCCTCGTTCAACTTTAGACTCATGGAATAAACGATCAATTTTGTATGATTGGTTGACTTCATATATGCGATGTCAAGCATAAACAGTGATGGAACAAATATATATGCATTATCAATAAATACATCTATAAACAGTGATCAATCCCAAGAACATTCAACAGCAAATGAAAAATAACTCAAACAGCAAGGAAATATATTTGATACTGATCATATTGGTCAGAAAGACAACGAACAAGAAAAACTATAATATAAATTATATTTGTAGCCTTCTGAGCATACATGGCAGGAGATAATATTGAGATTATCATTATCGGAGAATATAATCTATTTCAGTCAGCATAAAAAGATGACTCTAATTAGGGGAGACATCAAATATTAAAAGAACAAAACAGTCAAAGCAGTCAAATAACAGTAAAAGCAGTATTTAAAAGAGCAAAACAGGGAAGGATAAAGAGAATTCCCACAGCACGATAATCACTTGGTAAGTATTATATATATATATATAGTATTTATTTATTTATGTTATTTCAAATTCTTATTTGATTCAGATCTAATACATAATTAATATATATCAGATTCTCTTAAAATTGATTCAGGTTTAATATATATGAGTAATATAATTTGGATATTAATATAATATATGTATATATATATATGATCCAAGTTAATAATGTTCAATAGAGGATGATTTCATAAATAATGTTATTTCAAGTTTGTAAATGATAATTCATTAATGATAGTATTGACAATATAATTTTCTTTTCAAAAATAATAATAAAAGAGAGCACTCGAGGGAGATTAAAACCTCCACTAAGCCAGTGTACACTGATGACCCACATATGCATATGTACTAAGCTTTGGATAGAGGAAAGCTCTTCCAAGAAGAGGAATGGACCTATGGTCAACCTATAAGCCCCGAGTGATTCGCTCCAGAGGATGACGACAAGATTTAATCAAGGACAAAAGGGTCCTTATAAAGGTTAATGCGTCCGACCTGGTAGACTTTGCTCAGGAAGTCCCTAAGGATGCGCTCCAGAGGACGATGGCAAGATTTAATCAAAGACACAAGGGTCCTTATAAAGGTTAATGCGCCCGACTTGGTAGACTTTCTTTTGGAGGGGTTAATTAGTTGGGGTAGATAATTAATTATTTAGCTTTCTGTTCATACTCATGTTTCCATATTACTGTTACTAACGTCTTTCTTGCAGGTTCATTCTTAAGGAAGCAAATTCTGAAATACTAAGGAATATTAAAGATAAGTGATAATCAAAATATACATATGATATTTTAAGATATAAATTAACAAGAAAATTAATCATAAATAAACAAATCAATTATTGATGAAATATAAGTATTTCATCTGACTAAGAAAAGAGATACAGAAAATTAGTGCCTAGAAAAACTTAAATGAGAAATTTACATAAGGTCCCGACAGGGGACATTACAGACAGCAACCTCCAAAGGACACCCTCCTCATGAGGTGATTAAGACATATAGAGAGGGCTACGATCAGGAGAAAGCATGGAAGAACAACAGCAACTTCAGAACAGCAATCAGGACCAGAACTGTTAAGAATTAACAAGCAATAACATTTCTGTTTATTGTGGTATGTAAGTACATATATATTGAAATGTATGCCTGTTGCATGCAGTGATATAAATTTTTACATACTAATATAGAATAATGTATAATTGGCATAAGTAATAAATGGGATTGCAAAATAGCAACAATCAATCATGGCAAGGTAAGGAGAAGAGTACAAGTAGGGGGAACGGCTATAGGATACCTTACCAGGCACTGCCACCTCGTATGAGATGGCGAAAGGCCACACGAGGCCAAGAGGGATGGTATATCCGCTCTTGGGTCTATGGTAGAGGATCTCTTGGGCACCCTATTGTAGTTTCTCGCCGTACCTCTATATTGAGCGACTGTTGGGATATATTCAAAGGAGTCTCAATCATACAAGAGTGAATAAGGGTGACATGATGAAAGGGAACAATTATAGGATTCCTCACTAGATGCACCATTTCGTATGAGATGGCGGAAGGCCACATGAGGCCAAGAGTAATGGTATATCCGCTCTGGGGCCTAGGGTAGAGGATCTCTTGGGCACCCTATCATGTCTCTTTATCCAAATTTTGTTATGGTTGAACCCTAGTAACAAATTAGATATGCTATATGATTAAAATGATTATGAATATATGTTCTTAAACCCTAATAATGGTTGATCTTATGAATTGTACCTTCAATAATATTGCTAACATGATTGCAGTATCTCAACAAGGCTCTATCTTGCTTCACATTCTTTGGGTAAAGTTATCTAACTATATCATGTTTCTCCTGTTTATTGAATTTGTGATTCTAGGGAAAAATATAGGGTAATCTCAAAAGGGGACATTACAATGATGATATTCATTGCAGTGTCACTAAACTACCAACAAAAAATAAGTGGCAAATATATAAGATTGAAATTACATGTATAGAAATGTGAAGGCATCTGCTAAGTTTAGAATGATTGCACCTGCGAATCCAGCTGTAAAAGGAAACCCAAGAAGGGTCTGAGATGTTGCTTGTGATGGGGGGCAAGAAGTTTGCAGTTCTCACTTTCTACTCAAGGCATTTTGAGGTTTGTTTCGATCAATTGGAAATGTCATTGTAGCACTGTTAAGCTACCAACAGAGAACAAGCTGCAAAATATAAAAGATCAAATCTACATAAACAGAAAAGAGGAATAACCTGCACATCAGAGATCGGTTCCAACTGCGAACCCAGCTGTAAACAAAGCAATTCTTACCCAATGGCAGATCTCTGTGTTGCATAGGAAAATGAGAAAGCTAGCTGATACATCATTGAGGGATTCGCTCATGCTACACTCAACTGAGAGAAACCCCAATAAACCCATGAAACGCCAAGTACCCAAAGAATTGTGTAACTCAACAATAATCCTAATATTAAGGACCTAGGGACAAAATATCATATAAATTGGTCAAGACCCAGTAAATGACATTTTCAAGAAAAGGTGTGATTTTTCAGGAAAAAATTGCTCTAGGATTCACTTAACAACTGATATCTTGTAATTTTTTTCCCACGATCTGCTACTATGAATATTAACAGCTGAGTTCTGAAGTATATTTATGTTCCATGCAAATATTTTTAAAATTGAATAGTGATGCAGGGTTAAGCCTGCAGTGCATGCACCATATGGTTTGTCCAGTTTAGCCATAAATATTTAAATAGTGAGGGACACAATTATGATAGTGTCAAACGAAACACAAAAAAAGGAAATTTATAATTATTTCTCAAAGATTGGTATCTTTATAATTTAAATGCTAGGGAGTGAATAGATTCTAATTTGCTTATAATACAAGTAGAAGTTTGCTTCTAAATTGCATTTCATTTTTCTTTTAATTGTCACAAAATATTCGATCAAGGATCACATACAAATTATGTCTTCACATTGTGCACAGTAAAGATCATGCTGAAGTGAAAGAAAGTTGAAATTTAGGATTCTTTTTATGGGTTGGAAATGATTAATATTTTGTAGTTCTGGATTTTTCTCCATGTTGATTGTCAGAAAATAGAACTTTGATCTTCAACAATTTTATATCATGAGCCAAAAATAGGGAAAATGTGCAAAAAGTTCCTTTTTTTTTCTTGTGGCAATAGTTATGTTTAATATGTAATGCTTGGAAAAATCTTCTACTGTTTTTTAGGTCCATTGTGTGTCATTTTCTAAGTTTGATTTTTCTGGAAAATCATTTTTTGATTGATTGATATCAGGATGATTCAGACAGGGCAAGATGCTGCACCTGATGAAGAATCATATGAACTTGTTATTGAGCTGCTGCTGCTGGAGAACCAATTGGATCTGGCACTAAAATACATAGATCTAACACTGAAATCTGGTTATATGCTATCCATGAAAACATTCAGTGATTGTGTTCGAGCTTTTGTAAATTTAAACAAATTGGACACTGTGCTGTCCATTATAGAGAGATGTAAGGTACAGGGTTATTTTTTGTACTGTTGCTGCAGTTTGATTTGGCATTTATAATATTAATTTTTGTTCCTATCACTGTATTATTTGGCTTTGATATTTCGACTTATGTATGTTTTATTTTAACTTGTATGTTTTCTAGGCAAAGGATCAGAACAAGACTTTGTGTCCTCCTTGGAATTTGTGTATATACATTGCAGATGTTGCACTTCAAACAGACAATAGTATATTAGCGTGTCGTGGATTGGAATTCCTTGCTCGATGGATTACTCAATCAAGGGCTTCTCGACCACCAGTCCTACTAACAGTTGAGGAAGGCTTGGTAATTGGTGCACTTGGAACAGCTGCTAGGACTTGTAGTGCTCCTCTTTTAAAGATTTCTTGGGAGTTACTAATGCGGTCTTTACAACAGAAGAGACCACCATGTGCTCAATCATACCTTGCCAAGATCCATGCATTTGCAGCAATGGGAGAACTTAAATGGGCATTTCGTGCTTTACATGAACTTGAATCTGCATATGGAAATGCTGAAAAAGAAGATTTGGAGCTATTTTCTCCATTTTCATCATTGAATCCTCTTGTCCGGGCATGTTCTAATGGTGGGTTTGCTTCATTGGATGCGGTATGTTTTATTTTGGGCAACGAAACCCTTCTCTTTTTATAGTATTGACACCTTTTATTCTAAGCAGTTTAATTTCCATGGGTCTTTGTACCTGTTGAACTGCATCTGGACATTTTTCTACTTTTCTTGTCTTCGTTTATTGAATATTTTGCATTTTTTAAACGGATATTTTGTTTGTTGATAAAAATGAAGTCCTTCCTTCTTTTGTGTGGCCATTATATAGAGGGAATGTGAAAAATATTTGAAATGATGTTAATTGTTAGAGGGTGGTGTACTCTATTGATCTAATGCTGATTGTAGCATCAAATATTAGACTTTTGAAGGTTTATGTGTGCCCTTGCTTTGTAAACATTTGAATGTGGATCTTGATAATGAGGGCAAATAAAAAATATAAAAGGAATTACTGATAGTCTATTTTAATTTTATTATAAAAGGTTGTTGAAAGCTTGGCACAAGTCAGATCTGTGGGAATAAGTGAAATTGGCAAGTAATCATGTGTTATTGATGCTTTTCTGCTTCTATAAATCAAACACCTAAAGGACTTGATGTTGTCGGGATAATTGTATGTACGGGTTGTCATGTAATAAAGTGTTATGTTAATCTCGGTTGTTAGTAACCAAGAGGTTAGACAGTTACAACATGATGTTTCGGTCGTGTCCCTTAGGATAGAATGTATACCCTCTCGGGGGATGGACACAAACATTGTATTGTGTTGTGATAGGCTTGTACTTATGAATCGGGAATAATGAATAAAGCATTTATGTTCTTTGGCATTCTTTGAGTTACTCGTTATTCAGTATTATGTTTCTGCAACACTGAGTTATCCCAGCGGGTAAACATTTGGCACTGTTGCCTTTAAAGAATTGCGGGCGAGAGTAACACAGTGTGAATGGCGGAAGGGAAACAATGGGTCAGCCAATAGAGAGCAATCAAGACGAGGAGAGCCAGAACGAGGAACTCTTCGAAGGAGAACGGGCATTAACCAATGACTTCACTGCACTACTGCAGGCGTCTATCGAGACACACGTCCGAAGGGAAGCAGAGCGAGAGGAAGTACCAAAAGGCGCCGTGTGGGATGCTCTGCGTGTCAATTGTGCAATAAACCATCTATTGTCTCACCTCCCAGAGTTGTTGGCACAAACATTCTCGGCCCTTCAAAATCGGCATGAGGAAGTACACCGAGAGGCCAAGCGGCAAGAGATCCTGAGCGAGTACTACCGCCAGAGAGAAGAAGAAGACCACGATGAATCCCGCCGGAAGGGAAATATGAAATAAGACCGGAGAAGGAGAATAAATAAAGAACACATCGTCATGAATATGTCCTAAACATATGTAACATGGAAAAAAGTCTGAATAAATAAAAAAAAAGTGTTCTTTTAATTTATCATGTGTTGATATTTCTTGTGGAAATTTAAATAAAATATTTATGCCAAATCAGTTAAATAAAGATAGGAATAAGAAGGAAGTAGAAGGGGAGATTGTTAGAAGAAATGTGCTATTGCAGCAATAGGCCGAGAGAAGGCAAAGACTCTGAAGGATCGCCGAAGAACGATTAGTTTAGGCTGACGGTGACGTTGTCAGAGAGGGAAATTGAAAGAATTCCGTCGAAGAGATTAGGAACTTATTAGGAAACTTAACCTTAACTCTATGTATGGAGGCAAGGGAGGCCCGAAGAAGGGAGAGAGAAGAGGCGGAGGGCAGAGAGGCAGAGGATACGAGTGCCACCACAAGTACTGAAGTGACTGAGGGGCACAGGGATCAAGGCAGCCTGCCAGGCTCAGACACTCCTACTGGGTCGGAGACACCAAGTAAAGAGACACAAAACACTGCAAGTAACAGAACGACATCCACCGTACCGACACAACCGGCGGTAGTAATACAACCCGTGGTACCTAGCCAACCGAACGTACCACCAACACAACCAGCACTTGCGCTAGTAATCATGGCAGGACAAAAACAAAAGCTACCCAAATTTTTTGGGCGACGGGAAAGAAAACCCCGAATGACACTGCAAGACGTGTGAGACAATATGGACAGCCAACGGGGTTACAGATCAAAATGACTGGCCGAGGCAATTTTCGACTACCCTGAGAGGCGTGGCCATTGACTGGTATTTAGACATTGATCCAACGTAGGTAACCGTATGGAAAGATCTAAAGAAAGAATTTCAAGAGGAATTCCGACTACTCCGAGATGACAACGAAATAGTAGTGGAAATATACAGCACAAAGTAGACAAAGGAAGAGACAGTCCGTGGATACGCACGGAGACTCAAGGAACTTGTGGGAAAAATGGAAAGCCCACCAGCAAATGGATTAAAGAAGAGATGGTTCATTGAGGGCCTCAAGCCGACTCTTAGGAGAAAAATGAAGATAGTACCTCCACCGTCATACATCGATGCATACAATCGAGCAATGGACCTCGAGAGCAAAAGCAAAACGACAAAAAAGAAGAAGAATAAATCATCAGAAGATGATGATTCTGACGGAGAGGCAAGTAGTGAAGAATCCGGCAAGAAAATAGAAGCCCTCCAGAAAGACATGTTTCAGATGATGGAGTTTAAGATGATGAAGAACACCCCCACCAGAGGCGACGAAGGGGACTTGTGGTGCACAGATTGCAGGGAAGAAGGTCACACAAAGGGATCCTGCTCGAAAAAATAATTTTGCGATATCTGCCAAATTGCCGGACATTCCACCAAGGAATGTTCGTACAATATGAGGACCAGAGGGCCTCAACAGATATTAATGACGCAGGAAGCATCCACCTCAACTTCAGGAGCCACAAACAAAAATGCCAACACAACATCATCCGACGGTTTTAGGAACAACCGGCGTGGAGGAAGAGGCGGGAACAACAACAATAACAACAGGGGCCATAGCCGCCTCCAATAGGATACGAGCAGACGACCAATGATACAGTGCCATAATTGCAATCAGTGGGGGCACTTTTCAAGAGACTGCACAAAGGGAGAAGTACCGCAGTTTCTATGTAGATGGTGTGGCCCGCGAGACCACGATGATGCAAAGTGTCCTAAGCCAGGAGTGAATCTCCTGAACATTGAAGGCAATGCGGAGGAAATTCTGGCCGTCACTCGGGCACAGGCGAAGAAAGTGACCTACCCGGATCTTGAAGTTGAGACAAGGGGAATGCACGAAGCGAAGGATGACATCGAGAAGGAAATGATGGCCGAGAGAAGAGAAACAAACGATAGTGCCAGTACCTCTCTGAGGGGTCTGATGGAATAGAACATCATACGACAGGCGTTGCAAGCAGAAATTCCCATCAAATTAAAGGACCTTATAGCTATACCACAATTGAAAACAACTTTATTAGGTGTGACATCATCGCCGAAGGTATCAAGTGGGCCAGAAGGAAGGAACAGTAGAAAACCCTCTCAGGAAGGAGGGCACTCTTGGAACAGACCCCATGTTACTCGCGGTGAACACAGGAAGGCACTTCGTGGTGGTAGATATGGGCATCCTCGGATCCATTATGACAGACACCATTGTGGACGGAGGTTCCGGTGTCAATGTACTCTCCCCGAGGAAACATGGCGATGACTTGGACAACCCACGTTATGGCCACCCATGTTCCAAGTAGTCGGCAACGACTTGGACAGCCCACGTTATGGCCACCCACGTTCCAACTAGTCAACGTGGACCAACTTGGTATTAAACCCATCGGAACTCTCATGGCACAGCGGGTCACGATCGGCACACAACCCTTTGTTCTTGACTTTGTAGTAATACCATTAAAAAAGAAGGGCTACGATGCTATACTAGGGAGAGGTCAGTTGGTAGAGGCAAGGGTAAACCACAATTGGAAAAGGAATACTCTCTCAATGAAAAAAGGCAGTTGGAAATTCATAATCGACTTACGGACACAGATGGTAAGCGAGGACATGGTGTCATCATCTGAGTCCGAAGGAGAAGACGAAACGGATGAAGGAAAGCAACGGATGGAACCGAATGAGGAAGGAATCTTAGAAATAGAGGGGTACTCGGACGATGACATGGATTCACTAAATGGGCTTTTCCATTGGCAGATGGAAGACTATGAATTGAGACATTGCAACATGTTACAGATTGAGGAAGAAGAGGAAAAGTCCACCTTTCCACCACAATACGGAGAATATAAAGAGGGAGAACTCCAAATCCGGGAAACTCCAGCACTTCAATTTGACAAAGAGAAACCGATCAAGTATGAAGAGCCTTCAGTGAAGACCATGAATTTGGGGGACGAGACCAACCCAAGGAACATTTTCATAGGGGATGACTGGAACCCCGTCCTGAAGGCAGCCACATTTAAAATCTTCACAGAGTACAAAGATGTGTTTGCTTGGACCTATAAATACCTAAGAGGGGTATTGCCGGAACTATGTGTTCACCGAATTCCATTGGTAGAAGGAGTTGTACCCGTACGGAAACATCCGTACAGAATGAATAAAAATTATGCAGCCCGTGTCAATGAAGAAATTGAGAGGATGCTTGAGGTAGGCATCATATTTTGGGTACAGACGAGCGAGTGGGTGTCACCCATTGTGATCTCACTGAAAAAGGACACCAGTCAAATAAGAATATGTGTGGACTTCAGGTGTTTAAACGCAGTCACAATCAAAGATCCCTTTCCAATCCCTTTTATAGATAGTATCTTGGAGGAAGTAGCGGATTTACATGTTCATGGATGGATTCTCGGGTTACAACCAGATATCCATCGCGGAAGAAGACAAGCTGAAAACAACTTTCATAGTGGAAGACGGAGTGTACGCATTCAACCGAATGCCCTTCGGACTTTGTAACGCCCCGGCGACCTTCCAAAGAATCATCCTACAAATCTTCGACAAGATGTCTGTGGGGAATTTCAAAGCCTTCCTCGATGATTGGTCTATTTTCAGTGGCCAAGACACACACATGGTAGCCCTCAGAGTGCATGGAGAGGTGCCGACGGGCGAGATTAGGACTCAACCCCAAAAAATGCAGATTCATGGTGCCCCAAGGGAAGTTATTGGGACACAGTATGCAAAGCGGGATTGAAAACAGACCTAGACAAGGTACGGGTAATCCTAGAAATGGAGCCCCCAATGGATGTAACTGGGGTCAAGTCATTTTTAGGACACATTGGGTATTACAGACGATTTATTAAAATTTTTGCCCAAGTATCGTACCCACTAGACGGCTTGACCCGGAAGGGAGAACTGTACACATGGGCCACAGAACAAGAGAAGGCATTCGAAGTGCTGAAAGACAGATTAGTAGCCGCACCAATCCTGACATACCCCAATTGGGATAAGGAATTCCATGTCCATGTGGACGCATTGAATTTTGCTATCGGGGCAACATTAGTGCAAACAGGAGA
Source organism: Chamaecyparis obtusa (assembly GCA_027943335.1). Taxonomy (NCBI): domain Eukaryota; kingdom Viridiplantae; phylum Streptophyta; class Pinopsida; order Cupressales; family Cupressaceae; genus Chamaecyparis; species Chamaecyparis obtusa. Next base: position 1,231,382 of record BSBK01013024.1, on the reverse strand, counting down.
CCAGGGGCTGGACCACCCTATCTACTTTGAAAGCAGACTTTTGTCCAAAGCTGAGAAAAATTACAACACCATTGAGAGGGAAGCACTCGGAATGGTCTACGCCGTACAGAAGTTCCGACATTATTTGCTGGCGACCCCATTTGTCTTTTATGTTGACCACCAGGTGTTGATGTATCTGGTGAACAAGCCCATAATTCAAGGGCGAGTGAGTAGATGGTTACTCTTGTTACAAGAATTCACGTTCAACATTATAGTACGACCTGGGAAAAGTCATGTATGTGCAGATCACCTTTCAAGAATTAAGTCTGGCGAACCTTCGAAAGACATCAATGATGACTTTCCTGACGCACACTTAATTTAGAATTGCCGTGTTACCAACATGGTACACAAGCATCGGAGAATACCTCTCATTAGGCCAGTTTCTGCAGGAGATGCAGCTGGGTGAGAGAAGGAAGCTGGTATTACGAAGTAAAACATTTCAACTTTTTAATGGACTATTATATAAGATGGAACCCGACCAAGTCCTTCGCCGGTGTGTCATGGAGGAAGAAGTCCCAAGGGCTACTACGAGAAGCACATGAAGGTCCGATAGGAGGACACATAGGGCCAGACACGACGGCTCGGAAAATACTCCTAGCAGGATTATGGTGGCCAACAATCTACAATGATGCAAGAGAATGGGTGGTGAGCTGCGATACTTGTCAGAGAGCAGGAAAGCCTCTCAAGAGAGATTTCATTCCCCTGAACCCATCCAATGCCCAGGAATTGTTTGAACAGTGGGGACTCAACTTTGTGGGGCCACTGAAGGCAAGCAGGAAACAACGGTGTAGGTACATTGTAGTAGCCACGGAGTACCTCACAAAATGGGTTGAGGCACTCACCCTCTCGGATAACTCTGCATCGAGTACGTCAAAATTCATATATGAACAAATAATCACACGCTACGACATACCAGTCCAGATTATGAGCGATTGAGGAGGCCATTTTGTTAACCATGTAATAAAACTGCTCACCACTAAATTCAAGATTTTCCATTCTCTCTCAAGTCCATACTATCTGAGAGCTAATGGACAGGCAGAAGCCACCAACAAAATATTGGTGTTGGTAATATACAAGTCCTGCGGGATCAAAAAGGAAGATTGGGAGGAACGATTGCCGTCTGTGCTATGGGTGTACCGGACCTCATATAAGGTTACCACAGGACACACACCCTTCCAGCTAATGTACGGACAGGAGGCCGTGGTGCCGGCCGAATTCATGGTACCAAGCCTCAGGATTGCCATTGAGAATAAGTTGGGAGATATGGAGAGTCTGAAGGAGAGACTCCATAATCTCAACAAGTTGGATGAACGACGTCTTACGACACAATGGGCAACTGAGGTAGCACAACAGCGACGAAAGGCATGGCATGACAAACACTTGAAAAAGATAAGATTTACCCTCGGACAACTCGTATTGAAGTACAACGGATGCAACGAAATTAAGCCCGGGAAATTTAAAGTTATATGGTTGGGATCTTATAAGGTGCGTGAAGTGGGCGATAATGGAGCCATTAAACTATGGACGTTAGACGGAAAGGTGATACCGGATCCAGTCAATGGTTCGAAATTGAAAATCTATCATGAGAGGGGCGAACGACGAAGAGACCCAAACAGGTAAAAGCAACTTGAAAAAATAAAAAAGAAGAGAGAATAAGCACCGTACAACCGTATGACATCAAGCATGGAAGACAAAAGTACCACCGTACGACAATTAGAAAGTACCGTATGACGACAAAAAGTAAATAAATGACACAAGTTAAATGTCGTACGACCAAACATAGTGTGCGTACATCACCGTACGGCGAGAGGTGAAAACAAGCATGTAGCAACCAATCTCGCGTGCAACACTCACTGTACGACAATCACGTCCGTACGACAGTCAACCCCTGAACGCCATTTAAGTCCGTACGGGATCCAAGTATCGTATTGGTACTTCATAATGTAGCCGGTTGCCGTACGGAAAGGGGAGGAATAGTGTTGATTTGGACGCGTCTGAGAGGCAAGTGCCATACGGAAATATAATCACCATCGGACCAAAGAGAAGAGGAGCTTGCGTCCGTACAACAGTTCCACAACCGAGAGTTGAGTAAATAAACATCCGTACGGTTTCACTTAGTGAAACAAGAAGCATAGCGTGTACGGTACAAAGAGGAAAACAAAAGGGAGCTCGTATGACGAAGGAGCACAAGGCGGGAAAAATTTGAAAAGTAGTTGTTGCCGTTAAGAGGGTTCCAGAATCAGCATGGGGTCACGCCAACAACCGTAAGATTGGAGGAAAACATTGCAAGCCTCAACACCAGCAAGCAGTAGTAAAGGCACAAGGGTTTTACAGTCAGGAGTTCGCATTGCTGGAAGCATGGATAGTACGAAGAAGAAAATTTGCGCACGCCTGCAGCCGCAGATTTAGAAGGATGAGATCACGTGGAAAAATATCACATTTGAAGGCCTGAATGGTTTCGAGTGTCGGACGTGGTGGGAAGAAACTTCTGACACACATTTTCTCAAAGGGTAGTTACGGAGAGCGCAGGTACACTGGGCGATCCAAATGCCCTTGTTTTCTATCAAAGAATATGAAGGCCCTCTGAGGGGCATGATAGATAAATTTGATAGGTTTAGCAGGAGCAACACTTTGAAATATTGTGGGACAGAGACAGGTTAAATTTACTGCAGCTGAGATCTCGAGGGTTTTTGGCATACTTGGCGCGCACGGTAAAAAGATAGATTTGAAACCTTGAAAAATGTCCCGAGAAGACAAGGAGAAGTACAAAAAACTGGTGTCAATGAATTTGTCTCAGAGCGAGTTTGAGTCCGTAGCAGGAGCCTCTGCAAAGAATCGCGGCATCAAGAAGTCCTTTGTGGCTCCAAGAGACTGGAGGTGCCTCATGGATATCATCAAAAGAAGACTGACAGGTGCAAGTAGGGCTTTCGATATGGCCATAGCACACCTTGTTTTTATGAACAGGCTTAGGAATGGTACTGTGTACGATTGGGCATCTATCCTGGTGGAGAGGATGTTTGAGTTTATGACACTCCAACATCCGACCTTCTACATGTCTCACTTCGCCATTGGCTTATTCCTAAACGCCGCTAGAGAGAAGACTCCACTGGACAGGCTGAGGACAAAGCCAGTTGACATAGCCATAGGAGAGCCTCCCATCTTCCACTGGCGCCATCTTGATATAGGAGGGACACAGGTAGGCTCGAAGAGGAAGCGACAGGCCCTCTCGGAGTCAGAAGGAGAGAATGCAAATAACGGCCGAGAGGATACCAGTGAGGACTCAGAGGAGGAGGATAGTGAGAGTGTTGCAGTAGGGGACTCCGACACACTCGGTACAGATATGTACTCCACCCTTCGAGATTGTGCCAGAGCAGGTTCTATTCACACCACCAGAGACCTTTGCTCCAGTTTTTGTGATGCCTTCGGTACCATTTGGTACTACGTTGGACTTAGTACCTGTACCTCGGTTCGGAGAGTTGCAGGCTCTAGTAGATATGACACCACCAAGTGGGGAGACAATGGTAGAGGCAGTAGGGTTGATAGAGGATCAGTCCACGGAGGGGATGATTGGGGACAGAGTTGTATTACCGAGAAGAGAGTTAGAGCAGCCACGGCCAGAGAGTGAGCCTCAGGTTACTTTAGATGTGGTGGGGATGGAGGCCTTTGTGAGAGTGGGCCCAGGGGTGTTGGAGGAGTCATCGAGGGAGCTATCGATGGAGAGCAAGGACACCTCTGTGCTGACTTGGCTAGATCAATTCAAGATGCCCCCAATAGCATTGGCAGCACCTACATCCCTGTCACCACGATGAACGATGGTAGTTCATCCCGAGATAGTAGATCTCGATTCTGTGATGTCACCGGATAGACAGGAGTAGGAGATAGAGATAGAGGATGTGTCTGAGAGGCAGGCTCTCACACAGGAACACGGACAGCAGCACGAGGCCTGTAATGAGGAGCTGCGGGAGCCGGCTGACGAGCCTAGTGAGGCACCGACGAGAGAGTCCACGAGGAAGGTGTTAGAGCAGTATTTGTCGGATGTAGTAGCAGTAGCCGCAGGAGCCGAGCGGGTCATAGCCTCAGCAGGACTCCAAGCTTAGGAAGAGGTCGCTCAGGAGTTGGAGCGCCTCTTGAGCTTCGTACAGGTGGGGTGTCCGACAGCCTTTGCAGAATGTTTTGAGTCAAGAGGATGGCCTACTCAAGAGTCCCTCGTCATGTTGGAAGATTGGGCTCTTTGGGAGACAGTAGGATTTAGACCCTTCTACGAGAATTGGAACAGGCATTCCGTGAGGGGTATTTTACCTTGAGACGTGCGGAGCATGTTTCCTCAGTACATAAGGCTACAGAGTTGGCAGCAGAGGCGGCTCGGGAAGAGGTGGCCTCACGTCTTGTAGCATTAGAGGCAACTTGGGTCAAGGAAAGAGAGGCTTGGGCAGCTGAGCGGGGCAGTATGGCAGTTAAGTGGAGTAGCATGGTGACCAAGTTAGAAACCCTTCGAGCTGAGATGGAGACTGAGCGTACCGAGCGGGCTTTGCTCAAGACTCGCCTTGGTAATGCTCTAGAGAGTGCTGATGCGAAGGAAAAAGCAGTACTGGAAGTAGCAGGAATGGTAAGGACGGCGATGGAGCTCAAAATGACAGCAGAGCGTGATTTGCGGTTGCGGACAAGTCAGGTGTACGAGTTGCGGGCTCAGGTGGCTTCCTGAACAGCAGTGTCAGCACCATCTTCGTCAGGGATGCTTCCTACACCTCTTCTGAATAGTACTTTTGTTATAGGCTCAATTTTGCTTCATTCCCATTTTGTAAGTCATTGGAGACGACTTGTTTTTTTGGGGGGGATGATGTTGTCGGGATAATTGTATGTACGGGTTGTCATGTAATAAAGTGTTATGTTAATCTTGGTTGTTAGTAACCGAGAGGTTAGACAGTTACGACGCGATGTTTCGGTCGTGTCCCTTTGGATAGAATGTATACCCTCTCGGGGGATGGACACGAACATTGTATTGTGTTGTGATAGGCTTGTATTTATGAATCGAGAATAATGAATAAAGCATTTATGTTCTTTGGCATTCTTTGAGTTACTCGTTATTCAGTATTATGTTTTTGCAACATTGAGTTACCCCAGTGGGTAAACACTTGATAGCTACATTCATATTTGGAAGAATTTGACTCGGCTAGAATTTGGGAAACTCGAAATTTGCAACTCAACATAGACTTGGGAAAAACTTGGCAGCTTAAAACATTGCTTAAATTTCTTAAAGATGTTTTTTTTAAAAAAGTCAATGACAAAACATATCCAATGAGTCCATAAATGAGTGCAAAAGTGTTTTCTATTAAATTTTATTCATTTGAATACAAACAGACTACAAAATCATATCATCATGTGGAAAGGTTCTAGTTTTTGCACTTTGTTGCAGCTCCTTGCTCTACATTGAAGGCTGTGTTGGTGGCTTTGACTTGACCTCCATCTTGCTGCTAGATGGCAATGATTTGTCCTTGCCTCCTCAATGTCATCCAATAACAACCTGGTAGCTCCTTTTGTTGCAGCCACATCCTCCATTGCTTACCTTTCAAAATCAGGAATTTGAATTTTGTTTGCAATAAAAAATGGGGTTTCCTCATCTCGTGTTCAATCACTATAAAGCTCAATGTTATCCAAATCAATGACCTTACAGTTTTTCTCTACCTTTGTTGTGCGAAGCTAAAAGTTGTATTGTATTTTATAGTAATGATGACATTTGAATCTTTGATACTGATAGTATGATACTGCATTGTTGATCAATGATAATATTATAGAAATAAAGAAAAATGTTTTAGTTGTTGATTTTGGTCTCCATTCACAAACTCTCTTATTATAATCAAGTTTTTTATATGATTAGAGATCTTAATAACTAGTGGAGGTTTGGGAGTGGAGACCTCAATGGGGTTGAGGTGTCTAAGGGCAACACTCCCAATAGGTTTGAGGGGCAGCACATGGGGTTGAGGGGTAGTGTCCCTTGTGGGTCTGGGGCAGTGCCTTTGACATATTTCTTGTTGTGATTAAGGCCTTTGAAAACACACATAATTTCATGCTACACTGCATTTTCACAATTTTGTCACTTTAGGAAGAAATCACATATTTGGCACATTTTTGTTAAGAAAAATGTTTTAGAATATTTTTGTTTTTCTATAGTTTTTTTGGGCAAGAACTTGCCAAGTAAATGGCACAGACTTGCCAAAAACTCTGATTACTTGGCAAACAAAAAATTTGGCAAGTACTCATCGAGTATACCAACTATGGCTACTTTGCTGAAACATGTACTCAAGTTTGCTAGATTGAGATGGATAGGTGCCTCAAAGCCAAAGTGTAAGGGTAAATAGAGGCAAGAGAATTGCAAACACTCTTGCAAAGAATAAATTAAAAAAATTTCATTATATGTATTGCAATATATGAGGGGATACTAAATTCAAATTTTGGAAACTTCATCAGAAATTGTACCCCAAGAACTCTACAAAAGTGCAGCAAAGCCAAAGTGTAAGGGTAAATAGAGGCAAGAGAATTGCAAACACTCTTGCAAAGAATAAATTAAAAAAAATTCATTATATGTATTGCAATATATGAGGGGATACTAAATTCAAATTTTGGAAACTTCATCAGAAATTGTACCCCAAGAACTCTACAAAAGTGCAGCCTAAGAAATTTATAACTACATTGATAGAGGGAAAGGTAGTTGAGAGTAACTTTGATGTTGATGAGAAGATTTCATGCACTTCCATCAAAGCGGTTATAGGAAAAAATAGAGATGAATTGAGACATAAAGTGCTTTCTTCTGTATTCTTGCACTTGGGTGAAATGTGGGTAGAGATGGAAATGAAAAACAATGGAAAGTCAAGTATTATAAATTAGCATTGATGATTAATTAATTAGGTGGAAATATTGTTACCTTTTGCTATAGTGCTTTGCAACTTATTTATACACAAAAGAAATGCTCCCCTCATGACTAGAGCCAACAAGTATCTCTTGGACAAGGATGGGGAGGGCTTAATCATTAATGCATATAAAGACGAGTGTAAACTCTTTTCAGTGCCAATCAAAGTAACGAGGATCGGAATCGGATTGGAATCGGCAAGTCGAATTGAATCGTGAATCGGCCATGAATCGGAATCGAATCGGCCATGAATTGGCAAATTTAAAATACCCTAGATTTTAACAATTTAAAAAACCCTAGATTTTAAGATTTTAAAAAACTGCTGAGCCGATTCAACGGTTCATAAAAAATCGGCTAGAGTGAATCAGATCGCCAAACTGGCGATTCACTGGCGATTCTCGTTTCTATGGTGCCAATCAATTCAAGAAGTTTTTATGCAAGTGGGAATTTCCCTTTATTGATCCATAAGAAAGATAATGAGATGGATAATTTAAGACTTATATTAACATGTGCATTGACACAGTAAAGCAAGGAATTGTTATAGATCTTCATGGAGGTTATCAAAGAGTCTAAAGGCTTACCACCCAGGAAAGTAGTAGATCACAGGATTGAATTCCAATTGGAAGTAATTAGGCATCTGTTCAAATACATACCCATATGGTTATTTTATCATTGTACTAGAGAAAAATTGTGCCATGAAGTCTATAGATATCCCGTCCCAAGTGTTAATGATTTGATGGATTGACATTAACATGCCTAGTAATTTACCAATTTGGACTCAAAATCAAGAGAAATTTGCTGGCCGGTGGGTGCAAGAACTCAGAAATTCAGAGCATCAAGTGAATAATAGTTTCATTGGAGGATCATGGGAACCTTTGAGACTTTTCCTTGCTGGTGCAGGCCTGAATTAAGTTCTAGACAAGCTGAAAGGAGGGCGTTAAGAATTGGGGGCTCGTATTCATGGTGTGATATTGGCCCATTGGGCGATTCATTCCAGCAACTATTTGAGGTTAAATATTATTGTTTTGATCAAGGTCAGAACTGCTATTTTTGTATTTTTCAAATTGTAATCAGTCATTGAAAACCTTCATTGGTATTTATTAGACCACAGAGTGTATAACAAGTATGCTGTGTACCTTACCCTGTAGTGTGTATTGTGTTATGACTATGAGTAGTCAGCTTGTGGCTGCCTTAACTCTTAAATAAGTTACATTATTATTATTATAATCATATATATATATTTAGGTCATCATAGGGGTCATATATAAGTATTCAAATCAGCTCATGTGGTATCCAAAGCATAGTATGGTATATATAGAAGGTATAGGTTAGTTATTATCATCGTGTTGAGTATTGAGTTGTTATTGAAGCCTATTGGAGGTATCCCATTCGAAGTGGATTAGGAGGTTGCCCCTCGAAGTGGCACAATATCTCAAGTATATGCAGCATATTTCCTATTATATTCATCTTGTGCATGTTATTTCATTACAAAGTAATTGTTGAATGTTATCAAGTTTAATGAATGATGATTGTCATGGACTATTTGCAAAGTGCATATGCATATATTATTTCATCTTCATAAACAGATTCAAAACAAATACCTTCAGAAATTGTAATCTGCGAATCCCATGGCAAGTGTTTGGAGGAATGCCATTGACAACAAATCAGAAATTTAGAGCAAAATCAGACTCAGGTTCTTACATTCTAATGAAAATAGGTAAACTTTCCCATTTCCCAAAAACAAAGCATGCTAAACAACTAATTCAAACGCTGCTAAATTAGTCCATTCATATCTTTATTGTTGAGATGTACTGACATTTGTCATCTTCTTTGTTGTTTTATGGTACTCTGTAAGCATGTATATGGACAATTCGGTCTTGTTGAGGCATGTTGTTAGAGTTGTTGTGGCCATTTTAGGTGAGTGTAGGAAGTAATGTGAATTATTTTGAGGGAGTTCTATAATGTAGCAAAGTTATATACATTGTAGAGATATTGTAAGTTGTCCCATAGTGTTGGTGACTCCAAAGAAGAGTTTGGTCCGTAATCTTGCTGATCTTAGTTGATAAGGAGAATTCCATTTTCTTTAGTTTTCACCCTTAGCAGGTTTTTTTGAGGTACATCTTATGGTATCCATGATCCTTGTTGTTCATGCTTATTCCTTGGTTAATTATTCATTTAATTTTATTTCTCTTCATTTGTAGCTTTTTGGCAAGAATGTCAATTATATATGGAGCATACAGATAGTCCTCCGCAGAGACAACATTGTCGTGTTGCTTTTGAGACTTCTTTCATCAGGATAATTCTCTTGTTTGTGTAGCATACAGATAGTCTTCTGTTGAAGCAATATTTTCTTCTTGATTTCAAGACTGAAGAGCACGTAGTCATACTGAGAGGGGGGGGGGAATCAATATAACATTAAACTTTTACCTTTTCAACTTTATATCATGTAACTTAATCTCATTAATATTTATTAACATTCACATGCATCAACTGTATTTATAACACAAATAGAACGCAAGATGTATATTTATAACTGTATTTAAAGGGACATTAACGTGGGGAGTGAAGAATGAAATTGAGATAACGATGAAATCTGAGATGAAAAAATGAAAATGGAGAATTCAACATGCAGATCTGAGAAAAAATTGGGGAGAAAACGATAAAGGAGGGGAAATTTTCGTGAAGTAAACAAGGAGAACTTGGGATTTGAAAGGAAGACAGCACACTTAAACAAAATTTTCACCCTTTGAAATAGTCCCGAGAACATGGTGGAATCCACTCTCTTAGGATTTTCTAATCTCGACAACAAGGTGGAATCCGCACCCCCTATTAGGATTGTGAGTCTCAACTACACCCAAATTTCCGCCCCAACTTGGAAGCATTTCAATGAATATCTCCAGCTCCAGGATGAGTAAGTTGGCAAAAAACAACGGCAGAGATAAAAACTAATGAATTTTTGAGGAGAAAGATCAAATTTTTTGGACAAGTTATGAGTTGAAATGAAGCTCATACCATTTGGAAAAATTGAAAGTCGCAGCCTAAAGAAAAAATCATACGAAGATCATACCGTTTAAGGGGCTATGGGAGTAAGTTGCAGCCTGAGGAAAAATTGAAATAATTGTAACAAGGGGGTGGAATCCGCCCCCTCGTCAGGATTCATAATCCTGACAAGCCCCCAATCTCCACCACAAGAGTATGATGCAATCAGAATGTGGGGCAACATGTATACAAAATGAAAACGAAATCCCAGCTCCCTCCTAATTTCCGTCTTGACTCCATAAGGCAATGAGATGGATAAAGGGGATTGCATGAAAAGGTAAGCAAAAGTCTTGAAGACGAGGTGGAATCAGCTCTAGAGTTGAGATAATTTCCGCCCAGAATTATTGGGCATTAATCTAGATCGGTGGGGGTCTTAGGGAGGTCTCGTGGCATGCTTTTAAGGCCATAAACTTGCCTTTCACCCCTTTGATTAAGGTCGGCGTGCACAAAGAATAACAATTATTTAATTTATAATAATTTCACTGGCCAAACTTAATGCATGTCGGCCCAAGCTAGAATCGCACCTCTTCATTTCTAGAGGCCACCTATATAAGGGAGGTAAGGACAATTCATTTTCACCAAAACAAGAGCAGACTTGCCTCTCTATAGAGGGCATCGACTTCCTTTAAAAGCAGATCTACACGCTACAAAGGCAGCAATTTCATCTTCAGCAGCGATTTTCAAGACTTAGACAGCGATTTTGGGAGTTTGGAGGGCAGAATTCTCACTGGTTTCCTCTAAATTCGAAATTTAAAACTTGCAAAGGGTTTAAATCTGGGCTTAAAACAAAGAAAAATCAGACCTAAAGAAAGCCAAAGCTCTTGATCAAATTGTTTTAGTAGAAGAAAAGTGGAATCTAGATGCATTTTCATATAATGCAAACTTTAGGATTTCCTTCATTTCATATCATTTTGTGAGCTTAATGCAATTTCTCTTTGTTTTTGCAATGTAAATATGGAGCAAGGAGATGTTCAAAGAACGAGTGGATGCTGCGAGATCAAGTTCGTGGACTTCAAATGAAAAGGAGGTTCGAAATTAGATTATCAAAGTGCAAATTCAAGGCAAGGAAGATAGCTTGAGAATGAAAGCTAAATGAAGAATCCCAATACAAGATCAAGATCAAAGTGGAATTCGAAGATCAAGAGAAAGAGAAATCAGAGTTTACAACTGAGAGAAATTGTCAACCAACTTGAATTTTCTTCGGAAATCCAAGTTCACTTTGAAGGATCCAAGTGCATGAAGACTTCATCATTTCAAGAAGATCAAGATCAAGGCATCGAAAGAAACATCAAGTTTGCAAGTACAATCAAGTTCAAATCATGGCAATGAGAAAATTTCCAAGAACGAAGATGAAGAAAATGTGAGAAGGTGAAGCAATTTGGGAATAAGGCTTGATAATGTTGAGTATCAGGAGATATTTTCTCATCACCTAAGGATTGATCAAATCTATGAGATAAGGATGTTGAGGTGGTGCCCACTTGCCTTCAACCAATAAAAAAATTCTAGTTACATGTGTTCAAACTCGTTCAATCATATTATGCCAAGTGTATGTATTTTCTCATTGGCTCTCAAAAGCATTATAATTTTTTTATTGCCCCACATGGTGGTGCCTTCATGTAATTGGATGATAGTGTGGCAACCCTACTTAGGGTTTGTAATGGGTAAATCTTGGCCCTTGATCATGGGTTGATCTTGGCCCGTCATTGTAATTGAACAACTATAACAGGCGAAGGCCTTCTAATTTGTAAGGAGTTAGAAATTAGATTCATTAGAGATGAGATAGCTTAGAGGTAGAGTAGGAGAGGAGACTTGTTGAAATTGTTTCCATAGTGCCATCAAAGTAATTGTTGATTCATTGTTGGCCTTCATTCTGGATTACTTGTGTTGCTTTGGAGTATTGCATGGTTTCTTCAATTCCTCACTTAAGAGTAGATTAGAAATAGTCTTTAGTTGGATGGAAGATATTTTGGATGTTACTTTAGTGAACTTGATTAGACCAAACCACTAGTTGCTTGTTGATTGTAAGTTTTCCTTGTGTGGTCGAATGACATATTTATGAACTTAACTTCGATTATTGCTTGGCCATTGATATGCATCGATGGACGATGTTAATGGAATGTTGGTAGTTTGAACATCTTACATTTATCTTAAGAGATGGCTAAACTAAGTCTAGTAGAGTCACAAAGACATTCATAGTTTCTTGCATTCTGGGAGTCGATTAGTTTTCTCAACCCTTATCCTTTGTAGTTTGTTTAGTTGGAAGCAATTGGAAGAAGTTAAAGTCAAGTTGATAGCCATTGGAAGAATTTGCGTAAGCCCCTTTGTGATAACCAACATATCACATCATAAAACTAAGTGAAAGTCCACAATAAGAAGGAACCTTGGGGTTGTCTTATTTGATCGCTCAATCCATATACATTATTTAGCATATGAGCATCCTTGTTCAAGAGAGAGTTGGAGATTTGGTATTTCATCTTGGAATATTAAGTCTTCGATTCTATATGTTGTAGTGGAACAAAACTCACATCAACAAGTATATTTATTTTTTAACATATTTAGATTTGAAAATTTATATTTTAACTATATAAGAAGTATTTAATTTAGACCTAAGTTTTAGTATATTTAATATTTTAAATTTATATTTAATTTTTAAAAAAAAGATTTAAGTGTGGTAAACTTTTTATTGTGATCGGTGATGCTGGCACGACACGACCTCCGACTCCATGTGAAACACTTTTTGACCTAGAGCTATGAATTGGTGAGGCCATAAATGGGGGACCTCATCCCTTTATTACAATGTTGAGGCCCAAACCCGTGAGCACATTGAATCAGCGAAGGCATAAGCTCGCGATCACAATGGTCCAACGGGGTTTGACCTTAGGTGGGGACAACATCACCATTTAACCAACACACTGAGTGGTTAACCCCCTATTTATAATAGATTTTAATATTTTAAAAAAACTCTTTAATAACTAATATAATATAGTTAATTAGCATATAATAATAATATATCAAAATAATTTTTTCAAAATATTGAATTCAAATATTTAAATATGATTGTTTTCAATATATTATATTTAATTTGTACATGTATATTTTTTAAAAGGGGTATGTGCTTTTAACCCGTAGCTATGAACCGGTGGGTCATACCCAATTTAATATTCAACAATTACACCCTAACAGAGTTTGAACCTGTATGGGAAGAATAACAACACCACAACTCAACGATCACACTATGCCAATGCTAGTTAAATTCGGATAACTTTTAACTTAAATATATAAAAAGTATTTAATTTAGATTAAAACTTTACTGTATTTAATATTTTAAACTGATATTTGAAATATTTATATTAAATTTTAATATGTTTTAAAAATATTTTGTTTGAATAAATAATGTTTACTCACAAACTTAAGTTAGGTTTATCATTTCCTAGGTACTAAGTAAACTTATTAATCTTTTATAGTTTACTTGTTTTGTTATTTGTGTCATGTTGGTGTCAAGTGGTTGTACCTACCCTAACTACTCTTGCACCTCATTGGTGCTTGCACCCTCACTCTTGTCTTTATAAGGAGAGCTCATTGTACATTCATCTCATCTAAATATCATCATTTGTTTGATGTAATATTGTTCTCCATTTGTGAAGTTGTATTCACTGTTTGCAAGTATTGGCAATGAAGTAACTCTCCATCATGGTATCCAGTGGTGCATCGCTAGGCTTTACATTGACATAGCATTTCTATAGATCCAACAACTTCTACAGTGTTACTGTGTTGGACTTTATTTGGGCAAAAGGGCAACACATTTCATTTATTGGGTTCTTCTCATTTGTTGGAGAATACATTAATAAAAGGCAAAATATTTCATTTGCTTCAATTTCGGGTTTGATATGTTGCTCGAGGAAGTATACAGTTGGGCCCACAACTTGTTGTTTGAGAGGTCTTGGGAAGTTTAATCCCATATTCACCCCGTTGGAGAAGACTTTGATGTTTATATAGCACCTACTTATACCTTGCTTGTGTGAGCATTGCTCACATATTCATTGAGCTATCCTTGCACATTTGGTGTTGCCTTTGGAGATTGTACTTTGTTGGCTGCTCTATGGAACTTGACAGGGGTGCAGTGTGATGTGGCTTATGTGGATCATTTGACCATGGTGCCTTTTGATCCTTGGCATGTGAAGCCGCCGACATATCACCCTTAAAGGCCCATTATTTTGTTGCAATCAGGTTTATCTTTTTAGAAGTTATATTTTGTGATGGTATTATCTTTTTTTTTGTTTTGAGGAATTGACATAATGAGTGATTTAATACTCATCTTAGAGAGTGTCATTTATTGCCATACTTGTATAATCAAAGTTGTACACCTGGTACACCTTGGGAGCATAGTATTTGGAAATTTTACAAGGCTAAAGTTTATAGAGTCATTTTTTGAGAATGTCAATTATGATATTTTGGATTCACTTATTCATTTTGAGTGCCCACATGCTCTTTGGACTCACATTTCACAGTTATATGGAGATCATGATAGTTTGCCATCTCTCGATGCTCCTCTCTTTGATTCTTTCGATTTGTCTATTCATTCTTCAGAGCAAATAATCCATGTTTGTGATCCTTTGGAGGTTGCAATTGCTTCAGAGGTTCTTGATTCTTCGTCATAGGTAGTTGATCCACCTTTACTCGAGACTTGCATCATTTCTGATCAATAAGTTTTTCATTGTCTTCTTGATTGGGATTCCTATTTGCCAAAACATTGGTTCCTTGTTTGTGGAGTCTCACATTTAAGATTTGAGAGAGACATTTGAGGGTTTATCTCTCTTATTTGATGATAGTTGTGGCACCGGTGTTGTCACTACATCTTTGTCTTTAGAGCTTGTTCAAACTAAGTTTTCATTGGTTCCTTGTTTGTCACTTTCTATATGATTGGGCATGTACATGATTGGTTCATGGCATCATCTTCCAAGGTCTTGGCGACATATGAGCAGATTTAAGAGCCATCATCATCCTATATTTGGATTGCACTTCCTATTTTATATCCAGAATGGGAGCATACCTGCATTTGTACTTGGTCTATCTTCTTCTCAAAGGGAGAAGTGTTGTTTGTAGGCATTGGACTATCTTTTGTCTTCAACCACTCACCACTTCTGCAGGACATTGTTCATTATTGGGGGGAGAAGGGGGGGGGGGGTGCTATGTAGTGTCCTTTCTTCCTTCCAAGGCGGTGGGGGGGGGGTGGGGGGGGGTCATTGTTTGTAAATACATGATGTATATAGTCCTTGGGGGTTGTGATTGAGTCCTCCATCCATGCATCTTTTTTCTTTTCTCTCCTTGGGAGAGGTTTCTAAGCCCATGAGGTTTTCTCCTTTTCTTTGTTTATGGGAGATTTCATTACATTTTCCATGCATTTGCATTGTACATGGGTACCTAAAATGGCCTAGTAGTCGGAACCCATATTGCATAATAAATGTACTCGCTAAGTTGCACTTAAGGGGGGGTGTTGGAGTAAATTATGTTTACTCACAAACTTAATTTTAGTTAGGTTTATCATTTTCTAGGTAGTAGATAAACTTTCTTAATATTTTATTGTTTACTTGTATTGTTATTTGTGTCATGTAGTTGTCAGGTGGTTGTACCTGGCCTCACTACTCTTGCACCTCATTGGTGTTTGCATCCTCACTCTTGCCTTTATAAGAACTCATTGTACATTCATCTCATCTCAATATCATCATTTGTCCAATGTAATATTCTCTATTTGTGAAGGTGTATTTGTTGTTTGCAGGTCATGGCATGGAGTATCTCTCCGTATTTAATATAGAAAAATAAAATATTTAAAATAATTAATTTAGATTATTTATTTAATTATAATAATGGCTAAGAGTCTATTCCCTTGGTACAACCAGATTTGCATCATGCTTTTCATAGGTTCTTCAAACTACAAAAATAATAAGCATAGGTTCTTCAAACTACCTCTTCCCTATCAAATATGCATATATTAACATCTTGCTACGCTATTCTTTTCTTCAAATGAAAAACTCAACACAGAGCACTTGTCGTTTCAGAAAACAATTGTTGATTCTCCTCATTCGCCACACCCATTGAATTGACACCTTGAAGATTCTTAGAGGGCGCCACCATTACTTGAGGTGTCTTCAGGAGCTCTTTGAGGTCCTCTAGCTCCGCCATCGCTTGAGCCCTATGCACATCTTTCATGTGTGATCCACAAAGCTGAAAAGTAACTAGAGGGTTGTTGAATCTGTGGTATAATCGCAGCCATATCTCCTAATGGCTTGGAAACCACCCCTTGGCATATTATCGTGCCACTTGGACTTAATGTGCGCCACTATCATTTGCTTTGTGGTCTTCTTGTCTTCCAGCTCCGATAGTTAGGTACTCATCTCCTAGGTTCATCTTTACCGCTTGTAACAACATCAACGAGGGGAAGTGAAACACATTTTTTAAACAACTACTTGTAATACAACCATGAAATGTTGCTTGTCACTCCTAGGTTGCCAGAGAGAATGTCACCTCCATTGCGCTTGCTTCTCACTTCTTCGTTTTAAAAAATCTCGTGAGGATTCCTTCCTTATAATGCATGCATCCAGCCTCTCTGTTCTCCTAGTCCATTGTGCTTTCATGCAGACTTCTTCCTTGTGGCACCCTCAAACTAATGGGCACATTTAATTCTCCTCGATTACTCCTTTCCTCCTTCACTAGCCTGTCTAATATGGGCCAAACCTCAGTTTTGTTTCACCATCTTCTCTTGGTCAATCAATGGCCCAATTTGCCATCTGATTGACAAGTTTGTTCGTTATCTATAAATATGTGTTATATGATACACTCTTCAAACTCCTATAGGAGCCTCCAAATTGGTTCCATGAATTTGTTTAACTTCCAATTCAGAGTTTGCTTTTGATGTATCATGTGCATATTTTAGCCTTGAAATTCTACTTCGTTCTTTGTGCCATTGGTTAGTCTTTTGGTGTTTATCATTATGATTCTTCCTTCATGATCTCTTACTACGCATCTAGCTCCTAATTGCTTTGGGTTTCCTCAAATTTCTCCATTGAAGTTTTCTTTAATCCATCCATCTTCGGGGGGGGGGGGTCTAAGTTACCTTTGCTCTACAAATTCTTGACGAATCAACCTTGTGTGTGTGTAAATATACATATACACATAATTTTTTTTGTCTGATTTGAAACAAGGAAACCACACCCATAAAGTGTTGGAATATTATCATTGATGTCAAATTAGGAGCAGAGATGAGCAGATCTAAATGAGCAGAGATAAGGAACAGTGATAACAATTACCACCGTAATATATAGGTAGAAATATTAAATAAAATGCAAAAACAAATATGGCTGCCCCCTTTTTAGAGCTGCCTTGTTTCAAGGGAATGAAATTAATGTTTTGAATAAATCTTTGTTTGTGTCCTTAAGAGGGATAACCTACTTGGGCAAGTTAAAATAAAAATTGCCCATTGGTCGACCCTCCTTAGGTTTGGTCGCCCTTTTTTGGGGAAGCAAAGTTCAAAATAAAATATTTTTCATGCTCTTTGGTCCAACCTTGTGGTTTTTGAGTGCTCAATTTTGGAGGGAAATAAAAGAATGCAAATTATCAATTAAATAAAATTATTATTTTCTCCTTGGCCGACCTACCTAACGAGATGCAACTATATGATGAAAGGGCACAACAATGGGTATAAATAAGAGGTTATGTGAAGATCATTTAATCAAACAGTCTATCGAATTTCATTCCATCAATAGCAGATTTGGAGTAGACCTTAGAAGCAGATCTAAGGTGATTTTAGGAGCAGTCTTGAAGGTGAATTTTCATAGACGTAAAGGGTGAATTGAAGCAGAACTTGACGCAAATTTGTACAGACCTGAAGGGCACATTGTAGCAGACCTAAAGGGCGAATCATCGCAGACCTAAGTGCAGATCTTCTAGGGCAAGTTATTGCAGATTTAAGGGCGCTATTATTGCGAATTTCAAGGGAGAGGTGTAGCAGATTTTAAACTCTATTTATTGCACATTTGAAGGACATTTTAGGCAGATCTGAGGGAAAATCCTTACATACTCATGAGCAGAATTCTTTATGCAGAATTCTGAAGGGTCTGATCTGATTGGAGAAGGTCAAACATTCAATATTTCATTCTTTTGGAGGTTGGTGCCTTGATTCCAAAGAGATTGGTGTCTCTTGTTGAGTTGTGGGGATTGGTGTCTCTAGTGGGTTGGTCTCTACAAATTTTCTAGAGGGGATTGATGTCCCTTGTGAGTTGGAGCCTATGAAGTTGTAAGAAGTTTCATATAAAGAGCAATATTTTGCCATGGTTTTCTCTTGTAGGGGTTTCCATGTAAAACCACGTGCACATCGTGGGTTTTAATTTGCTAGATCTTACTTGTGTGGATGTTTTGCTTATTGCTTAAGATTGCTAAAGTTGTAAATTGAAAAGGTTGTTCTTATGCTGATTCACCCCTCCTCTCAGTATAAGTGTGTGTGTTTTCTTCAATTGGTATGAGAGTGAGGTTCCCTGGCAACGGCGCCAGATGTTTGCCTGTTGGGGTAAACTTAGTTTTGCATAGATATAGTACATGAAATATAATAAACACAGAATATATCAGAGAATAATAGATGCTTTCATTAATCATTCCAACGTATAAGTACATTCACATAATGATAACTAATAATAATTCCTTCACCTGTAGGTGGTACATATTTATCTACCCGAAGGGGTGTGACCAAATGTCACCACCCAACCCAACTACCCTTCGGTAATAACTAATTACCATCGGAACAACATAACTAATACACGACATATAATAAATTAGTCTTTCCGGCTAACACTTGAAGGAAAGATCTTAAGAACACACATGGCGAGCTACAAAGGGTTTTCCTCAACCCGTGAGCTCCATCTATGCTTTTTGGAGTTTTAGGATGCACACCTATTTTATGGCCCATTAATCTGGTATATGACAAGTACTTGTGGACGTTGTGTGGCATCATCTACTCCAACTATTCATCAAGGTGAAAAAAGAGATTTGAGAACACTGCTAAAGTTATGAATGCAATTCTAAGTGGACTAACCAAAAATGAAGTAGTCAAGGTCATGCAGTGCACATCAACAAAAGAAATATGAGAAAAACTTCAAAAGGCTTATGAATTAGATGACAAGGTGAAAAAGGCTAAGCTCCAAACCCACAGGAGGCAATTTGAAAGCCTAAGGATGAAGTAGAAGATAAGGTTATTGTACATAAAATATCAGTATCTCTTCCCATGAGATTTGATGCAAAAATTTTGGTCATTGAAGAAATGAATGACTTGAATACCTTGAAGATGGATGAGTTGCATGGCATTCTTATGACATATGAAATGAGGACCAAGAATGGAACAACATCAAAGTGAGAAGCTGCCTTTAAAGCATTAAGAAAAATGAAGAACAAAGTTCCAACATCAAGCGAGAAAACTCAAGCGATGAGGAAGAAGCCTACATTGTGAAGAAATTCAATAAAGGATCCAACAAGCACAAAAGGTAAGTATACTCTTAAATGTTTTAATTGTGGCAATATAGGTCTTTATGCTGCCAAATGCCCACAGGTTCGAAGAGAAATCAGTGAAGAAGAAAAAATATATTGACAATAGAAAAGACAAAAATCATCATAGCAAGAAACAACAAAATCAAGGAAAATCCAAGAAGAGTTATCAAAGACACAAGAAGTGCCTATATGCCCACGGAAGTAATAGTTCATTTGAAAGTGATGAAAGCTTTCTAGAAAGTGGAAGAGGAGAAATTCTTTTGATGGCCATGGAAATTAAAGGAGAAGCTCCATGATGTGAAGACAATGAAAATGGAAAACTTGAAAGCAATGAAGACACTATAGTGGATGTTGAGGAATAACTTACCATTGCTATTGACAAAATCAAGAGACTCAAGAAAGGCAACTCAAAGCTGAAAGATCATATTGAAGAGGATTCATTCTATTAGAGAATGAGGATTACATGTATAGACTTAAGAAAGCTCTCTATGGACTAAAGCAAGCCCAAAGGGTTTGGTATTCAAGGCTAGACAAATATCTCCAAGAACAAGGCTTTAGAAGAGGAATAGCGGATATCAATCTATAATATATATATCATGAGTGAAGGAGTGTCATGTCCCCTGTTTGAAGACCTATTGCAATATCCCCATCCATTTCACACATTGGCATGAATAGATCTAATATATCAAATATTATGTATACTTGATAAATAATTATAATATAAATATTATATATTTTAATATATAATTATTTGATATATTATATATATTATCATAATATATATATAGTATAATATAATATAATATAACATATATCAAACAATAAATATAAATGACATCGCATGATAACACTAAGCATGCGGTTAATGAATTCATGACTCAAACAAGAGTCACGACTTAAAGATAAAGTTCCTTCCCTTCCCTCACCCCTTGCGGGTATAAATAAGGGAAGAGAATGACATAGGGAGGGGCATCGAACATACAACTAAACAGACTTTAATAACCAATCAGGGATAATGATATATACAGTCAGCAAAAAACAACTTTTACAGTCAGCAAGGAATATACGAAGATAAACATATCTGGTCTCTAGTCATGAACAAAACCATAGTCAACAAGGCAGACACTAAAACTCAAATCAACTGAGATAGAATTTGAACAGCACAGTCTTAAGGAATATTGCAAATCAAATTTAAGAATTATAGAGGTACAGTGCAGTGACAGAACTTATTAGCCACAACTTAGAGAAGAGAAATTGGTTCTAATGAATTCATTCCTTTGTAAAGAGCCTTTTAATTTGATGCTTCTTTCTATAAGAGGTTAATCCCAGACAACAGAGATAACATTATCAATTATTTCTGCTTATCAATTATGAGTATGATCCAAGCTTTGCTTGGTGGAGGGCATCCTTAGTGGATGTCAAGAACGATCCAAGCCATGCTTGGTGGAGAGCATTCTTAGTGAATGTCATGATTCCAAGTTTGGAATCTAGAGAGAGATTGTGATAATCTCTTGGAGACCATATATATTGGTAATGGGAAAATACTTATGCATATGTGATAGAGGGATGCACCTTGATGGGTATCCATAGGCTTGGTAAGAGATGGAATCTCTTCCCAAGACTTATAATGATGGATAAACCAATGTTGGTTATCTTGGAGGCCTTTGTGGATTTAGACCAAAATGAGATGGTGAATAGTTGGGGACCATTCTAGTCTTTAGCCATAAGGCAACTAGAGCCCCCGAAGGTCGGCACCAGAGAACTAGGAACCTGATTTTGGGCCCTCCCTAAGGATTAGGTGGGAATTAATTGGGGATTAGATTATAGTTTTCTTTCATTGGTATATATATATATATATGTGTGTGTGTGTGTGTGTGTATGTATGTATGTATGTATGAAATATACTAACTAGTGTTGCGGGTTTACACATCAAGGAATCAAGTAATAACGAACCTTCAAGATAAGGACATTACAAGGAGATACATTTTTACATTGTTGTATATGTCAATGACATCATTTTTTGGAGGTGACAGTGATGAGATGTGCCAAGATTTTGCTTCAAACACAAAAATGGAATTTGAGATGTCAATGCTAGGTGAGCTACCTTTCTTTCTTGGTTTGCAAATTTCTTAGTCAGATAAAAGAATTTTTATTTCTCAAACCAAATAAGTTAAAAAAATGTTGAAGGAGTACTCCCATTGTTACTCGTTGCAAGTTGAGCAAAGATAATGAATCTCTTGCAACAAATGAAACCTTGTATAGGTCCATGATTGGAAGCTTGCTATATTTAAGAGAGACAAGGCTAACATTATGCAAGTAGTTGGTTTAGTGGCATGGTTTCAAGCAGCTCAAGAGGAAAGCCATGTTAATGTAGTCAAAAGAATATTGAAATATTTGAAGGGGTCTGGGTTTTGGATTGTGGTATCTAAGAAGTTAAGATTTCAGTCTTACAACATACACAGATACAGATTAGGCTGGCAGTATTGAGGATAGAAAAAGCATCAATGGAGGTGCATTCTTTCTTGTAGTCCCGTATCTTCGCTAAGCAAACACAAGCGTCAGTTTCCCTATCTACAACTGAGGCCGAATATATTGCAGCAGCAACATGTTATGAATGAAATACTCATTGAATGATATTAAGGCTGAGTATGAGCATCCCATTCCCATATTTTGTGATAATACAAGTGCAATCAACATACCAAAGAATCTAGTTATGCACTCTAGGAACATACACATTTTGATGAAGTATCGTTTCTTGAGGGAGCAAGTTCTTGAGCAGCTAGTTAAGTTGGAGTATATTGCTTCAAAGCAACAAATTGCCTACATCTTTACAAAGCCTCTTTCAAAATAGACTTTTGAGTACATGAGAGACAAATTGGGAGTGATATAACTCTCGTCCATTCATAATTTTTTCAAGAGATGCGATTGTTCAGGGGGAGCTTTTCGTTACCTCATTTAGTTAGCCCCGAATACCCTTTTCCGTTGATGTCAAAGGGGGAAAAGTTGAGTAAGGTCAGGTGGAGCTATACAATCAGCCAGTTGCGCTGAGAAGATCATTTTTTTTACATGGTTGTCATCAATGAAAAGGGAGAGATTGTTGAAATATTGTTATTGATGTCAAATTAGGAGCTGAGATGAGTAGAGTTAAAGAGCAGAGATAATGTAAAAAAGATAAAGAGCAGAGATAAAGAGCAAAGATAACAATTAACACAATATTTCATAGGCAAAACTATTAAATAAAATGCAAAAACAAATATGGCCCACTCCTATTTAATGTTTTAATTAATTTCTTGTTTGGGTACTTAAGAGGGATGACCTACTTGGGCAAACAATTTAAAATAAAAAATGTCTCTTGGCCGACCCTTCTAGCCCGTCTTAGGTTTGGTCACCCTTTATTGGGGAATGCAAAGTTCAAAATAAATATATTTTCTTGCTCTTTGGGCCGACCTTGTGTTTTTTGAGTGCTCAATTTCTGATGGAAAAAAATGTGAACTAAATAAAATTATTATTTCTCCACGGCCTACCTACCTAAGGAGATGCAACCATTTGATGAAAGGGTGCAACAATGGCTATTAATAAGACGGTACTTAAAGATCATTTAATCAAGCAAATTATAGAATATCATTCCACCAATAGCAGATTTGGAGTAGACATTATAAGATAGATAAGATAAGATAAGATAAATTATTAATGTCCAACAAGAGACCGCCAAAAGGGTCTAAGGGACTGAAAGCATACAAAGGAAACCGTCAATAGCTGGAGCACCAAACAGTGTTCGGGGAAAGAACAACAATAAGAAAATAGAAAGCAGAAGAGTCGGAAAGAGCGACTAGAGGCCCTTTCCGGGCGAGAAGTAATCTAGCACCGAAGGGTATGGTCCAGGGTGAGAGAGAGCCCCAAACTGTCTCTGAATAGCTCTGGAGGTGGAGTGCTGTTGCCGAGTGTGGCCTCTACGAGGTCTCACAGTCCTGGTGTGTCCAGAGGAAGGAGGACCAAGAGGACACTTCGTGCCCTAGGCTAGGGACACTGAAGTGAAAAAGGATGTGATAAGCTGATCGGAGCTCTGGCTCGACGAGAACTGAAGCTGGAGAGTGGAATCACGCAACCGCGTGGTCTCTTGTAGATAAAGAGCAAGGCACCGTTGATCGGTGTATCTGAAGGAGGAATGGGATCTGCACTCTCTGAACAAGTAGTGGAACCTTCCTTTGATCTCGTGGTAAATGGGACAACGGAAAATGAAGTGTCTCTGTTTCCGCCTCCATCAAGGTGCAAAGGTGGCAGGTCCGGTCAGCTCTGTCAATGTGGTGGTCTGTCTGGATGCGGAGCCGGTGGGAACCAACTCTGAAAGACCCCAAAGAAATACGGAGAGCGTGACTCCAGCGGCGAGCCAAGTACGGAGGGCACACCCAGACTAAGCAAATCTAAGGTGATTTTAGTAGTCTTGAAGGCAAATTTTCAGACCCAAAGGGTGAATTGAAGTAGACCTAAAATCAGACCTTGAGGCAAATATGTGTGGACCTAGAGGACGAATTGTATCTAACCATGAGATGAATTTGTGCAGACCTAAAGGGTGAATTATTGCTGACCAAAGTGCAAGTCTTTTAGGGCAAGTTATTCCAGATTTGAGGGTGCTTTTATTGCAAATCTCAAGGGAGACTTGTTGCAGATTTTAAATGCAAATTGCAGATTTGAAGGAAATTTTATGCAGTTCTAGGGGCGAAGTGCATACCTATGAGCGGAGTTTCTTGAACATATTTGTTAAGGATCTCAGATTTGATTGATGATGGTGGTCAAACATTCATCATTTCATTCTTTTGGAGGTTGGTGCCTCAATTTCAAAGAGATTGGCGTCTCTTGTTGAGTTGTGGGGATTGGTGTTTGAGTGAGTTGGTGTCTAAAATTTTCTAGAGCGGATTGGTGTGTCCTGTGGATTGTAGTGTATGAAGTTGTAAGAAGTTTCATATAAAGAACAATATTTTGCTGTGGTTTTCTCTTGCAAGGATTTCCACGTAAAATTGTGTGTGCATCTTGTGTTCTAATTTGCTAGATCTTACTTGTTTGGATGTTTTCCTTATTGCTTAAGATTGCTCAAGTTATAGATTGAAAAAGTTGTTCTTATATTGATTCACCCTCCCTCTCAGTATAGGTGTATGTGTGTTTTCGTTAGGAACTACATTAACCATTATATGTTTCAATCCTCCCAAAACACTACTTTTGAATAAAATGTTAGTTAAAATGCTTATCACCTCCTTTTCTTCCCCTAAATCTAGAGGCACACCTACAAATATTGAGGATAAGTCAGTATTAACCTTGTATCTATGATCGACTGCCAGAAATTCCTCTCCAAAAATCAATTGAACATTAAATAGAACAATCCTCACCTTTGATTTTAGAACATTCCTTAACCTACACTCATATATCTCCCCTAAGAAGGCAATTCACTTCATTTTTTCTATCAATCTAACATGCCTATTTATGATTATTGACTTAGAGAATATGTTGAAATTGTTTGGAGTGGGTATGAATATGCCTCTCAACCAAAGATATATATATACCTATGTGTGCTAGAGAGATATCCATTAAATGGTTGAGTACCATTACCCATGTGTAATGGTTCAATTTGGCTCCCATCTTCGAATCATGTTTACCAATTCATTAGTAATGTAACAATCATGATCCACTATTTCACTCTTCTACGAGTTCAAATCAAGTTTCAAAATTTGATCATCAGCATATGTAAATAATGAAGCAAAGGAGTCCTGCTGGCTTTGTTTCTAACTCAATCTTACTTGGTTTTCTTCAAAGATGTAAAATATATTTTGAGGAGTCAAACAATGCTCTTGTGTCTTGCAAAAGGTTATTGATCTTCCAATTCAGGGAGCCTTTCCTGCTAATTGCATTTATAATTATCTTGTAATCTTTCCATTTGCTGTTCAGATCTTAAAACCAAGTGAATGAGCTTGCACTTTTGGCTTCTTGTTGGTGCCTTATTTCAGTTTTTTAAACCTGCATGAATTGAATTCCTTTTTGAATTCCTGGTCATGCATCTTGCCCTTGATGGTTGGGGATTCCCTATAGCATCTCCATCAGAATTGATTTTGTGCCAACCTTTCAGGGAAGGTTCCCATTGGATTCCATTCTTTTGGTTGATGTATGACTTAATTGTTACAACCCCATGAAAAAAGGGCCATTTAACCCCTTCAATCTCTTTAAGGTTTCACTGTCTCAATGTGTAAAATTTTCTTTCTTAACTCCATTGACTGTGAGGCTGGCTAATCCCATTTCTTCAATTGTAGCTTCTGTTTTCAGAAGAATATAATCCTCCCCCAACAAGGAATCCAAAAACATGCATTTGTTTATCTCCTTGCACACTTCCCGAACGAGAAGCGAAGGACTAGTGATCCAAACTTACAAAAAGACAATAAATTTCAAGGTCTTCAAAGTTCATGTACTGCAGCCGACCAGCACAATTGCACATAACCATTTTCAACATTTTGCTGTAAAGGGGTAGCTAACAGATAATCTGTAGTCTCTTCTGCCTACCCATACAAACAACATTTGAATGGATTAGCAAAACCTAAAGACTTAACTTTATCAGAAGTCATCATTTTCATTTGAACGACCTTCCAAGCAGAGGTGCCTGCTTTAGGTAGGCAATTCTTATGCCAACAAAGATGAGATGGCGAGTCCACTTCAGAAATAGAGGAATCTGACACTTAATAACCCATTTTAATTTAGTCATACCCAATTCAGAGCAGCTCCATGTTATTCTTTTATTTTCTTCCTCGATGAAGACTTTACTTGATGATTGTCCTACCTCTAATAATTCAAATTGCTTTGCTGGTATATAAGTCTTTTTACATCATTCCATATTTATTCTGTTAGACATAGGATGCTGCTTTGTGTACTGTGGTTCCTTGCATTGAATCCCCAAGCTGCTGTGAGAATGGCATTTGCAGCTTTAAGATCACTTTTACAATGAGGAATGGATAGTCATTCATTGAATTTCCACAAAACCTTTCGCTTCTACCATCCTTAATTTTCCTAGGCACATGGTTGCTAGTAATGCTTTTACATTGTAGCATTGAAGTTTAAAGATGAGATCCATTTGGAAGTTTTTTGGTTGTTAAGCTTTGAACTAGATCATTAGAGTCCAATTATTTTCTTTGGAATGTATTTGAGCATTTTTACTTGGAACCTGAGCACATCCCCCAAATCAATATTGCACTCAAAGCCTTGCTTTGTTGAATGCTGTTTCTTAGCTTGCTTTGCCTCCTTAACGTGGAGTACAGTTTCTCTTCCATCCAACCAGTGGGATTTTCTTTTCTTTTGCATTCCCTCTTGCTGTAGGAAAGATCTCACTAACTTTTCTAGGTTTCACAAGTTTTAGAAAGCATTTTGAGGCAGAGCATTGATGGGACAGGAAGAGCGTTGATAATTGATTTGTGTTAGAACTACAAATTTCTGCTGTATTTCTTCCTGGAGAGAAAACCATAAAAAGGGATAAAGATGCAATCAAATACAATTCATTAGTATTAATTAATAAATGAGTAATTACAATAATGAATACACTCCACATGAAGTGGAAAACCAAGAAATCAATCTTGTCTTAAATGATAAGAGTGACAACTAATAAAGAAAAACAAAATCCTATGTAACAATTCTCTAATTAACGTAAGATTAAGCATGAGTATAATTTGACACCAACATCTCCCCGTAAGTTGAACTTAGGGAGGCTATGCATAAGCTAAAAGGAAAGATGGGTCTTGACAACAATGCCAGGTACCCATTCACAAACATGGATCTCTCATAATAATAGTAAAGGAAAAAAACCTAGTGGAAGAAGACCACTCTCAAAACGAGAGAATACAGCAGGTTTCTACAAGCGATGGATCACAATTAGCTAATCATCACAATACATAACGAATACCATCCCCATAAGAGAGAGCAGATGAAAGAGTTTCAGAATCCCCTCCAAGAAGTAACCAGCTAGCCACATATGTATGTGTGCCAGCAAGAGTACTCAAATGTGGGTCCATGGTCTCCATGTGCGCCCCATTCTAAAACTTCTTGGAACACTGCATAAACTTTTTCTTTTGTATTTTGCAATGTGATTAGGAGAATGCTCTGTTCACTAAGGTGCTGAAGCTTGTTTAACATAACAAAATCAGTATGTATATATGATGTGCATCAGGTCTGCCCTGAACAATACCATCATGAAATCAAATTTAGGAGTGATTTGATGCTCTTTGAATGATGAGGATTGGTATTTCTGAAGCAATGTTATTAAAATTGTGAGTGACAAGTAATTCATAAGAATCTGAAAAATATTAATTGGTACATCCAAAATTGAAAAATAAAATAAAAGAACAATTTGAGGAAGCATCAACTGTATTTTCAAAATAATCTCATGAGAACTTTTTCCTAAAATATAGTTTAAAAATTGGGACATTACGAAAACCATGTATTTTCAAATAAATCACGATTTGTTGGGAACATTGGTAATCTTTCTTAAGATTCAATAAGAAATCGCTGAATATAAAATTTCTATATATATATATATATTTATATATTTAGGGTTTTCTCTGCTATGGAGTCATGTTAAAGGCTTAAGCATCTTGCAGAAACCTGCGCAACAATAGAGTTAGACCATTTTCAGGCTGGAAATGGAATTTACTTTAGCAGCACTTCAGAGTTGAGAAATCTTTTCTAGTAAAGCAATAAGGGGAATGGCTTGTCATGGATTTTCATTTAATGCTTAGAATTTCAATGAACTAGAAAATTGAGTTGGGGTCTTTGCTTGTAATTGTGGATCATCTTTAGGGATTTGTTTCTTTTTCGAATATGCTACCTTTTTTAGGTGTGAAATGAAATACGTATCATATATGGGTGATTTATCATGACAATAGATTGTGTTACTTGTGCTTTTTTACTTTGTTATTTGGTTTGCTTGAAACCCTGGGCAAACATGGGCCAGTTTCTAATTCATATCAATGTTGGATCTGGGATTAGCCCCAGCTTTTGGCCATTTGGCCCATGCACATCTCAGATTTACTTGGGCTGAATTGCCAGGCTGAGGCCAAGGCTGGACCTTGGACAAACCTGGGGAGAACTTGCAGGGTTCAATTAAAAAGAGTACACTTGAAGAGCCCCAAAAGTATTAAAAAAACGTAACAAACCCTAAAAGTGCATTGTATGAAGGATCTGCAGGTCTCCAATAAAAAAAGAGTGCATTTTAAAGGACCCCCTGCCCACCACCACCACCACCACAATTCAACTTTTTTTTAACCAACCCTATTAGTACATTGTTTGAAGGATCCACAGCTAAGAAAAGAGGGAAAATAATGAAAATTGCCATGTGCCATGAAGTTCCCTATGGCCTTAAAGGGATTAATTTGTGCTTGGTTTAAGAAGGAAATATTAAAATTGGTTTGCACTATGTCGGAAGGAAAAGAAAAAATTTCCACATTATTTGGATTGAAATAGCAGAAACAGAAATATGTTTCCTTAGTTTTATTACTTCTTATCTTTGTTTTTAGTTTCCTGAGCGTTCCCCAATTAAATGCCAAGAAATTGATCTATGGCTTAACATTGAATTTTCACTTGTCAGTTGTGTTCTCGATTCTGTATTCAATTTTGTACATCAATCACGGATGAAATTCCAAACATTGATTTTCAGGGAAAGCATCATTGGAAAAGGAGTTACTGGGGTTCTGCTTTACTTGTTGAAACTGTTGTAATAAACAAGTATAGCTGTAGAAGGCATATTCTCCATGTCAAACTGACTTTGTTAAGGACCTAGGAGAGCCTGTCAGCTTCAATATATTGAAAATTGCCCTGGTTAGAGTTACACAGTGGTTGTTGTACTATTATCTGTAGCTCTGTATATCCTCGTGGATGGCCAAACCCATCCCAAAGCCATCCATACTGAACCTGGGGGAAGAAAAATGAGTGAACTGCCGAGCCCAAAACAGCAACATACGCTTTGATGCATTGGTGATGTGTTATTGATTTATTGAAGGCTTAACATTTTCTAATCTCTTTTGAAAAGTTTATATAAGTTTATGTTTGGTCATCTATATGTGTGATTGGATCATTTTGTTCTGAACATATATTTTCTTGCCTTCAGGTCTATTTCCAGCTAGAGAATTTAAGCACTGCAGACCCTCCGTACAAATCAGTGGTTGCACTCAACTGTATAATCTTAGGCTGTGCATACATATGGGATCTTGACCGAGCATTCCAAACATTTGAGGCAATTGAAAAAAAGTTTGACCTTTCTGCTGATGTTCACTCGTACAATGCCTTGATGAGTGCATTTGGAAAAATGAAGCAGGTATGTGCTAAATCCTGATAAAGCATTTACAGTTACAACACAATTTTGACTTAATCTTTTGCCTGTTTTAGTAATGTCTGCAAACATTCTAAGTATTTCTTGTAAGCAAGAGCCAGAGCCCTTTTGAACTTTAAAGCATGTCCCATGATTCATAAACAGTCTAATTCATAGTTTTACTTTGTTAAGTTCTAGGGAAAGAGGAGAAAGCTTTCTTCTTACTTATGGGAAGTCCTAAGTAAGAGTGTTATTGCAAAGCTGTTAGTGTTGTAACTATCTGCTGTTGTTCCTTATTGTTACCCTGTAAGTCAATTCAACACTCCTGGTGCGTATGAGTTACCAAGAAGAATGCTTCTAATGCAAGTGTTAACAAGGACATATGATAATCTTTACAATAATTCTCATGTTCATTATTTAATTTGCTTATTTAAATTCATGTTTTATCTTACAATTTAACTTGCATATAAGAGGTTGGGCAGCGGATGTTATTATTGTCAACATAGTTTCTCCCAATGGAAATTTTGCTACATCATGAGTAGGGGCAGCAATTGCCAATTGTAAATTTGTAAGTCAATAGCAATATATTGTGGATGCTTGTTGAAAAGGGGGTTCAAAATTGTTTATCAATTTTCTTCCTTACTGTTGAAAATTAGAGATGAGGATAATGATTGTTGGATGGGGGCTGCCTAATTTTAAGTGATATGTTGCTCACATATGGACTTGGAAAATGGGCCTTCCAAAAGGTCTGTACCTTTACATGCTGGGCAGGCTGCCCAAGGATTTTAATTATCTACAGAAGATCACTGAATTGATATTATTTTTATCATGGAATCAAAATCTCTTGTACTAGATAGAACTACCTATACAATCTTAAGGCTGGTTGCCTTAGATCTCGTTTTGAGGAAGTGTACAAATCTAAGATGTCGGATGCACTCCCTGCCTGTGGATGCAAATGTGGATATGTTAGGGTGTGTGGGGGGATGCGCTTGGAGGTGCATCCACACCCTGTGGATGTGTGGATGTGGGGGGGGGGGGAGAGTGTGGATGCATCCGGATGCACTTTCACAAGGTGTGGATGGGCACCTTGGGCACATCCGAGTGTGCGACGCCCAAAAAGTGACTTTTAGTCACTTCAAAAAACAGTTTTATATACTTTTTTAATATTCTTTTGTTGGCATATTTGAGTTGTCATTGGATAAGTTCAAAGCAAACATCAGTCCCACCGGTAAACCGGTAGACCACTCATACTCCTTAATAGGCACCGGTAGACCTAACCGAGTATATGTACCGGTAGACCAAACAGAGTGTCTACAACCGGTCTTATACAGGGGATGTATGAACAATCTGGTTTAAGAATGATACCGGTCGACTGCATGATAATCCGCACCGGATTATGCGGAGCTGTTCTAGTTAAAACTGGATTATACGAAGTGTTCACAGTTAGAACTGGAGTTAGCTTTTTAACAGGAGTTAGTTTTATTTCTACGTGGATGTTTCAAGGTAAACTCAAGATCATTTTGCAAGTTATTTGCATGCATGATTTATGGGTGAGTTTACAACTTGGCGAAACTGTGAGAAGTATGTTAAGGAATTATGAATCAGGAGATGAGATATATAAACCGAATGTATGCAATTGAATACAATTGCCTTGGTTATTGATTGATTCTACAAAATACAATAACTATATATATTGAATCTAAAGGATGTCAATATGAACTGTCACGACTTATCATATATGATAAGCCATGACTGTTCGTATTAACAAATCGTATTAACATAAGATTAACGTTTTGTTCTCAGCGCAAATATATTGCAAATCAACCGGCGGCATGAGTAATGAATATGATAGTCACAATACCACCGTGACTGTCATATACGAACAGTCCGATAGTATCGTGACTGTTCGTATATGGCAGTCACGATGCATATACGTGACTTCCTTAGCATATGCCAGTCACGACACATACGTGACTTCCTAACTGTTAATCTTGTTTGACAGTCAATTCAATAACATCGTTATATATTAATTATTATATAGTGTATATATATATCATGATTGTCTCGTCGAATATTAAACACGAACACGCAATAATTTAACACTCCCTCTTGAGAGAGAGTTTAATAGAATTGTAGAACTTTTCATATCATGATATTTGGCCCAATCCAAGACACTTACAAAATGTCGATCATGATGAGTTATTACACAGTAACAAAGTAAAAGTTAAGATGTCCGGTCCTATTCGGGACAAACCCTTTTCGGGAGTTGATCCTAACAACTTTATTACCCAACAAGTAATAACATAAGCAACAAGATGTCCGGTCCTATCCGGGACAGACCCTTATGGGAGTCGATCTTGAAGCCTGGTTACTATA
Organism: Chamaecyparis obtusa; assembly: GCA_027943335.1. Classification (NCBI taxonomy): domain Eukaryota; kingdom Viridiplantae; phylum Streptophyta; class Pinopsida; order Cupressales; family Cupressaceae; genus Chamaecyparis; species Chamaecyparis obtusa. The sequence continues at coordinate 1,199,163 of BSBK01013024.1, read as the reverse complement.
GTCAAGATTGTCACCTTGACATAGTAACCTATATACACAGAAGATCGTCATCTTCACAATTTTGAAATATTTCAATATTTTATTCATGAATAAAAAATGTACATTAATAATTACATTCAGATTTTGATCAAACCAATTTTCCTTCTGAAGAAATCTGTCTTTACTTTTGCAAGAGGTTTAGTAAAGATATCTGCATTTTGTTCTTCAGTACTGATATATACTAGTTTAATGATCTTCCTGTCTACCATATCTCTCACATTGTGATATGGGATCTCTATGTGTTTTGACCGATTGTGAAAAACGGGATTTACTGAGAGCTTGATACAACTCTGATTATCACAATGAATAATAGTGGGTACTAAAGATTTACCAAGTAGGTCAAAAAGTAATTTTCTTAACCATACTGCTTCTCGAGCTCCCATGGATGCAGCCATGTATTCAGCCTCTGTTGAACTCAGAGCAACTGCAGATTGTTTCCGACTAAACCAAGAAATTACTGCAGAACCCAAACTGAAGCAAACTCCTGTGGTACTCTTACGATCTGAGGAACTTCCTGCCCAATCTGAATCTGAATAACCTTGAAGTTGGATTTCAGTCTTGTCATATTTTAGCCCAAGTTCACTTGTTCCTTTTAGATATCTCAAAATGTGTTTTGCAGCCATTAGGTGTATTTGCTTAGGTTCAAACATGAAGTGGCTTAGTACATTGGTGGCATAGCAAATGTCAGGACGTGTTTACCAGAAACATGAGAGAACCAACTATTTGTCTGTAAATTTCTGAATTTTCTGCAAGTTCTGAATTTTCTGCTTCATCTTTTAACTTGTGAAGGTTTGTCTCCATGGGTGTAGCTAAAGGTTTACAATCTGTCATACCAAATCTGTTCAGAATGTCAAAGATGTACTTCTTTTGACTTAGAAGAATGTGATCTTTCTTTTGAATAACTTCAAGACCTAAGAAGTAGTGAAGTAGGCCCATATCCTTCATGTCAAATTCAGCTACTAGATCCTTTTTACATTTATCAATAAGATAGTCTTCTCCTGTAATGAGTAAGTCATCGACATAGAGAACTAGAATTATCATGTCACCTTTTTCATTTTTGAAGTATATATTAGGGTCTGCAGTATTCTTAGAGTACCCTAATTTGCTCAAGTAATGATCGATTCTTTCGTACCATGCTCTGGGAGCCTGCTTAAGTCCATAGAGTGCTTTCTTTAACTTGCATACGTATTTATCTTTGTCATGTGTGAAGAATCCTTCCGGTTGTTCAATGTAAACTTCTTCTTCAATTTTACCATTTAGAAATGATGTCTTAACATCCATCTGATGTACTTTCCATCCTTTAGAGGCTGCAATGGCAAGTATGGTTCTGATAGATGTGTATCGTGCTACTGGAGCAAAAGTTTCTTCATAGTCAATGCCTGCCTTCTGTGAGAAACCTCTTGCAACAAACCGAGCTTTGTGTTTATCAATACTCCCATCTGGTGCATATTTGATTTTGAATAGCCATTTTGATGATACAACTGACTTATGTTTAGGTCTGGGAACAATATCCCATACATCATTTTTTAGAATGGACTGATATTCTTCAACCATTGCTTCCCTCTAGGCTTGATCTGATAAGGCTTTCTCAACACTAATAGGTTCAAATTCTGAGAGTTAAGTTAGAAGAGCAGTGTAACATTTTTGAGTTCTAGTTCTTTTGTTTTCTCTGAAAATTTGTGCTGGTTCCACATTGTTCTCCTCAAGCATTTTTCTAGCCCATAATGGTCTCTTTTTACTATTTTCATTATCAGAGTAAGAAGGTTCAAAGTCAGGGATTGTTTCTTCATTATTTATAGGTGCTGAATCCATGTTTGAATTGTTATCCTCCCTCTCATTCTTAGTTGAGGGCTCTCTATCAAAATCTGTAGAAATATTATCTTCATTTTCTGTAGATAAGAAGTTTTCTTCAAATTTAACATCTCTGCTTATTTCTACTGATTTCTGACCCGGTATATGTATATGGTATCCTTTAGAGTCCTCACTGTAGCCTAGAAAAATACCTTTCTTGCCAGAAGGTTCTAACTTTGTCCTTTTCTCTTTTGGTACATGTATATATACAAGACAACCAAACACCCTTAAGTGACTTAAGTGAGGTTTGACTCCTGTGAATACTTCTTCTGGTGTGGTGTTTTCTAGTATAGCATGAGGACATCTGTTTTGAATATAAACCGCAGTGTTAGCGGCTTTTGCCCAATACGATATGTGAATATTTTGATCATGCATCATGGCCTTTGTTGCTTCAATGATGGTCCTATTCTTCCTTTCTGCTACTCCATTCTGTTGAGGATTATAAGCTACAGTATACTCCCTCTTAATCCCAACAGATTTACAATAGTTTTTGAAATTTTCAGAGGTGAATTCCCCACCATTGTCTGATCTAAGAATTTTGATTTTTTTACCGGTTTGGTTTTCTACTAGTGCTTTGAGTTCTTGAAATTTGGCTAGAACCTCACTTGACTCTTTAAGTTTTAAAAAGTATATCCGTGATTTCCTTGAATAGTCATCCACAAAGATTAAGTAATATAGGGCACCAGAGAAGGAAGGGGTAGACATAGGACCACACACATCAGTATGGATGAGTTCTAGAATGTTATTTGACTTATGTTCACTTGGGGGAAAAGATCCTTTAATGTTCTTCCCTAATGCACATCCCTTACAAATGCTAGAGTGTTCAGATTTCAAGGGAGGTATGCCAGAGGTGATCTTAGACAATGTTGGAAGGGCACTATATCTAATATGACCTAGTCTTTTGTGCCAAATCTCATTATTCTGATGAACATTGTGATTTAGAGTGTTCAGATTTCAAGGGAGGTATGCCAGAGGTGATCTTAGACAATGTTGGAAGGGCACTATATCTAATATGACCTAGTCTTTTGTGCCAAATCTCATTATTCTGATGAACATTGTGATTTAGGGCTACCTTTTGTTCATTACATAGCTTGTACAAACTACCATCTTTGTACCCTATATGAATGGCATTTTTTATATTAGAATTTTTAGTCGAGAGAAAGACTTTGTCTTCATTGAAAGTTACCCCGTATCTTTGATCAGCTAGTCCAGAAATAGAGATTAAATTTCTCTTTATTCCTGGTACATACAAAACTTATTTCAATTGTAGGGTTACTCCATCTCTTATCTTTATCAAACAAGTCCTAATTCCTTTTACCAGATAGAGGAGTTGTCACCAATAGTTACCTCTTCTGAAGAGTTCTCTAAGAAGGTTTCGAATTGATCTCGGAATCCAATGATGTGTTTGGATGCACCACTATCTATTATCCACGTACTTTTGTTAGAATTTAATTCACTTGCTAAGGCCAAGAAAATGAGTGAAATTTCTGTTTTTTTCACTTCCGCTAGGGCTGCTTGTATTTTTTGTTTTTCAGGGCAATATTTGTGAATATGTCCATATTTGTCACATTTGTAACATTTTATTGCGGAAAGATCCCTTTTATTGAATTGTTTTCCATTGTTTGATTGTCTGAATTTTCTCTTCCTTTTCTGAGATGTTTTCTTGTTGCTTTTAATGTGGAGAGCTTGTAATTCATTTCCATTACTAGACCCCATTCCTCTGGAAGCTAGCCTGGATTCCTCTTGGGTACAGTCGTTCTTTAGTTGCTCGAATTTAGGTAAAGGTGGTCTGGTGCTTATACATTGAATGAAGGTTTCCCATGAGGTGGGTAAACCTTTGAGAGCAATTAGAGTGAGTTCAGAGTCTTCTACTGAATTTCCAATGCAAAGAAGTTGGTCTCATATTTTAGAGATTCTCAAGAAGTAAGAAGTGATTGTTTCTTCTTTGTTCATTTTCATATTTAGAAGTTGATTTTTCAAAGTTAACATTCTACTGGCATTGTTGATCTCAAATGTGTCTTGAATTATTTTAAACATTTCAAAAGCACTGGTAATTCTAGATATACTAGGAAGAATTGAGTCTTTTACAGAGTTGATTATTAGTTTTCTGGCTTTATTGTTTCTCCTTTTCCATGTTGTCTTCTCTGTCTCATCTTCGGGTATTTTAATATCTTTCTCTATATACTCCTCTAACTCAAGTTCCATAAGAAGAGAGGTAAGCCGAGCTCTCCAAGATATAAAATTTGAAGGTCCTTCTAACCTATCTTCCATTCTCATGCAATGGGCCATTTTTGAAAATTGTACTCAACAATTTCAAAGGTTTAAGAATATGCTTGACTATAGATTATATAGGTTTTGAATTTTATCTCCTTTTAATAACTTGGCTTTGATACCATGTTAAGGAATTATGAATCAGGAGATAAGATATATAAACTGAATGTATGCAGTAGAATACAATTGCCTTGGTTATTGATGGATTCTACAAAATACAATAACTATATATATTGAATCTAAAGGATGTCAATATGAACAGTCATGACTTATCATATATGATAAGCCATGACTGCTCGTATTAACAAATCGTATTAACATAAGATTAACATTTTGTTCTCAGCGCAAATATATTGCAAATCAACTGGCGGCATGAGTAATGAATATGATAGTCACGATACCACTGTGACTATCATATACGAACAGTCCGATAGTATCGTGACTGTTCGTACATGGCAGTTACGATGGATATACGTGACTTCCTTAGCATATGCCAGTCACGACACATACGTGACTTCCCAACTGTTAATCTTGTTTGACAGTCGATTCAATAACATCGTTATATATTAATTATTATATAGTGTATATATATATATCATGATTGTCTCGTCGAATATTAAACACGAACACACAATAATTTAACAAAGTATTCTTTTATTAAGACTATTTTCTTATAAATACAGGTCATAGGACACAAAAAAAGTTTTGTTGAATATACAGAGCGGGAGAAAGATATCTTCTGAGAGAAGCTACGATCACAAGAGGTGAAAGGTAGAGAGGTCCAACAGCCAAGCAGAGCGGAAAGGTTAACAGGTATGATCTAATCAGACAGAAAGTGTCAATTTTGATCATTGCTTTTACATTTTTAAAGCATATTCAAATCCCTCTATCAGGGTGAACCCTAATAGGTTCGTTGTATAAATCCCATAACTAGGTTGAAAGTCCTTTTGCAAGGCGACTCCTAACAGGGTCAAGATCTTAAGAGGTCTTCTATCAAATCCATCTATCGGGTAGCACTCTTACAAGTGCTTTGTAAGCTCTTCACAGGGCACCTTTATTACTGCAGTAGTAAAATTGTGGGTTTTGTCCCACCGTGGTTTTCTTCTTCTAACCGAGGGTTTCCACATATACATGCTGTGTTGATCTGTGTATTTCTATTTCTGTTTGTGAGTGGTTAATTATATTCTGTTAGATTCTGAAAGAATATATATATATATATATATATATATATATATATATATATATATATATATATATATATATATATATATTATATATATAGTTTAATTAGAATAGAAATTGTGTTTACTGATTGACTCCCCCTCTCAGTAACCGATTAGGAATAACAATTGGTATCAGAGCCTTTGGTTCTCAAAGATATAAAGTTTAACCACTTGAGTAAAAGATCATGGAGGGTTATAGGTATCAGAAGCAGCTTGAGGAAGCCAATGACATCATTGCCTCTCTTGAGAATAGGCTAAGAAGATCCCTTGCGAAAAGAAAGGAGTTGGCTCTGCAGTTGAGTGAGAGCAATGAAACGATTGAGGAACTCTCTAGAGAAAGTGGATTAGATGAAGCTGAGGAGGCAGTCTCTGAGCTTATGGAGAAGAATCAGATCCTAACCGATCAGATCTCCAACTTGAAAAGGGAGCAGGAAGATAATGCCTAAGAATGACTGAATTAATTGAGAAAAAGACGAAAATTGAAGATGAAAGAAACAATGCAGTAAAATCACTAGCAGCCTCTGAGAGAGCAAGAAATCTGGCAGAAGAAGCAGTAAGAGAAAGTGATCTTGTCGTTCTGCAACTTAAAGAAGACATGCAGATAGTCACTCAAGAAAATGCAAAAGAATTGGCATGATAAAGATGATGCATGCAAGAGGCTAGCAATTGAACTATATCAACTAAAACGACAAATAAAAGAACTAGAGGAAAGAAATGAGACACTTAGAAGATACAACGAAAGTTCAGTAAAGCTTGATGAGCAACTAAGAGCTCAAAGAAGGCACAAGGATCCCACGGGACTTGGGTTCACCGGTCAAAAGACCAAGGAAACCGGTGAGTCATCTGGAGTCAAGAAAGGCAAGAAGGAAAAGAAGAAACTGGTAGAACAAAAGGGTAAGAAGTCGTTAATACTTCTTGCAATCACTGTGGCAAACCTGGCCATAAAACAAGTGACTGCAGAAATGCACCGGTAAAGCCAACTAACAGTTACTGCAAAAACTGTTACAAGTATGGCCACAAGACCACTGAATGTAGGTCTTGTCCCAACAGTGTGTCTAGTGGAAGCAGGGGAAGCTTCAAGGGCTATTGCTAGACATGCAACAAGTTCAGACACAAGATTGATGAATGCAGATCCAAAACAATGACGTTCAGATCCCCACCGAGACTGATATTCCCTAAGAGGAATGAGAACCGGAGCACAATCAATTGTCATGCATAGCCATAATGACTCCTGGTGTCATTCACCCAAGGAAAGAAGGGTAAATCCATGAAAGGCAACCGGGATAGTCTGTTACACCTGCAACAAAGTTGGACATCTGGCCAAAGATTGTAGGAACTGGCCAGTGAACAAAAGAAGAGGATCGGTCAAACTGGTGAAGAAGACCTTGTCTCCCAATCAAAAGGACAACAAGGGAAAAGAGACCGAGGAAGTCAAGAAGATTTGGTTCAAGAAGGAAACAAAGAGCTCTGTTAAGGAGAAGATAGAGGGAAGATCATCATCGACTGATGGTGATATCTCTTTAGCAAACTGAGCCTATAAAGCTTAGAGGGAAACGATAGCCTGTCTACTGTTCCCGGTAAGATTGGTGAGCAATAAACTCACTCTGTCAGTAAGTAAAACCGGAAGAGGTTACCGGTTTATCATTTGAACCAGACAGGTAAGTGCTGTCATCTCAACCGAGGCTTGATCAACAGGTAAAAGTTGAAAACCGGTTGTTGAAAAGGAAAGAAAGATTAGATAAGGCAATTAATGCTATATCTGTTAACAAATAGTTACCGTTTGGTAATTACTGTTAGACCCTAAATCTATATAAAGGAAGGATGATTACTCATTTCACTTTACTTTGCGAATTGTGATTTATGATTTCTTATGCTTGATTAATATTCTCGTGCTTTGATTCACAGTCATTGATAAGTTATTTTTGTCAGACCGATCAAGCGAATCTCTGAGTAAACCGGTTAATAGCAATGGCATCATCATCATCTTTTGCCAAGTTGATCCAAGGAAATCAATTCGACCGACCTGTTTATGATATCATGACAGTACAGAACAGGGAAAACGACATGACTAGTGCACTGTCATTTGTGCCAAATGGAGTTCTGATGACTGAAGATGTCACAACTTTTATACATGCTAAACAAGAAGAATTGGGTGAAACTTTCATCCAAAGCGAGTACCTCTCGCTGTGCAAAGACGGAAAGCTTCAAGTTAAATACGCGAAGCTGGTATCTTCAGGGTTGATAAATGGAGTCTGCTATCCAACCAGGTTTCGATCGGATTGGATACGACTGGTTCTCAGTTGTGTGCATGAACCTGGTTTCTGGCTTGCGAAAGGTGCATGCACTCAAATCACCAAGGAGGATTTGCATAGAGTGACCGGGTACAACGACAAAGGGGAAGCCCTCACCCTAAGAACCATTTCGAATGTCGTCACAAAATTGACAAAATCAAAATCTGACAGTCGGTTGATGATCGTTAATGATATTGAAGATGATGGAGTACGGTTTGCGTCTGCTGTGATAGGCTACAAGATCTATCAATCGAGCAATATCAACAATGTACCAGGAGGAGCCATTCATGCCGCTTATCGGATCATGCATGACAATGCGCAGTATGACCTTTGCGCCATGCTTGGAGGGCAGACTTTTTTAAATTTAAAGAAGCTCGGTGTCGTAAAGAAGTTCCTGAAATATGGAACCCTACTGGTATGCTTATTCTTTTATTATCAGAATTACTTTTCGGGAATAGGCAAGGTGACATGGGGAACCGATAGACTAGTAATGATTCAGATCAGTGATACGGCCAACAAATTGGGAAACCAGTTTAGTAAAGTCATGAACGACTTTTTTGAGGCATTCCAGCTGAGGATGCACGCCAGGGAAAGGATTCCCTTAACTATTGTTGACTCCTACAAAGATGAGTTGTGTTTCCTAGTCTCCGCTGATCACTGCATGATACAGGCTGTGGAACCTAGAACCGGTTATGCACTAGAACTAGGGTATGAGATATCTAGAAAGACAACCAAGGCATATGCAGATGCCTTACAAGAAAGTGATCTTGATCTGTTAGCCTACCGGTTTGGAACCTTTGAAGAAATTCAGGAGAATTTGTATAAAAAGTCATCGGTTAAAGAACAAAAAAAGGTATATGTAAAAAGGTCTCCCACATTGAAGAAGAAACCGGTAGCAGATCATCGCTCAAGGGGAAGAACAGGAGGAAACAGAGACTGAAGACACAACTCCTCTTCTTTGAAGAAGGAAATCTGCTAAACGGGTGAAGGAAGATGCATCGAGAGGAAGAAAACCCACAATTGATGAATTTGTTGAAGGATTAAAAGAAAGAGGCGGTATGGCATCAGTTGGAAGGAGGTATGAACTGGCTAATGAAGAAGAGAGGAGGAAAATAGAAGAAGCCATAGTTCATTGTATTCATAAGTTCCATCTTACTCCTACCGAACTTCATAAGCTCATCCCTGATGATCTCCAAGAGATTCTTGAAGCAAGATGGAAAGCTTCAATGGAAAGAGAAAATGAGCTAAGAATTAGGGTTCTGCTTGAAGTTCAGAATCATCTAACTCTGGACGAGGCAACTCATCAAGCAAAATTGCACAAGCAAAACTTCTTGATAAGAAAGAGGATAAGTCAAATGCTTGTAGGAGAAGTTGAAAAGGTGCACGAAGAAGGTGTTGCCACATGGACAAAACTTTTTCAGCAACAACAGGCAAAAGAAGAATGCCAGAAAAACATTGAGCCACCGGTAAAGGAAAGGGGATAGTAGGAGTTGAGGCCTTGGGCATAGCAAAAGTATCAACTGGACCGGTCATCGTCGATATCACTGACGACAAAGGTGGCGATTTGGCTCCACCAACCATACTGGTGTCCCCAATAAAAGGTAAGGCTTGTACAATGATTGTAAATGATATTGTAGATGAAGTCATGGATTTTGGTGAAGTAGCCAATGCGGCTAAATGGTTTAGTGTGTTAGGAGAGGAAGATAAACAAGCAATAATAGTGGCTCTGTTGGAAACCTTCTTGGATTTCAACAGAAGTCCAAGAGACTATAGTTCTAAATTTCCTCCTAAACTGAATACTAGACTTATGAATAAATGGAGAACTGGTCTAGGCTCCAACAATAGAATTATTAAGGGACATTGTCATAGGTAAAACCTGGTCTCAATGAAGCAACTATTAAACTGTTAATGGAGGAAGTATCAATGAATCTGGATACAAAGAATAGAGTTGCCAAGATAGTAAATGGATATGAAAAAGAAGTCTATCAAGAGACACTTGAGTTCTGGCAACAGTATGACATTAGTGTTCTGAAGGCAACAGGTCCACAAGAAGAACTTGAGAAAGTACTGGAACCACTAGTTCAATTCACTGCTCATGAACCAATCGGTGAGCAACAAGAAGTTCCAATAGAGACATTCACAACTAGTGAACAACTGAATCGGGGAGAACAAGCTCTACCAGATGAACAAGTACTGGGAGAGTCATCGGTTAAGATGACTACAGATAAAGGGTCAAATGAGGCAAAGATCACTGCGGATAAGCAACAGGAAGCTGAGGAGCAGCACACAAAGGAAGCCCCACCACCAGAACAACAAGTTCAACAACAAGAAGCACGCCCAGAGGAAGAGATACTACCGGAAGGGTAAGTACAACAAGAAGTAGCAAGACCAGAGGAAGAGGTCCTACCGGAAGAGTTGGTACAATTGGTAAAGGAGGTACAACCGGAAGAAAATCAAGAATCGAAAGAGTTGGTACAACTGTTAAATGAGGTACAACCAGAAGAAAATCAAGAACAACAGAACAAACAGGAACAAGAGTTACTTGTACATATTGAATAGGAAAAGCTTGCAGAAGTACAACCGGTATTCGAACAAAAGGAAAAGGAACAGGTTGATGTTCCAAGCTCATCCTCATCTAAGAGGAAGTTAACCTTTGCAGCAGAAACTAAAGCCAAGAAGAGCAAAGTTAACGAAACTGTGGTTGACATAAGCAAGATGTCAACTAGGCATCTAAAGGAGCTCACAAAAAGGAAACAGGACATGGTCCTCACAAGTGTAATGAACATCCTATACAAATTTGTACCAGATGTAGATATTGATGAAGATGAACCTGTTATTGATCAATTGGAGATTTTGGCACAAGCAATAGGAGAAGATGTCACGGATCCGGAGACAGTTGCTATTGATTATTATGAGAAGAAGAGAATATAAATTCTCCATAAACAGGTTGAAGAGATAAAAGTAACAGTATCTACAAACATAAGGGTACTCCAACAATAGTTATAGGTTGCAGGAAGTCTAATGACAAGGACTTCAAACTTTGATGTTTTTGTTCAAGATATCACAGAAAAGTCATCTAAGACTTCATAAGACATAAGAGTTCTTTATTCCCAATTTGATGTAAAGAACTCATCTACAATAGTTTTCAGTAGGGAAATGACAAGCCTAGCTCTCATTCTGAGAAATGCATCTGAAGAGAGAACTAAGAGAATCCAAGATCTCATTGGATTCCGATTATTTCTTCCCCCAACATTTGATCTTATGCAAAGGACTGTAACAGAGGCTGAAAATCTGATCAAGGGACCGGACTACAAGATAGTAGAAGACATGGAGAATATAATTGTATTGCTGCAAGCAGCACAAAAAAATTTGGAACATGTCACTGGTCAATGGAATCCTTTTCTTCAAACAGCGAAGAACATTTACAAGGATATCTTCAATAAGTTACAGATGTAATCCAAAAGCATAATCTTTTGTCCTATGGAGGCAAAAAAGGGAAGAAGATGAGTATTGGAAGAAGAGAGAACATCTGTCAGGGAGGTCAGCAAACAAGGCAGATTTAACTACAGAACATAAGGAAGAAATTAACAAACAACATAGGTACAAGGGAAGTCTACATGACAGGGAATGAAAAGTGATGTTTTGCCACCAATGACAAAGGGGAAGATTGTTGGCATATTTGAGTTTTCATTGGATAAGTTCAAAGCAAACATCAGTCCCACCGGTAAACCGGTAGACCACTCATACTCCTTAATAGGCACCGGTAGTTCCATAGAGTATATGTACTTGTAGACCAAACAGAGTGTCTACAACCAGTCTTATACAGGGAATGTATGAACAATCGGGTATAAGAATGATACCGGTCGATTGCATGATAATCTGCACTGGATTATGCGGAACTGTTCTAGTTAAAACTAGATTATACAGAGCGTTCACAGTTAGAACTGGAGTTAGCTTTTTAACAGGAGTTAGTTTTATTTCTACGTGGATGTTTCAAGGTAAACTCAAGATCATTTTGCAAGTTCTTTGCATGCATGATTTATGGGTGAGTTTACAGCTTGGCGGAACTGTGAGAAATATTCTTTTATTAAGATTAATTTCTTATAAATACAGGTCATAGGACACAAAAGAAGTTTTGTTGAATATACAGAGCAGGAGAAAGATATCTTCTGAGAGAAGCTACAGTCACAAAAGGTGAAAGGCAGAGAGGTTCAATAGCCAAGCAGAGCGGAAAGGTTAACAGGTATGATCTAATCAGACAAAAAGTGTTAATTCAGATCATTGCTTTAACATTTTTAAAGCATATTCAAATTCCTCTATCAGGGTAAACCCTAATAGGTTCGTTGTATAAATCCTTTAACCGAGTAGCATCTTAATTGGTGTTGAAAGTCCTTTTGGAAGGCGACTCCTAACAGGGTCAAGATGTTAAGAAGTCTTTTATCAAAACCCTTTACTGGGTAGCACTCTTACAAGTGCTTTGTAAGCTCTTCATAGGGCACCTTCATTATTGCAGTAGTAAAGTTGTGGGTTCTGTCCCACCATGGTTTTCTTCTTCTAACTAAGGGTTTCCACGTATACATGCTGTGTTGATCTGTGTATTTCTATTTTTGTTTGTGAGTGGTTAATTATATTCTGTTAGATTCTGAAAGAATATATATAGTTTAATTAGAATAGAACTTGTGTTTACTGATTCACCCCCCCTCTCGGTAACCGGTTAGGAATAACATCTTTTTGCCTCGAAACCCTAAAACGGCCCAACATGAGGCCATTCATTGCTAAAACATTTCATTTTGTTTGCTACTTTGCACTCTTCTCATTTGGTCTCCATTTTTTCATTTCGTATGGTAGGTGATTATATTCAAAGGTGATCGTTCGTAGGGTGCCAGATAGCTTCCACAAAGGAGATCTAAGCATTTAAGATAAACATTTTACCCTATTCTTGAGTCTTTTAATGATTTTTTTTTAACATTTTGATGAATTTTTTCAAGTTTGTGATGAAATTTTTTATGTTTTTCTTTCATTTTTTTATGGACTAAAGAAACATGTTTAGCTCTGTGCTTTAATGTGTTTGTATCTTTATTTTGCACTTGTATGCTTATATTTCATAGTATTTTTCTAATTTAAATTTATGTAATTTCTTATAATAGCAAGAAATCAGATTGCAAGCATGGCTAGTAGTGAAATCTCAGTGGGTGGGGAAGCAAACAACAAATTCAAAAGTGATATAGGATCTCCTTTATGGAGACATACCACAAGGATTTTACAAGTTCCAGGAGGTGGGGGATATATTTGGAGGTGTAATTTCTATAAACAACCAAAAAATAGCTCATATTCTCGAGTGAAACTTCACTTTATGGGCTTGTTGGTGAAGGGATGGGAATGTGTCCAGGCCTAGATAATTAGGTGTTGTCTCCCACACAAATAGCAACATTTGTAAAAGAACACAAAGAGGTTGATCAACTGGTTCACCGATCAAAACAAAGTGCTTATATTGGTGGAGTTGGAAAGAAAAAAAATGAATTCGCCCATTGATTCAGTTGCAGCCTCCAAACATACCTTCTTGCATATACCGGAAGATGATGAAGTACAAATTACCACCCACAAATGAGGTCCATTGGACAAGACATCTAAAATGGAGGCAAGAGATATTGCTGATCAAAAAATTGCATGTTGCCTCTATGCCAATGGTTTTCCTTTCAGCTTGGTGAGATCACCATATTGGCGGGAAATGGTGCCGGCAATCAATAGTGCGCCCGGCTGTTTCACCAGTCCCGGGTATGAAAAGGTGCGTACGACCTTATTGCAAAGAGAGAGGAATGCTATAGAGACCTCCCTTGAACCAATTAGAGATTCTTGGATTGAATTAGGTGTTTTTATTGTTTCTAATAAATGGAAAGATACCAGAAATCCTCAATTGATAAATATTATTGCAGTGTACCCCAAAGGAGCAATGTTTTTGAGGGCAGTTGATTGTGAAGGGGAATTGAAAGATGCAGAGTTCAGTTCTAGAATCCTCATTGAGTCCATAGAAATGGTGTGTAATGACAATGTGGTCTAGATAATTACGGACAATGCAAAAAATTGTAGTGCTGTAGGTGCATTGGTTGAGGCATGATATGAGCACACTTTTTGGATACCATGCATTGTACACTCTCAACGTGGTGATGCAACAAATTGGCACTCAAATAGAGTGGGTGAGACAATTATACGAAGAGGGCGAGGAGATACAAATGTTTGTGACGAACCACTAAATGTCACAAGCAATGTTCTAATCTTTCTCGAGATTGGAGTTGTTGAAGGTAAATTTAATTTATTTATTTAATTTTATTTATGTCATGTTCAATATCAATTTGTATATAAATTTGCTCAATATATATATATTTTAATCTGTTATTTACAAATATGTATTGACTAACTATTAACATGATCCTAGGTTGCTGAGACTTGATTTGCATCTCATACAATTGTTATGAGATGACTTTTGAAAGTGCGAGAGGCATTGGGTCAAATGGTCATTTGTAACCAATGGGGTGTATGGAAGACTTCAAATTCAAAGAGGGCCCTAAAGGTCAAGTCATTGGTATTGGATGACAATTGATGGGCTCGTGTGGAATATGTATTGGAATTCACTGAGCCTATCATGACTGCTTTGATTTGCTAATACAGATGCACCTTGTTTGGGGGATGTCTATGATGGCATGGACATAATGGTAGAGAGAGTAAAATTGACAATACAAAAACATGAGAATGACTGCACAAAATGTGAAACGTTTTGCAAAAAGGTGGAATCGATCTTTCATCATTGTTGGGAAAAGATGACTACGCCATTGCACCTCCTTGCATATGCCCTATCTCCGAGGTACTATAGCAAGAAAGTTTTTTCTATGCCAGGGAGATTAGCACCATATAGAGATGTTAAAGTTTCTAATGGGTACAAGCGGGCACTTAGTAACTCTTCCAAGATGAAGAAGCGGAGCAAGAAGTTGGGACAAAATTTGGCATTTTTGCCTTAGGAAGGAGTCATACTCTAGTAGTTATTAATGACCAATATGACATGGATGCTATCACATGGTGGTATGTTCATGGTCAAAGTTTTTGCACCTCCAACCTCTTGCAATCAAGATCCTCTCACAACTAAGTTCTTTTTTTACCACTTGTATTCTACAATTTAGTACTTAGCATTCTTTAATTAAATAATTTGATTTTTATTTTTATTTTTAATTTTGTTGCTTTTCAATCCAGGTCGCAAGTTCTTCTGCTACTGAATGAAATTGGAGTACTTACTCCTTTGTCCACTCAGTGAAGTGTAACTGGTTGGGTTAAAAAAAAAGCTGAAGACTTTGTTTATATTCATTCCAACTTGTAGCTTCAGTAAAGTAAGGATCCCCACTACAAGGATGGGTCAACAAAGCTTTGGGATGCAACCATTGAGGATCTTTCTAGACTCACTATGGCTTCTGATGATAATTAAAATAATCGAATAGATTGTTTTATATGTATTGAATGAATCTTACAAAGAGCTACAAGTTCATATATACATTATGAAAATAAACAGAAATAGAAACTATCTAAAACAACAATATACACACAATAGAGCATTAACAAATATTAGAAATATTCTAATACCCTCCCATAATGCTCAATCTGTCAATAACACCAATAGCCTCCCTGAATTTTACATATTTGTCAAAACTGAGAGATTTAGTGAAGATATCAGTGGGCTGCTCTAAGGTAGGAACATACAGCAACTGAATAGATTTATCTTCGACCAGTTGACGAATGTAATGACAATGTGTTTCGACATGTTTGGTTCATTCATGAAAGACTAGATTCTTTGCCAGTTTGAGCACTCCCTGATTGTCACAAAATAGAGGAGTCGATCCTGACTGAGGAACATGCATATCTGCAAGCATTCGTCGAAGCCAAACGGCCTCACAAGATGCTTTGACAGCTCCGCGATATTCTGCTTCGGTGGATGACAGAGCCACTGCCTGTTGTTTCTTACTTGTCCATGTGATAGCACTGGACCCCAAATTGAACACATATCCAGCGGTAGACTTACGATCATCAACATAATCGGCCCAATCTGAGTCTGTGTAGCCACATAGTGTAGGATCAGAACTCTGAGTGTACAGAAGACCATAGTCAAGAGTACCACTCACATAGCGCAGGACACGCTTGGCAGCTGTCCAATGATCAATTTTGGGTGCTGTCATAAAGCGGGATATGTAGCTTACTGCAAAACTAGTGTCAGGTCTGGTGGCAGTAAGAAAAATAAGACTGCCCACTAGTTGTCTAAACAAAGATTCATCCACAACAGGTGAATTGGACTGAGCTGATAATTTTAGCCCGAGTTCCATAGGAGTGAGGGTAGGTTTGCAATCCTGCATTTTGAACCTGTCCACAAGACTTCTAGCATACTTGGATTGAGAAAGAAAGATACTGTGCTCAGTTTGCCAAACCTCAACTCCGAGACAATAGTGCAAGAGTCCCAAATCTGTCATATCAAAAGTGCTACACAAATCCTGTTTGATCTCAGTGATCAACTATGCTGAACTTCCAGTGATGATCAAATCATCCACATAAACAACGATAAACAAGACATCATCACCTACATGTTTGATATATAGGTTTGAATCCGATGGACTCCTCTGAAAAGCATGATCAGTTAGATATTTATCAATTTTCATGTACCAAGCCCGAGGAGCTTGTTTCAGACCATAGAGAGCTTTGACAAGTTTACAGACTTTGTGTTCCTAACCAGCAACCTTAAATCCAGAAGGTTGCGTCATGTAGACCTCTTCTTGTAAGTCACCATTCAAAAAAGCACTCTTAACATCCATCTGATGAACTTTCCAACCAAATTGAGCTGCTAATGCAAGAACAAGCTGTATGGTACTCATTTTTGCTGTGGGAGCAAAAGTCTCCTCATAGTCAATACCTTCCCTTTGTGAGAACCCTCAAGCAACAAGACGAGCCTTATACTTGTCTAAGGTACCATCAGCTTTGTATTTTACCTTGTATACCCATTTGCAACTAACAGGCTTCTTCCCTACAGGAAGATTAGAAAGAACCCAAGTTTGATTTTTCTGAATACTCTGAAATTCAGCGTCCATAGCTTGTTCCCATTCAGGAATACCTTTAGCCTCGGAATAAGTCTGGGGCTCATAAATACTATGAATGTTAGCCATAAGGGCAAAAATTGACTGTTTGTTTACTCTTATTTCGAGAAACTCTACCTTCGATGAGCTCATCGTCCCTGAGATCACTAATAGTTTTAACCCACCATTTGGGTCGGAGAGTAGAAGAGCCAATCTCTGGAGGAGTTGGAGGAGCGGGAGGAGCTGGAGGGGAGTCGGGAGCAATAACGGGAAGATGGTCATTCGTAGGACCCTCAACAGGATCAGTATTAGGTGCTCCAGGATAAGTATTAGCTGTATCATCCCTCCCATCAGATGATGCTAAATGAAGAGGAATACTATGAGGCTGTTCTTCAGAACATTGCTCAGAAGAAGGCAGAAAAGGTCCTCGAGTTTCATCAAAAACAACATCACGGCTAAAGATGAGATGATCAGTGGCGATATCTATCAATCTGTAGGTCTTATGGTTGTCACTGTACCCTATCATCATGAGTTTCTGAGTCTTGGAATCTAATTTGGAACGTTTAGCATTAGGAATCCAGACATAGGCAAGAGAGCCAAAAATCTTCAAGTGGTTGATCTTGGGCTTATGACTAGACCACAATTCTTCGGGAGTTTTGTTCTTGACAGCCTGAGTAGGGGAACGATTCGGAAGGTAAACAGTAGTAAACACTGCTTCTACTCAATACTTATTAGGAACACTCCTGTGTTGTAACATAGAACGAGCCATCTCAACAATCGTACGATTGCGATGCTCAACAACACTGTTTTGCTGAGGAGTGTAAGGTGTGGTGAATTGGCGTTTGATGCCATGTTCAGCACAAAAACCGGAGAATGCATGAGAACAAAATTCCCCCCCATTATTTGTTCTAAGAGAAATGATACTGCAGCCAGACTCATTTTCAATCAACGACTTAAAATTCTGAAATGTACTAAGTGCATTTGATTTGTGTTTAAGAAATAACACCCACATCTTTCTACTAAAATCATCAACAATAAGCAAAAAATATTTGCAACCAGTTACTGACGATGTCTTCATAGGGCCACAAATATCAGCATGAAGTAATTGAAGTACCTGAGATGCACGCCAAGAATTGCCATCTTTGAAGGGAGTCCGGTGCTGTTTGCCAGCTTGACAAGCGTCACATACTCCAAGATGTTGCGTCTGAATCGAAGGTAGACCAGAGACAAGTTCCTCCCGAGACAACTGAGATAGATACTGGATGTTGAGATGTCCATATCGCTGATGCCACAAAGTACTGAGAGATAAATCACGGGCTGCCATAGCAATTCAGGAGAATCACCAGTGTCAGTAAGCCGATATAGGCCATGATCCTCTAGTCCAGAAGCGATAGTAAGATGAGTCGTGCAATCAATAATGAAACATTTGTGGGCATTGAATACCACATCCAACTGAGGGGAATTGCTCATGATTTGACTTACAGAGAGCAGATTGAGTGCCATGCCAGGGACATAGCATACATTGAGAAAGATGAGCTGACACCCACCAGACTGTATCTGAATATTTCCTCTGCCAATAATTTTGAACTCCTCTCCTCCACCAAACACAACTGAATCACTGTAGGGATAGAAATCTGTAAACCAGTCACACCGATGAGAAAAATGACGTGATGCACCAAAGTCGATATACCAAGCAGACGACTGGGCTAAGTCAGAAGGGCTTTTAGCCATAAACGCATAGAAAGCAGATTCCTTTTGTTCAGAATGTTCAGAATGTTCAGCAACATTTGCCTGTGGATTTGACCTTCCCAGCTTCTTTTGTTCGGAAGCGAGTCGTTGACGGCAGTCTTTCTTCATGTGACCATACTTGTGACAACAATGACATTGAACACTCTTTTGCTGATAACTGCCCGAGAATTGATGCGAACTACCCTGTCGTGATGACTGAGAAGATTGAAATTTTGCTGCAAAGGCTTGTTTTGACGAGGATGAGGAAGTACGGTTACCAAATTGCTGCTTCCAGCGATCCTGCTGTAGGAGTTTGGTGCACAGCTCTGGGAATTTTAGATCAACATTAGTTGAGGTAATGTTGAGAGTCTCTATAAAATGCTCATAAGATGTAGGTAGACTTTTCAGTGTAATAACTACCATATCTTCTTCCTCCATCTTCCGATCGATGGCTTCAAGTTGATCACGAATGTCCTTAATCTTCGTGAGATGTTCTTGTAAGGACATTCGTTCATCCATCATAAGGGAAAACAACTGATTCTTCAGAAAGAACGTGCGACTCTTGTCGGATGTCTCATGCAACTCCAAATATTTCCAAATGTCTACAACAAACTTGCCAGAGGGAATCTGAGGCAACTGATCATCTGTGACAGAGAGCTTGAGAAGCATAATAGCTTCTCGATTTCAATCATCGAATTTATCTTGATCTGCTTGAACAGAGGTCGGACGGGTCTCTGTGCCTAGAACTAGCTCATCCAGACGACGGTACTTGAAGATGGTCAACATTCGTTGCTTCCAGGTGTTGTAATTGCTGCCATTGAACCGTTGATTGTTTTCTAGCATCAGGTTGGTCAAAGACGCCATCAGATGCGACTTCAAGTAGGCACAAATTCCAAGGCAAATTTTTGGCTGACCCAGAAAAAAATGACAAGTACCCAGAAGAGTAGACAAAAAACCCAGAAAGAATCTGCAATTAGAATGCAAATTTTTTGGCCTGAAAATTGAGGCACGAAAAATGAGGTACCCAGAAAATTTTGACGAAGACCCAGATAAGGTCTTGAAAAACCCACCACAAATATGAAATCCAAAACAAATTCTGAGTTCAAAAATTAGGGTTTTCAAAGAAAACCCTAATCGGCGGCTATGGAAGAACACGATTTTGTTGCAGTGGAGTTCGATCGCAGTTGAAGATTGGATGCAGTAAAAAATGAAAGTTAAGACTAGTCAAAACCAGTCACGAAGAAGACCAGAGGAGGAGGCGCGATTTCTAGAGTAAGAACACACCAGCCCGTGAATATCAAAACCAAGCCCATGAATATCAGATGCCAGCCCGTGAATATTCGACGCTAGCCCGTGAATATCAGACGCCAGCCTGTGAATATCCGACGCTAGGAAGAGGCGCGATTTCTCGTGAATATCAGACCTGAATAGAAGAAAAACAGGGTGCGATTTTGTTTTGCATGAACACCAGAATACCAGACGCCAATCCACAATCCCGGATGCTGATCCTAGACGCTAGTCTTCTAGGTGCGAATAGAAAACGGGGCGCAATTTTTCCGGACAAGCAACTCTTATTATGAGTTGCAGAAATATATTTCGAAAAGAATTGGGGACTGATAATTTTGTGAGAAATTATAAAACTTTTCGAAAGAATTTTATTCCTTGCTCTGATACCATAAAATAATCGAATAGATTGTTTTATATGTATTGAATGAATCTTACAAAGAGCTACAAGCTCATATAGACATTACGAAAATAAACAGAAATAGAAACTATCTAAAACAACAATATACACACGATAGAGCATTAACGAATATTAGAAATATTCTAATATAATGACATTTCTACACATGGTGCATCTAGTGCGAGTGGAACTGCTTTGGGTTCAAATGATGTTGAACTTGCAATAGTTGGAGATGGAAATGCAATAGCTAATAATTTTTGTGATAATCCTTTTGATGAGTGATGCATCATCATATCATGAACTACATTTTATAATTGTAATGATTTTACGATTTTCATTGGAATTGTTAACACCAACATATATGATATGGCTTATTTTTATATTTGTGAACTATCAATTGACATTTAATATTTATCTTCGACATTTGGCATTGATAAATGAAGTATGATACTATCAAATGATTTAATTTTGTATATTTCTTTAATTTTTTTTTATATGTACACAAATACAGACACACGTGCCCAAATGTATCCAAACTCCCCCCCCCCAAAAAAAAATAAAAAATAAAAAATAAAAAATTCACGTATCCACATACCAAGTTCTCGTACCCGCATCTGCATCCGAATTCGTACTGATAACTTAGGTACATATATTTTCCTTGTGCACCATTCGGGACATTAATTTTGAGGGTAAGTATAATTAGAAAATGAGTTACTGGGATTCTGCTTTACTTGTCAAAATTGTTGAATTAAATAACTATAAAAGACATTCTGCTTTTAATTAATGGTCATCGTGGAGAGTAGTTTGTACTCAAAAAATGAGTAGCCATAGCGGTGAGTTTGTTAGTTAATTTAGTCTAAATCTTAGCTAGAGTGGAAAGAACTTCTAATATACCTGCCCAGTTACAAAGTTGGACCTTCTTCATGAAAAACTAACTTTGCCAAGGATTTGGGAGAGCTTATGAGCTTGGTTGTATTAAATATTTTCTAACCTAGAGTGTAATAATCCCTTAGGATATTTTCTCCAGATTTTTTCAAAATGTATCACATAAATTCTAACAAACAAATTACATGCAACCGATTTGTAATTATCCAATAGATTATGATGAAATTCATAGAACCTTGATATTAAATATGAAGATGAAATATTACAATCTCATTTTTAGATCAGATATGAAATACGTCAAAGCACTGCAAGTCTATCTTCAAAATAAACTTCACAAATAAGCCCAGTTGTGAACTCCGTCGCGAATCCACCCTCTAGAAATGAATTGGGTTTTCATCCAATCCGCTAAAAGAATCCCAAGGGTTTTTGTCCTCTGGAAATTAGAACTAAAACAAGAAGCTCTCAGAGCTCTGCCAAAAGAAATGAATAAACCAAGCATGCTCCAAAATGAAGCCCAAGCTGCTTTTTTATAATCCTTCGATGAAGGTTCCTGAAGACTCTTGAAACTCCCTTTATTTGCCTTTACATTTTCCCTTTTTAATTCAAAATTGAACTTGGAGGGAAAATAATTATAAAGTGACTTTTATTAATTTTTCACTAGGCTCCATTTAAGTCACTTTAATACTTTATTAAATAATTAAACTAAGTTGTCATTTAGTTTTGATATAATCGACAACTTAAAATTTAATTGTTTAATTGATTTCTAACGTTCCAAGAAGGGTACATTACAGTCCTCCCTTCCCAGAGATTGCGTGCCGTCAAGCAATCTGCACCTGCATGTTGAAACCAAATGCCTGGATCCCATATCAACCTCAAAAATGTTATTCGGCCAATCCGCTTTTCTACTCTGATATAAACAACATACGTAGATTATTAAAGCCACTCATAAAAAATCCACTGAAGTAATGCGCCAAACATGCCAATGCTAGGATCCCAAATTATCATGCTGTCACAACTGTCAAATATGAGGAGATAGTAGTATCTCAAGGAGCTATCAACACTGAACAACCTTCCAACTGTGAATGATCTCCCATGGAAATGCATAACACCCATCATAGGCACACAATAAAACATATCAGCCCATCCTGAACTGCTGATGTAAAAATCAAACTGCTCAAAAGTTGAGGTCAATACCAATGGTGCAGAGGGGCCAGTACAACAATAATCAATTTGAAATGCCACTGAATACATAGGTATCATGAGTATGGAAGTGGCTGAAAATCCATCTCCTATGATCAAACTATAACTACCATCAATCCACAACCAAGAACTATTCAGCTGCTAAAACATAGAATCCATCCAACTTATATGTAAATCAGAATCTGAACCCATGTGTACGCTGATCGAAGAATGGACAACAGTACTAACTCTAGAAATCTATCCACTACAAACTTGTGACCAAAACTCATCACTAGAAATTACACCTGGGTCTCGAATCCTGCAATTAATTCCATCCTCGTCACGGAAATCAGAAAGATCTTCCTTATCCAGCTCAAAAAGTGGATTATCAAATGTCCAATCAGCACTCAACACACAAAAAAGGTTATCCACAATCTGAAAAGAATTCCCTCTTTTCAACTTAGGCCCAGTATCCTGCTGTCCTAATTCAGAAAATGCCAATTTAGGACACTGCTCCAAGTCAAAGACTTCCTGAATTTGCTCAAGCTCATTAATCACCTGTTTGACTTCCTCTGCCATTTCTTGGTTTCTCTACTCCCTTGACTGTTCATTGACAATAAGCTGATTTTTGCTTCTAGAAGAGCTATTTGTGTACCCTCCAATGTGTCCTTACTATATTTAAGCTCCATGATGAGCTTGTTGACTTCATTAGCATAAACTCTAGCAACCTTTAAGATGTGATCTCTATCTGAAAGTAAATGCAAATAATCTGATTTTAGTGACCCCAAAGCTTCTTTGACAACTTGTAAATCAATAAGATAAGATTCGCCTTCCATCCCCTTTTGTTTCCCCTCAAACTGAATCTTCAAATAGTGGTCTTCTATGTTCTTGTGAATGTCATCAAAATGTACTAAGGCTGCAATAATCATAATATCATTAGTGACTTTTAACTGGCTCTTCAAATTATTTGATTCAAATGGCCTCTCACCAAAGTCAACCTCATGTAATGAATTTTCTGATTTGTCCTCAAGATCATGCCATGCTAAAGATCTTTGATCAAACTCATCAAAGTGGTTTGGGCTGCCACACAATAAATTTTCTGGTTTGTCTTCACCTTCTTGTGATTCATCATTGTCAAACCTTACATCAGCATGCTCTATGCCAATGGGACTCATGACTACTTCTTGTGTAGATGCCTTATATGTTTATTCTTTATTGGGTTGGTCTGATTGCATGGTTAAAGCTGCTGTTATGACATCATGTTCAAGGGATTCTTTGTCATAAGAAGATGCATGTTCTTAATCGGCAATTTCACAAGAAGTTTCAAAGCATTCTTCATGAAGAAAAGGAGGGACAAAAACATGTCTACTCCAAGATTCATTTGGAGAACTCATCCCACTATAGGATTTATCTATGTCGATCTCAAGATCACCAACGAAAAACTGAGAGTACTTCTCACCTGAAGCAATTTGTTCTTCATTCTATTTCCTAATTGGCCCGTCTTCTTTTGCTTATTCATCATCCTCATTAACCCCACAATTCTGATCAACTGTCCAAGTCTTATGACATGTGAAACAAATATTCTCTCTTCTCATTTGGTTCTTACTCTTTTTGGAAGATTCTGCAACCTGTAAGCCCATTGAGTTTAGTGTTAGTATTTTCCAGATTTACCTAGGAATATGATGAATCTATAGAGATCTAACAAAACTAAGCACAGGATAAAAGAATGATTGAGAACAAGGAGAGATAATACCCGGATGATCTTCAAATCAGTGCCTTCAAACCCTCCAAGATGTGAATGTGCCAGGTCAGCCCACCTAGGGCTTCCAAGATGCCACCAATCTGCACTTTTCTTTGACCTTGGATCAGACTGTAATCTGCTTAGATCTGCCTTGAAATCTGCTGTTGGATTGTTCCTTAAGAGACAGATTTCGCACCTCTAGATCTGGACTAATTCGATGGTCTAAATATCAAATATTTAGACCATGAATATACATGTGTGATATTAGATCTGAAGAGGCAACTCACAACTCTTTCCCGATCTAGAGATGTAATTCGCATCTCTTCCCTTCTCTCAGATTTGTACCTAAGTGTTGTCAATTCAATCTCTATCTCTGCTGCCAATGAATTCGCAGATTTAGGGTGCATTGTTGCTTCTTCTAACCTCTGCTCTAAATCGCTTCAAGCAGTAAATCGCTGCCCTAGAATAATCGATCCTTGGGAGAAGATACATGTTATGTTTTTGATATATTTTCTTCCAAGAATCGATCCTCTTTTATATGTCCTTGGAGTGCCTCCTCAAGAGGCCGACTTTGGGCCCAGTCTAATTATTCCTTAAATTAGACCATTAATCGATTTATTAAATAAACAATGAATATTAAATATCTCTTAAATTTAATATTATTATTTATATATTGAATTATATACACTCTATATATATAATGTCTTTATCCAATGGATGAGATATTTGCTGTAAATGCCATAATATCAACATTTAGTTCATTTTCAGTCATGTGCTCCTTGAACTTTTCAATTTTATGCTCAATCAACCTTTTGGAGAACTCATAAGCAATAGGTGATATAGTTTGTTCCTTCCTCCATATGGGCAACAAATCTGATTGCAACCGCTTACAAATATCATCATCCTCATCTAAGATTAAGGACATAATCGTTTGCATACAAGCCTTCACATTGTTTGGATGATGTTTCCTGATTCCAATTAAGAAGCATTGAAACATTTGAAGGATCAATTTATCACATTTGAGATCCAACATAATGATAAATGGCCTAGCTATTGCGACAATTTCTAGAATCTAGGCGAGTCTCCACCATTGCCTTCTCAGCCCTTTCATGATCCAGCTGCCCCATCATCGCGACCCTCTCAACCCTCTCCTGAGCCAACTGTTTTTCCAACACTGCCAACTAGCCCTGTGTTGAGCCAACTCCCCCTCTACTACCTGCAGTCGGGTAGCCAACTCCTCCCAAGTTGTCAGGGCTGCCATCCGTGTGGCCTCAGCGCCCGATGCTTGCTCAACCTTCCTCAACAAAGAGTGAATCCGACTCTCCCCCGTTGGCACCGAAAGGTTCTAGTCGTTCAACATCACAAGGGTCTCTGTGGCCGGCCATCCCTGAGACTCAAAACATCGTGCAAACTCTTGAATGCAACCTTCTGTAGCAAATGCCAACAATTGCTCCACATCCTAATCCACCATAGCGTGGGCCCGTAATCAAGCAAAGGCCAATATCCGCCGTGCGCCTGCCACCATATCGACCAAGTACTACCGTGCCCTTGCCGCCATGTTTGACAAATATCGGTCGAGGTCACTAGACTCACTGAGAGTCTTAGATACGTGTTGGAGGGATGTATGAATCCCACTCTCACACTCTGCCTCGTGTATGACTATGCCATGCAGGGGATCTACCTCCAACTCCCTCACAGGTGAACTCCCTTCCTCCAAATTCACAATTTCGTGAGGCAGTGGTACCTACTACCGTGGTGAAAGGAGTGCGGGTCCAACAGGTGCCATGGGCGTGAGATGGAAACGTGTGAGCCAAGTGTTCGTGGTTGACTCCGACTTAGTATCCGCGCTCACCAACATCTCAACGACACCATCCCTCGGAGATAAGTACACAGATATTTATAGAGGTGTTGAGGAGGTGCGAGTGCCAATCGTTGGCAACCGTCGCCCAACTACCTACCCCTCGACAAATACTAACAAACACTAATTGCCCAACAACAAACTAATGATCCTTAACCATCATCATGAGGTGGCAAACCTAGTGGGAATCTCACCATTTGCCCTCTTTGCACCCCCTTCCCTCAACCAAACCAATTATTACAAATTCCATATTGGTAATATATTTGAGTTAAGAAGATCTCTCCTTCTTTTGACATGACCCTTCGGTCCTAGAAGAAGGGGACAAAAGGATAGTTCTCTTTCCTTTTGCTACTGATTTCTAATGCTTTTTCTTGTGTAGGGGCTTGGGTGTTTTTTCTCTGGGTTGTTGTTCCTTTTTTTGGCAGTGTTCGTTTGTGTGTTTCTTGGGGTTATAGGCCTTTCGTGCTGGCTGATTTGTTGTGTTTTGGGAACTCTTAATGCTCTATCTTTTGTTTCTTTTTTGTATAGGGTTTGGAGACCCCTTCAAAACCTATTTATTCAAAACAATTTACATTTTTTACAAAACATTTTTGTGTTTTTTCTTGTCAAACCTTTCAAAGTTTTGAAACAAAAAACTGTTGTAAAATCAAGATCTTCCTATAGAGAATATACACAAGTGCTGTACTGAAATAGATTACCATTGTGATTGATCTTTTCACTAGCCATCGATATGCATTTATATCCTTTGAATAGTCATGTCTTGAAGAGCCATGACCATACGTGGCTTATGCTACGTAGGGTCATGACCCTTCATAACCGATTGGTAATATTAACTATATTGTAACATATACAAATATCAAATGCTCTTTATATATATATATATAATCGACTATTGGTTTAATATAATTATATCAATCAATTCGATGCTTTATTTCAACACTCCCTCTTAGCGAGAGGAGATTGATATTTACAAGAAGTGAGTGTTATTGAAATCCCCGACTTGGTTCGGAACTAGATTTCTTTTAAATAACACGTAACCACTTTGAATCAGCATTTCCGGCATAATCCAGAACATAACTCAACCTGATAAGAAATTTATCAAAATCCCCGACCAATTTGGAATTGGATTTAATGATAAATATAGGTTTCAAGATATCTGGCGCAATCCAGATCAAAACTTGAACCATTCCTTATCATGATCCCCGACTAAATTCAGAACTGGATTAGATGATAACTTACACACAACTTCATATCAAGATATCCGACACAGCTCGGGACATCATCATGATGTACTCATCCTAATAGAAGAGTTGTCGCAATTCTTGACCAATTCGGAACTAGATTTAGCGATAACAATCAAGATATTCGGCGCAATCCGAATCAAAACTTGATTCACACGTTGTTATAATCCCCAACCAATTCGGAACTAGATTTAACAACTCAAAAATTCAGTGTCAGGAATAGAGACTACAATACATAGTCATACCTAGCACTAGGTTAAGCTATTGTCTAAGTCGTCACCTAGCAATAGTAACCCAACACATATGAAAGATCGTCACCTTTCATAATATAACACAAAAAGAATGGGTCCATAAAGTCACACATATGACATCCACCTTGACTCTTCTCAGAGGGTAGATCCACCATGGCTCATCCCAGAGAGTGGAAACCAAGACTTCCACCTTAGACTTGTCTATCAAAAACAAGAATCATTAAGATACAAAATGATGGATCACAAAAGCTGAAACCTTCTTTTCAACTAAGGCTTTACTCCTCAACATACCAAGGTTATCTGAAAGTACACAATCTCCTTTCTAGCAAGAGGTTTGGAGAGAATATCAGCCCTTTGTTCTCCACTGAATTGTATTTGTTTGTACTATCTCATAGTCTTGGTGAATTCTGAGCTTACAAAGTATGCACCATCTTGACATGGTACGCTCCCTCTGAATTTGTATGACCAAGATCCTGGGGTGCCAACTTAATTTGATCTTCTAGCTTCTCGATCCCTCTAACATATAGCCTTCTCACATGATAATGATCATAATTCTCTGCTACAATTTCTTGATTACCAGAGAACCAACAAAACATGGTCTACTCCCTCTGAATCAAGATCCTCGAATGTCCACTGATGCAGATCCTTTAACTTCTCCATCTGTCACGAAGGCATACCTTGTTTATATACTCAACTTAGTGTCACTGTAGGATGTCATTTCATACCTTCTTGCCTGAGAGAACCAATATGAATAATCTGAATGGTCATAAGGTTACATCGGCTAGCATAAGATGCATTTTGATCTTTTCCAAGGCCACACTATTAACACTCCCTCTTGGACTTGAGGGAAGATAATAAAGACCTCTAGTATGGAATGTCTTAATCAGGGATTCTATCAACGTGCATCTCATCAATGATTCTATCCACGAGTTCCCACTACTATAATCTCAGAATTGTTTTACCTTCAATAGTGAACTCCCTCTCGATCAATACGATTAAGATTGTCACAAGTTAACTGAACCATATGCTCCCTTTGAAGCTCAAGTTCATCAACTTCTTGACCTCTTGAAAATGTCAGACTTTCTCTAAATCTGAATTTCATTTGCTTTTGTCCTGAAAGTATGTCAGAGATAGATTACAAATAGTTTATAAAGATAAACTATCTCGTACAAGAATACAAATGATAGAAGCATACAAGATTTATTATTTAATGAATTACAAATTGAAAATTCATATGCATTGATAACGTATGGAATACTTATTTTAAATTTCAAATATTTTCAAGTATTTCCTTTTGTAAGGTGAGCCCATTAATACAATAATCGTACCCATCATCCTTCTTCATAACATATTGGTTTCATTCTGATCCTTATGTTAATTTTCTTCTTTACAGATCACATCTCATTATGATAACTACCGATTAGATGTTGACTTCATATATTATCGGTATCTGATTATATGTAATGTCCCCTCTACGGTATTTTAAGTTTATGGGACTGATTTCTAGATCTCCAATTGCAAAGCCTTCTTGATTTTTATTTTTTTAACTTGCAAGCAATTCTTGATATTACTGAAGGCTAAATTGAAGGAATTTCTCTATCAAACAATGAGTCTTGAGTAATGGTTAATCTGAATTTATATATTGTTCTCTAAGATATATTCCTTGTGTTTATTCAATGTTCTTGTGATGCCATTTCTATTCAAAAAAATCTCTCTAAATTCATGCATCATGTTTCCTTAAGATAACATTTATATGCCCTTGACTTGTATTAAGTGTTGCCATTGGTGATTTTAGTAAGGTTACGATATAGTTAATGTCCTTCAATTTGGAGTGAAATATTTCCTTCATAAATAGAAGTGCTGATCAAGTTGTGTAGGCTAGAAGATGATTCCACTATATTTGGTGGTTACTGTTCAAAGATGTAGAAGATATGTAAATTCCCTTGCTCGATACATGGTATCAACCCACCTTGATTCAATCCAAGTATTAGTTTGTTATTGTAGGAATTTTGGTTATAATCCTTAACACAATCGCTGCATAACCATATCTAATTCATGTCTCTTCACAAAGTTAAATTGGAATTTGCACATTTGATATAATCACACTCCACAAATCCTAATTGCTGGCAACTTGGAGCATAACAACATTGATTATACTTGTGTTGCCACTAATCATCGATATATTAATTAGATTGATGTAATTAAGAAATTCCTCTACTGCTTTATCGATTTCTTCAGCTTAGAATAAACTGTCAATTAGTTCATTCATACCAATTGGACCAATAATCTTTCTTGCAATCGATACTTATCAAGGTGCTTAGTCTAATCTTTCATGCTGCTCTACAATGATAAAGATTGCATAACAATATATCAACAATATATGATGGCTGTGTCTGTCATGTAGATAAATGTATGCTCAAATAACCTGTAATGCTGTCTCTGATATGCAATGGATCACATGTGAATGTGTAGGTCGACTGGTACAATATCAATGTGCACTGTATATTGTATAGGCTGTATCTGGTATGTCGATATTAATATGCTTTGAACAATGGAAGCAGTCTCTGATATAATCTATGTGAATATGCTTAGTATGATGTCGTCTCTGACTATTCCTTATAGCACTTGCACCGATGATTGCCAAGGCAATGCAATGCTCTAAACAGAGCGATCCACAAAGAGATATGATTTATATTATATTCTCCAATTCAAATAATCCTTGATTGAATAATTTCAATCTTTATTAAATATCCCAGGCACCGAACAATTGCATCTTATGGATAATAGACATATCCTTTGTTAAGGATTAATTAATCCTTAATACCGCACCTCTCCATATTCAAGTCGCTACTGTTAACTGCTTCCTTATGATAATCAATAATTATCATTGGTTTGGGTTTGGATAGTATCGCACCATGGGACTTCAATCGCTGATGATTACCAACCATACTCTCTGCCATCTCATGGCACAACGATAGATCTTTTGATCACTGCTGTAATTAATATAATTCGTGCATATAATCCAATCGGTAATGTTCCAGATGATTAACTCAATCACTGTCCATAATATCATTTGGCATAATGGCTTGACCGATTATGATAGTCTTGTATCCGATGTCTTTTCCTTATTGATATCAAATACTTCTTCCTGTGAATTGTCTTAACACGATAATTTGCCATGGAATGATGTCTCACATCTGCAGGCAAATGTCCATAAGGGAGTTTTTGTTCCCAAATAGGAAAACTGGTATGAATTCCTCTGCCTCCACCACAGCTGGAAATACAAAATGTTCTTAGCGTATGGTCTGCTGCTCTGAAATGACGACTTTGTATAAGTATCCACAATTGACGAAATATCAAATGTCCTCTGAATTGCGTAAAGGAAGTTTTTGATTCCCAATCATATATATATTATATTGTCCCTTTCCTTCTCACTGTATATGTAAAGTCCTTCGGCCTGCAATCTTCTCTTCCCGTGAACTGTTTCCTAATCAAGATATACTTTGCGTTGTTTGGATGTTGTCTATGGTGCAATTGACTCTTACTTATGCGTCCTTTCCATTGTTAAAGGGTGGATCAACACCATCTTACTCAGCTGCTCATTCTTCAGATTATATCGATGCTAAATCTATTTGCTGACTGTGTTTATGGCGCAGCCTTAAATGCTCACTATTCATCTTGAGACATGCCATATATTCTCCTATAGGTTAGGCTCTAATACCATGTTGTAAAATCAAGATCGTCCTATAGAGAATATACACAAGTGCTGTGCTGAAATAGATTACCATTGTGATTGATCTTTTCACCAGCCATCGATATGCATTTATATCCTTGGAATAGTCACGTCTTGAAGAGCCATGACCATACGTGGCTTATGCTACGCAGGGTCATGACCTTTCATAACCAATTGGTAATATTAACTATATTGTAACATATACAAATATCAAATGCTCTTTATATATATATATATATAATCGACTATTAGTTTAATATAATTATATCAATCAATTCAATGCTATATTTCAACAAAAACTAATCTCCTTTCCTTTTACCACAAGTGTCGTTTTTCATTTTACACAAAAGTAAGTCAAACTGTTAACATTTATTGATTTTTCACTTGCAATTTACCCTTTTTCAAACTGGAATTCACAAGCAACGAAATCAGAATCAAAAGTAACTGTGTTCTTTTTCACTGTGACTTTTACCTCTTAAAAATTGATTCGGCACAAACTGGGAGTGATTAAAAAATGAAATACCTGTTTAGACCTGAAGAGATAAAAACCTGTGAAAGTAACCCTTGAAATCTTTAGGACGAGTCCACAAATCTGCAAGAAGATCACCGTATAAACGTTTGAAGCCATAGTAAAAAAAACATGTGAGAAATTGAACCACCACCATCTCTGTAACTGAAAATGTGTTTGTCATGGAGGCTTCCCGGGCTAGGGTTCGAAGATATTCTTTGCTAAAAGAAATGTGTCTTTTGTTTAGCCTAAAAGTACTTCAACCGAGCCCCAAATCATAATGAATACCATTTGAAGTCCATAAATAAAAATATAATCATTTTGAAATCAAACAAATTGTCAATCATCGACATCATGAATAACCTGCTCATGGATGCTAAGTCACACATTCAACCAATCAAATACAATACAATCATCATGAATCTGCTAAAAAATAGTCAGCACAAACAATTGTCGAGTGTGCCATGTCATATCCACTCATAGCTACATGAACATACAGTCAACTTAACCCACATCATACCCGACACAATGAGTGTCGACAAGATACTTATCACAACCACTTTTTCCAAGCTGTCAAGCACTTAGTGTGCTATTAATAAAACCCGATAACCTTGCAAATGATGACCGACATCTTCAAAAGAGTAAAGTGGTATTACCACTAAGTGTATGGTTTACACTTTAAAATTCAAATATATTATTTATATTAATTATATAAATAATCATTTAATTGCTTATGGTCAGATATAGACATTCTATTTGTATATGATCAATATAAACATTATATTTACTTCATCTATGTATAGTTAAATCCCACATAAGAATTTATCCTTTATACCACAATAATTAGGAATTACTGATAATCCTTGCAGATGCATGCAATTATAATAATTGCCTTGCGTCATATGGGCCCCTGAATATTTGTATGTTCTCTTGCTATTGCTATTGATGACATTCCTTGCTTTCGATGCTTTAATTTATTGCCAATATCAGCTTTTTCTTCGATGCTTTTTCTTCTCCCTCTATCAATGCCTTCCCTCAAATGAACTTCTACCTTATATAGCCATTGGGAGAAGACAATGAATTGTGACCCAAAAGTAGTGTCTTTTCCAACCCAATCGTTGTCTCCTCAAGACCAATCACATGTCTCTTCATTACTTAATAATTTGTTAAGAGCTAAAGATCGCCGATGGCAAAGGAAGGAGTATTATGGACAATGAATTCCTTGTTTGGGCTTCATGATTAATGAAACAATCTCCATTAATACTTAAATGATCTTGTCGTCAACTTCAGAATTTCACTTCATTGATGAGGCTTTATCAATATGACGAAGGCTTCAATAACAATGATTTTATATTGAATAGATCACAACTATTGGTTTTAGACTATTGACGGGGATGTGAAGGCACAAAAATTGTGAAATCTCACTATCATGAGACAATTTCTTAATCAGTTCTGATTGAGGTCATGACAATCCTCCCCTCCCAAATTTGCTTGGCCTCAAGCAAATGATTAAATGATCATATAGTTCTATTTGTGGTCCACCTTCCGCGACACTACTTTGATTTTATCGCATATGTTTTCATCCTTATTTCAAATGTGAGTTATGTTCGCTAGTTGGAACTTGGCAAGGTTTTAATTTAAGACGAGTTGTCTCTCATCTTCCCTATCCTCGAATCATAGCAAAGGTATGCTTTCCATACATCAAAATGAGAATTATGACACATCTATGACCTCATATAATAACCTCATATAATAAATTCATTACTTTTGATGTAGTCTAGTTATTCTCATACTCGTGATTAACCAAAAAAGGAACCAAACATGGAGCATACAAAGTATACACATGATTGCATGAAGACATAGAGCATAGACAAAGTATACACATGAATACACAAAGCATGTCATTATTTGACATATTACAATATTTTTGTGTGGAATTGGTCTATTTTGACATTTTTACGTTGTAACTACTAGAGGTGCTCCTCCACGAAACTACCCTTCATCTTTTGATTGGATGCTTTTAAGATCTTTGTTTTTTGCGGGGTTCCTTCTATATTTGTGTCAGGTATTGCCTCTATTTTGTGAGCTTGGCTTCTCTTTCCACACATATGTCCTGACTCCCACTTCTTTTTGCACCAATAACACAAATTCTTCTCTCTAATATCCTTGTTGCCCATGGATCTTTGCACCTAAAACATATATTTTTTTACTCTTAGCCTTCCTTTTGCTTACATATATGCCTTAGCTCCCATCTTTCCTTACAATTATAGCATTGGTGCTTTCTTTGGAGTTCTGACCTATCATCTTCAGAAGTAATGGTTCTTGATTATCCTTTCCAAAGAAGTGCTTATCTTTTGATGATATCTTCCTAGAGTGATCTTTTCCCTTTGTTTGGGCAACATCAAGTTGAGTGGCTTGAAGAATTGCACCTTTGAATGTAGGAGGATCCAAGTACTTAGTAGCCCTTAGATGATATCCGGTAGTCCTTCTATGAATAGGTAAGTGAGTCCCTCCTCGGATATTCTGGGGACCATAACAACTAGCTTTTGGAATTTCGTGATGTACTCTTCAAGGGTTCCCCTTTGCCTTATTCTTGTTAGTTACTTAAATTTTTTTTGGGGGTGAGTTTGGCCAACTTTTTCAACGAGTCTTCTCTTGAAGACATCACAGGTCTTTATACTTTTGTGGTCTTCAGTAATCAGGCCATGATGCCACCCCTTGTAGGTGCAATATAGCGAATGTAATGGCATCTTTCTCTATTTGGGGCAAAGAATTAGGTATTTTTCTAGTTTTTGTAACCATGCACAAGCTGTAATCTTTTTCGACCCATCAAAGTTAGGAATGGATAATCTTCCCTTTTTATTGTGTATTCCTAGGCTAGGTTAGTTATTCCCCCTTCTATGAGCACTCTTCATCCCAGCCTTACAATATGTTGTGAAGTGGATGCTCCTTTTGACTTCAAGGTAAGCTCGCTCTATATGGAAAGTTCCCTCATACTTGTGTTTTTAGTTAATCCATTTTTCCCCGTCTAAGAAAGAGGGTCCATTTGTACTTGGGTTTGATCCCATCATAGTTTTATGATTACTTTCAGACTAGTTGGAGGTGACTTCCTTCTCATTTCTCAAGTTGGGCCTAATAGTATTTATGGTAGAAGTGATGTTTTGCAAGGCTTGGGCTGTTTGTTCCATAAAGGCCCTAAGTTCTTGCTACATCTGTTCGTTCCTTTTGTTGTCTTGGCTTGCAATCTTCTTTTCTCTTTCAAGAGCTCTTAAAGCTCTTTGACTAAGTTGCATTAACTATTCCTCGCTCCTTAGGCTGGCAGGAACGATGCTCTTGATACCACTTGTAATGTCCCTTTTTGAGATCACCTTATACCTTTGTCCTAAATTCATTATTCCAAAACTGAAACAAGAGAAAAATGTAGTTAAAGATGTGATTCTTACACAATAAATAGAATGAGATAAGCCTGCTTTGGAAACCTACAACCAGATTAGATAATAATATAGATATACTCATTAATTATATCCAATTCTAGGGTTAGGTCACATACATATTGATCCACGCAACAAATCTCACTTACTACATGGAGGCTTAACCATAACAAGGGTCATGTTGGGAGACATGATGAGTTACCCCAAGTATCCTCTACCCTAGGCCCAACAACAAGACCTTATCCCTTGTGGGCTCATTTGGTCCTTAATTGGTCCTTAAACATCATCATGAGGTGGTGTACCTAGTGAGCACTTTACACTGTTCCCCTCCATCATGTCAACCCCTCCCTTTACAATTGAAGATACCTTTCTTATTTACTTCAATAATTGATCCATGTGGGATAGTCGGGGAGCTGCAATAGGGTGCCCTTGACCCTCAACCCAAGGCCCCAAGGTGAACCTTATCCTCCTTGGCCTCATATGTTCCTTAACTAATGGCCCTTAATCATAATTATGAGGTGGTCTCATGTGTTCCTTAACCATCATCATAAGGTGGCATACCTAGTAGTAATCTCTCCGTTCCCCCTCCTTGCACTCCCTTCCTTCCCTCGACTAAACCAATTATTGCAAATTCCAAATTATTAACATATTAAATTCAAATATCCGTTAATTATATATATAATTATTTGATTGCATATGGTCAGATATAGACATTATATTTGTATATGATCAATTTAAACATTATATTTGCTTCATCTATATATAGTTAAATCCCACATAAGAATTTATCTTTCATACCACGATAATTAGGAATTACTTATAATCCCTGCACATGAATGCAATTATATTAATTGCCTTTCTTGATATGGGTTCCTGAATATCTGTATGGTCTCCTACTATTGCTATCAATGATGTTCCTTGCTTTCAATGCTTTAATTTATTTGCCAATATCAGCTTTCTCTTCAATGCTTTTTCTTCTCCCTCAATTGATGCCTTCCCTCAAATGAACTTGTACCTTATATAGCTGTTGTGGGAAGACAATGAGTTGCGACCCAAAAGTAGTGTGTTTTCCAACTCAACCATTGTCTCTTGAAGATCAACCACATGTCTCTTCATTAGTATTGTGGTAGTTTTCTTAATGATTTGCTAAGGGCTAAAGATTGCTGATAGCAAAGGAAGGAGTATTATGTGTTAAGATGTGATCAGATTTGTAATAGAGGAAATTTTAATTTTTCTATCTTATTTCCTTGATGTATGTATAATAAAACTAAAGTGTGCTAGAGTTAGAATAATATTCTAACTTCTATGAGATTGCCTATATGATGATAATGTAGCTCTAAGAGAAAACTATGAACTTCAAATACAATAATGATATACTTCTTTACTTGAGAATACTTGATATGGATCTCTATTGTAACTTGTAATAATACCTGTAGATTTCTGTATTTTCCAAGTTACTCTTTCAATGTGTATATATATGATATAATGGGACATGTCTCCCATAGGGACATGCCTCTACATGAACTTGTTCATGTAGAGACATGTCTCTACGTGAGATATGTCTCTTGATAATTAATTTAATCATTCATTTGTTACCGATAATATATACCATTGAACTGATTGATAATGATTGATTTACAACTTAATAACGATTATGCAAGATAGTCGATATAATAATTGACTCACATAATATATGACAGCGACAGTCGATATGGGTATCGACTGTGATAACCACAGTTGATACCAACTGTGATCATCACAGTCGACACCAATATTGATGCTCATAATATATATTAATATCAATGATGTGTATTAGCTGATAGTAGTTATCGGCTGTGATAACCATGGTCCATGTTGATTGTGATCATCATAGTCGATACTGACTATGCCTTTATTGATTCTTAAGTTGATTCTCATAATCGACATTATAGTCGATGTCGCACATGAAATCTTGTTTAGTGTATTATCATCATTATGTATATATATGACAATTATTTATTATTTATAAGTATATATGTATATATAAATAATTAATGTATATGTATAATATGTTGTAATTCCTGGATCGTCCAATAGAGATAATATATAGTGTGGTATTGTAGAATACAATTGCCTTTGTTATTGATTGATTCTACAATAACAATAGGGTATATGTATATATTGAATAGTCATGTAATGAATAGACATGACCATATATACTTATGGTCATGTCACTTCATTACATAACTATTAGTTAACATATCTTAACCAATAGTTTATTCATACTTTATATATATATATATATATATATATATATATATATATGCATATCATGATTGTCTCATCATTTATTAAACACGAACGAACAATACTTTAACACTCCCTCTTGAGAGAGAGTTTAATAGAATTTGTAGAATCTTTTCATATCATGATATCCGGCACATCCGGGACAGTCCCTTTTGGGAGTCGATCATGATAGGCGTCAAGATATCCGGCACATCCGGGACAGTCCCTTTCGGGAGTCGATCTTGACAAGGTTTTGTTATCACACAACAAGTAATAACAAGAGTCAAGATATCCGCATAGTTCGGGACACATATGTAGTCAATCTTGACATGGTTTCATTATCACACAACAAGTAATAACAAGAGTCAAGATATCCGCACAGTTCGGGACACACATAAGTAGTCAATCTTGACACTTTGGTTAACTATTATCAAGTGAGGAAGGCTTCCACCTTAAACTTGTCTATCAAAGACAAGAATCATTTAAGATACAAAATGATAGATCACTAAGGCTGAAAATCTCTTTTCAGCTAAGACTTTATTCCTCAACATCAGGAATACTTCCTCTGAATTAATATGACCACGATCCTGGGTTGCCATCTTAATTTGATCTTCTAGCTTCTCCCATTGACATGAAAGCTTAGCCTTCTCACATGGTAATTCATCATAATTCTCTGCTACAGTTTCTTGATCACTAGGTAACCAACAAAACATGGTCTACTCCCTCTGAATCAAGATCTTCGAATGTCCACTGATGCAGATCCTTTCGCTTCCTCTTCTGTCATGGAGGCATACCCTGTTTATATGCTCATCTCAGTGTTACTATAGGATGTGACTCCATACCTTTCTTCCTGAGAGAATCGATGTCTCATACATGAATAATATGAATAGACATAAGGTTGCTGACTCACATTGACTAGCATAGGATGCATTTTGATCTTTTTCAAGGCCACAACATTAACACTCCCTCTTGGACTTGAGGGAAGATAATAAAGACCTCTAGTATGATGTTCATCTCAATGAACTGTAGTTTCAAGATGTATGAATTACTTCAATTAGAGATCCTATCCATGTGCATCTCATCTGTGATTCTATCCACGAGTTTCCACTTCTATAGACTCAGAATTGTTTCACCTTCAGCAATGATCTCCCTCTCAATCAATATGATCGATTTTGTCACAAGTTGACTGAATCATCTGCTCCCTCTGAATGCGAATTTCAACCTTCTGACTTCCTCGTCCAAGGTTGCCTTCAATGGATTGTCAAACTCCCTCTGAATGTTATTTCTTCCTATTAGAAGAAACATCTTTAGCCATCAACTCTGTCTCATGACTGCACGCATCAAGTTCTTTCTCCCTTGAATACAATCTCTTATGTTTCTTGATCCATCTTGAAATCTCTTATTGTCAAATATTGCAGCCCTCTGGCAACTTCTACTAAACTTAGTCTCCTTTGTCGGTTCTGCACCGACTGTTTGACAAGAATGCATTTGATTTATTTTTTTTAATTTTTATTTTAGTGATTGGGTAAATTACAATAAGTTTTCTTGTCCACAATTGTACCATGCTGAATATGTTCACAATTATATTGTGCAACATTAGTCCACCAATCTACTTTAGGTTTAAGGATCATATTCTGAATAGACACGGTCAAACCTGGAACCTTCCAAGGTATGCTTGCCTAACAACGCCAAGCTTCACTCAGTTGCTATAAGGTCGTGTGATATCAATCCTGTCACTTCTCATAGCATTTACAATCTTTAGAAATACTCTAACTCCTCATTGATTTTAGAATTTGTATAGTTTCGAAGTGAAGTATCCGTGAATTCTTTGTGCTATAGAGTCTCCTATCCCATTAGTTTGGGGATCTGAAATATTCAAATTTTTGTCAGATGTTGAAAACAAGTCTCGTAGCAACAATACTATAGTCCCGTCACATAAATGTTCTGCTCTTTTGTTGTCCTATTTGCCCTGCATATCACCTTCCTTTATAAAGGAATTATCCATTCAAGGGTTGTAAAACTCTTACGTGTGGAGAAAGATGAGCAACTTCTACAAAGGCACTTCTTCCACACAAGTACGAGTATGTGTCATGTCATTGCTTCACAAGACACAACTCACCAATTCCACCAATTCAACCTCATCTCAATAAGGCCTATCTCAGTGTATCTCTCACAAGCATTATTGTCTAGCAGTGTCTTCAATTCCTATATTATAGTCTGCATCTCCAATCATTGAACAATCCTTTCAGAAGAGCGGTGTTAGTGAGTTGAACGAACATAGGACATTTTTGATATATTCATTCAGATAGATTGAGGATCTTCGGATACTCCAAACGGATGTTACCATGTCGGATGAGTCCCAATTAGGATTTATGTAAGAAGTTGAGATTGCTTCAGATCACCAATGTCTTTGAATTTTCATGGAGGGAATTAGGAAGTAATTATTACTCTTGTTTTTGGCATCCAATACTATCAATAGTTGGAGTCAACCTAATCATGGATCTCACAAATATCGATGGCTTTGACACCCCAAGTTGAAGTCTTCATTCTTAGCCAGCGAGCACTTCGAGGGGACTCACAAATACAATATTAGATGAAAGTCCTTGATGCTCTGATGGATACAGGTGTCGTTCCAAAGCCATCAATAACATATAGAATTTTGGCCTTACGTCTACCAATGATTCCAAGATATAATGGAGGATATGTGATGTGCATCAAGTAGACTTTTTATAAGACCAGGCGATATCACTGTGTGTAACTTAGTGGTATCCAGAAACACTCTGATTTAGTTGCTTGAACCGTCGATTCTGTCACTTGTGCTACAGGTCTGAGGAGTCGAGAACTCCCAATTGCTTTGCCTAATTATTATATACCGCTCCTGTAATTCTGAACATCCTCATTGATTGGGGAGGCGCCCTTTTCGCCTCAACTGGTTCTTCAGTGCAAATATTAGGTCATAGTCTTACAACAACAATCAACAGTTTGGAGACTCTTCAACAATGAGTTATTCCTCTCAAATTAGTGATTTGTTTATGTGATGGGGCCACTCTATAGGCAGAAGTGTGCATTGCGTTGAGCAGAGTAGCAAACTTTTCGACAATTATCAAGGACCTTGCTTGTAGCCACCGTAGGTAGGGTGCACCAGTGTCGCACGCTTATGGATGTTTGTTCTTTAATATTTCTTTCTTCAACGTTGGGAGTGGCTCCGACTTTCCTCTTTATGACTGTATGGTCACAAAACATAGGTAGCGGACATACCTTGTTCCATCAAATTTCACTGCGATAAATTTTGCTCATCATCTCCCGTCAATGAACATTATATTTAGCATGAATTATTTCAATGGTATCCTTACTTCACGAGCACAAACTTTATAGTTATTGAACCGGTTATTAAGGTATGTGAAATAATTTCCTCTTAAAACTTTCTAATTTGCTTCTTCTGGTAAATCTAAATCTGATCGGATCTTTTCTCAACCTGCTCTGATTATCGTATTTTAAATTTTTCAATATAATATTCCAATATACGTGAATGCTTGTACTTTGCTTTTCACTAATAGATTTTTGTGTATATATTATTATATTTTATTCTATAGATTAGGCTTTGATACCATGTTGAGAAATCTGGACCGTTCTATAGGGATAATATATACAGTATCATATTGTAGAATACAATTGCCTTTGTTATTGATTGATTCTACAATAACAATAGGGTATATGTAATATGTATATATTGAATAGTCATGTAATGAATAGACATGACCGTATATACTTATGGTCATGTCACTTCATTACATAACTATTAGTTAACATATATATATATATATATATATATATATATATATATTATGTATATATAATATATATGTCCTCTCAATAATTGTCATCAATATTAATAATGCTTCATGATAATAGAGGAGGATAGATATGAAATGTTTAAGGCTGATAGGCCACTCAAACATTTGATTTCATTGATTGGAATCATCTGATTGAAGCTACAATCATTAACATTATGGACGATGAATCTCTTGTTCGGGCTTCATGAATAATAAAACAATCTCCGATGATACATATCTGATCTTGTTGTCAACTTCACAACTTCACTTCCTCCATCGATGAGGAAATATCAATAAGCGAGAGAGTTCAATAACTGTGATTCTATATTGAACATATTGCATCTATTGGTTTTAGTCCATTGACGGGGATGCAAAGGCATAGAAATTGTGAAGTCCCACTATTGTGAGACAGTTTCTTAATCAGTTCTGATCAGGGTCATGACAGTGCTTCAATAACAGTGATTCTATATCGAACAGATTGCAACTATCGGTTTTAGACCGTTGATGGGGATGTGAAGGCATAGAAATTGTGAAGTCTCGCTAACATGAAACAGTTTCTTAATCAGTTCTGATTGGGGTCATGATGGTGACATTTCATGATATTTTATTATTTTATTACTATTTTAATTAAATTAATTAACATTAAGTCATCATTTGAATATATCTATATTTTTTTGACAACTTAATAAAAATCTATTTAATTAATTGTCACCTTAAAATTTGGGGACATTACAAAGGAACTCCAACTACACACAGTATAAGCTGCAAAGAGAAAGAATCACATTTTGAAATCATTCAAAAGGAGTTTAAGGATACATTATTGTTTATTGAACTATCCCCCATAAATGGCCTTTGCAAATACATCTAATAGAAAACCATTTTCAGTTATGCTTTAATGGGTATCCCTACCCTTTTCCCAAGCTCAAATTGTGTGTACCCAAGTAGGGTGGTGTGTTCTATTTAAATAGAAATTCTTAAATCCTTTTCAATAGATCCATGTTGAATCTGCATGCTACAAGTCGTTTCTTGAAGCCTTGTTAATATTACGCATTTTGTCAAATAACTTATGTGCCTTGCCTATGCTCCCCACTTTTGCATTCAAGTCAGCCTGATGCTCATGACTACCTTTGGAGCAACAATATAAACCTTTCCATGATGCCAACAAGTCGTATGGTCACAACAGCTCTTGTTTGAAGTGGTTGAGGGCACTTCTTTTGTGACGAGGGAATCCCCACCAGCACCAACAAGTGCCGACCATGGCTAGCAACACCACCACCCAAATAATTTCCTTATCCATCTCTAGGTAACATTGTGATAGAGTTTCTCAGTACAAGTAATTTTAATACTTGGTACACATCCTCTCTAAAATTCAAGTTCCAAAATGACATTTCTTTTGCATGGAATTAATAGCCTCTTCTTAGCCATGTTCATTCTTCTTGTTCTCTTCTTTGCATGCCTCCTAGAAATGGGTTGGGGTCCTTGCCATTGCAACATCTACTAATATTCCAATCATGTTTTAATGGTTAATCATACCCTTGTTTTGCATGTTGCTTTCAGTAGAGCTATAGAAGAGTGTTGCCATTGCTATAGTAGATCATATTATTGAAAGAATAGGAAAATAGAATTCGAGTATTTATAATATATCAATGCAAGGGTCATTTGAGTATATCTGTAAACTATGAAGCTAGGTCTCCCTAGTATGGGCCTTTTAATTGGCCTAGATGGGTCTGGGCTCAAGTCCCAGATTGCTTTTTTGACCTAGGTTTAGGTAGGGCACAACTTAGATTGCTTGGGTATGATGTATTTGAGCCATACTTCCAACCTAGTAGGGACCTACAAAGAATTTAAAAGGAAAAAGCACACATTTCAGTGCTAAACCTACATAAATTGATATTTAAAACCCTAATTGACCTAAAGTGACTAAAAACCTTCATTTCATTAACACAAGACAAAAACAATACGTTTTCATTCATTGTATCATTTTTTCATTCTTAAAACATGCTATTTTTTGGAGGGTGAAATATTGTAAAGTCGTAAAGTGTGCTTAGTGCCATGAAAACAATTAGCTTGCACCAAGGAGATTCATCAATCAAGCTAAGTGTATTTTTAGTGTTTACCAAGTTTTAAAGATTTTTCTAAGCTTTCTCATTTATTTAAAAAGCATTTAAAATGTTTTTAAGAATTGTTAATCATTTTTGTTACATTTAAATGTATTGTAGGGTATTATGTTTTTAATAAATTTCTAGCATGCCCTAAAGTTACATTTCAAATATTTAAAATTGATATTAACCCATGCAAAATGGATGCTAGTTCTAGTTTAGTGGGCATAGGAACAGATAGGCCATTCAAGTTTGATCTGCTAAAATACCCTCATTTATGAAAAGAAATAAATAACAAGTTTTTACATGTTCTAATAGCTTTAAATGGGTACGTTAATGCTTTTTAGGACACAAGGATAATGATAATTGAATATTTATAGGACATACCATTTCAAATGCCTAGAAAGCAAATGAAAAAGTCAAGCAGATGCAGAGTTGGCAGAGTCAATATTATTATGTAATTATCAATGCAAAGCCCATCTGTAGTTTTTTGACATGCTTTTCCAGGGGTGGTTGTTTCTGTATTTATCAGAATAATGAATCTATACAAAAATTGACATTTTTTCATACAAAATTTAAGCTCAATTATATGAGACTCTTTTTTGGATTGATAAACATTTTTTAAATTTTGTTTTTGCTGTATTTGAAGCTGATCTTGAACTGGCTGACTTTAATTTTGACTATAATGAATGCTGTTTGATTGTTTTGCCCATGCTAAAGTTTTTTTTTGGCTGTGAAATAAATCCCATTGATTCATGTCTGCCATTGTTTATTTTTTAGTTTTGTCTTTGTTCATTAAATAAACATTGAATGGTGTGTCAGTATTACCTTCAGGCCATCGTTACTTTTCAGGTCCAATAAGACATTAGATATAGTTACTATTTGGAAAAGGGCGATAAACTAGTGAACCAGATCAGAGAAGAGGGTGAAGAGGCAAGTGTTTATTTGA
Organism: Chamaecyparis obtusa; assembly: GCA_027943335.1. NCBI lineage: Eukaryota > Viridiplantae > Streptophyta > Pinopsida > Cupressales > Cupressaceae > Chamaecyparis > Chamaecyparis obtusa. Next base: position 1,155,002 of record BSBK01013024.1, on the reverse strand, counting down.
ATGTTTTAGTGACTGTCCTTTATCCTAGCCTATATGGTTATTTCATCAGCATTTTGCAGGTCCCTTTGAAGTTAGTATTGTTCTGTTGTGTGTATGTATTGTTGAGGGGAACAATTTGTAATGCCAGGAGATATATTTATTTGATTTTTTCTTTTTAACTTGTCTCATGTAGGAGGCTGGGTGCATGACTGTGCTAAGGTGTTGACCTAATACTGTTAGTGAGATGGCCAACACTCTTGTGGGCAGGTATATGCATTAGTAAGCTGGAAAAGATGAATTCTGAAGCATGTTCATGGGAGAGTTATATCCGGGTTCATATCATATAAATGTCCACTTATCCAAACAATACGGAGCTAGTAATATTATTATTAAAAGGTTTGTTTGGCTGATGACTGATTATGTACATAGGGTCTGTGTTGCATTACATCACTTCATATGATATGAAGGTCCAACAAATTGTTGGGTTCCCCAGCAGTTGATGTATGAATGCATGCTATAAGATCATTATTAAAAGCTTAATGGCTATGCATATGTGGATGGACCCATGGAATTTGTCTAGCAGTGAATAATAGAATTAGTATGCCTGTTGCTGGGAACAAGACACTGTTTCTAGAGGTCTTGCAATAAAAGCTTGAGTCTATTTTATTATTTGCATTGCAACATGGCTTAGCCCAAATTAAATGATTTCCTATTGCAAGCGACTGAATTCAACTACTTGAATTTTATGTGTGCATTTAAAAAAAATTAAACTGATGCTTCGCCTAATATTTCAGGAAATCTTCATCCATGTAAAAGTGTTCAAAATTCCTGTTACATTTGATCATGATGAGTTTTGAAGTCACAGCTGTGTACCCTCTTAATTTCTATTTTATTTGTCCTTTTTGGCTATGGCAGGCTGCAGACGTCAATCACGTGTCTGTGAAGCACCTTTTTTTCCTGGTTTATGCTTTTCCTAGCTAATATATATGTTACTGTTCTATGGATGCTTGCGTGTTTCTTTATAACAAACTAAATTTCTAGTGCAAATACATGCTCTTGATTTGTGTCTGGATTCTTCTTTATTCAAAAAACCAAAAACATTTACAAATGTTCTTCAATACTTTCTGCATTTCATTTTGGAGATAATATAAAACTAATAATATAAGCATATCAATCTGCAATTTCAACATTCTAAGCCAATTGCCATTGTCGGAAAATCCAATTTCAAAGAAAACCATTAACAGAAGAAATTGAGTAGTTTATAAAACAATATTATCCATTTGATCTTACGGGAGTAATTTTTTTTGTTTGGCATTACCTGGTTTTTCTTGCAATGGATTTATAATGAAACTAGTTATTAAGGTTTGGTTTTGCAAATCAAAAAGAATATGCAGTACATTCTTACATTTTGATCATAAATGTTTAAAATCAAAACAACGAGGCAAGTATATATTTAGTTTGTAACATTAAATGATTTATGTGTTTTTGAGACAGCAGTGGGCAGCATGCACCTTAATATCATTGCCTCTCAGCTTTAGCAAATGCAATAATCTAGATCAAATGCATTCTGATTAATCTATATTGTAGTCAAATGTACTTTAATTTTTTATTATTACCATGATGTAGACGTTTGAAGCAACAAATGTATTTGCACACATGACAAGCCTGGGTGTCAAGCCAAATGAGAAGTCATATTCCCTACTGGTTGATGCCCATATTTTTAATCGTGATACAAAATTGGCTTTGGCAGTGGTCAATGACATGGTATGTGATGTAGCTTAACAGATCCAAGCTGTTTTTTAATTTACTTTGATCAGTTATTGTAATATGATATATAACTAATGCAAGCTTTTGAAATGCTATGTGTAGATGGCTGCTGGTTACACACCATCAAAAGATACTCTTTGGAAAATCAAAAGGCGCTGTGTTCGTGAATTTGATGTTGAGGTGGACAGACAAGTTCAATCTTTGTGTGAAAGACTGAATTATCGGATGATTGGTGAAAGGAGGAGGGAAATGCTGTTTGGACTTAACTACAGTACTAGTACTGAATTTTTTTAGTGGCTTACCGAGTGTACAAGCAATAGATATACAGTTTTAGGCTACAAAAGTGATGCTGGAAGTTAATGGGCAGAGTAGAATGGATTTTGCACTCTTGCATAGCTAGATAAATTTCCTTCCATTGATTTTGTTTTATAGATGATGCCCTATCAAGTATTTTTTTGTCTCTGAGCATCTTGCAAAAAAATGCATAGCTTCAGTAATTCTTCTACAGGAACTCTTGATGATGAGAAAATTTTAAATGCAATTTTTTGCATTTGTATAACAAACTTGATGGAGCCCATTTTGAGATATATCTATGTGTGTGTCTTAGAATGTTGAGAGGTATATGGAATTTTATCTGCTCTGTATGTCCAACTATGCATTTATTTTGACTAATGCTATATGTTTGTTTTTTCAAATACAAAGATAAAAGCGTGATAATTTCTTCTTGGTTTAATATAAGAAGAAAAGCATGCTCACCTTTTAACAAAAAAAAAGCCTTTATATTAAAAGGGTGATTCCAGCTTACAAAAAGTCATAACCTTTATATGAGATTAGAGGGCGGGTAAACATGCAATAACACAAAAAGGTGGACAACCAGGATATCTTGAGTGCATAACAACACTACGAAGTATTGACAACATTTTTGGATCATATAGCAGCAGAATAAAACTAGTTACACAAAAAAGATTGTGAGTTAATATGGTGAGATATTGTCTCCTCTACGTAGTTTAGCAATATTCTCCCGTTGTCTCCTCCACATATTTGCTCGTTTCATCACTACTATCAGTTGATTTCCAAGCTGAAGAAGATGCCTTTTCAGTGGGCTTAAAGATGTTTGGAGAGTGATGCATGAGGGTACTTGTTTCCCACTGGTGAAAGCAATGTTATTTCCTAGCTACTTGCTTTGTTGCCTCTTTGTGCTGCCACGGTTTTTTTTCTAGAATTTAGGATTGCCTCAATTACCTTGGTACAGTTGATAAAGTTTGCAATGGCTAAAGAAGAGAACTGACACAATCCTCAAACTGTACATTATTTTTCTGAATTTGACAAATACACTTGCTTGCTTATGGAGAAGACTTGCTATGGTTTTTATAAAACTTTGTTTCATCTTTGCGTTTATCTAGATTTCTTAAAAAAAATTTAGTTGCGATCATGAGTCTCTTAGCTGATTAATTTGATTCTGGATGGCCTCAAAAGTTTTCTTTTGAAGGACCAACAGACTTGTGTATGCTTTTAGTTGGGGAGTAACTTGGGAACCTCCAGAACTGAGATGATGGTTAGCAATAGAAGTAGAGGAATGTAGATGCAGTGATGCAGATAAAATCCACGAATTGATTTGGTACAGAGGATGGGAGGGAAATGTGTAGGGGCATTGTGGAGAAAGCAGAGTTAGGCCCAAGTGAGTAGATGATTTATGAAGGGAAAGAACTGGGGGAAGTTGCATTGGATATATTCAACATGAGCAGACGTATGTGTCGATAAGTCTGGAAGTTTGTCCACATATAAGTGGAACTTGATCAGCCCATCAATCAGTTCTCACTATCTAATAATGCTCATCTACTGCTACATGCGCGCAACTCTGTTTGAATGCATTTCAGATTGATTTCAAAGCTGAAATGTGCCTTCTTATACTCAAGGCATCCACAATTATGTCTCAATTCCCTTGTACTTGACTATGAAATTACTGTTTACATGAAGAAACTCCAGCCATCTACGTCAAGGATTTATTTTGGGTTGTGTGAAAATATATTTCAGACTTTCCCAACAAAAAATGATACCCTTTTTGCATGCATTAACTGTTGTAGCCACTTCAACTTTATTAAGGTATAATCCATCTCATAATTCTTAAAGTTTTTATGACTTGAAATCTACTTCTCCACCAAGAGCGCCTGTCAAACCATCACTAGCAATGGTAAAACTACCATTCAGTCATGGCATGCAAACAAGTAAAGTTGTGGTCAGTTTTTTTTCAAGAAATTGAAAATCCTCCACACTTTTTAAATCTTTGAAACTGCTTACCCTTATGCTGAAGAGACGTAATGGATAATAGTTTTTAATCATTGTTTTGAGAATCATGTGATAGTCAATGCATAATCAAAGAGCACTGTTGGCTTTTTAGCCAAAAAAAGGGTCACTTGGTTATATTCCAAGGAAAAAAAATGATCAGATAATTGAATTAAGGGAGCTTGTCTCAAAATACATCTCGAAAATCTTCAAAGAATGGAAACTCCTCAAATATGGGCACCTATTTTTTTTGTGTACCCTTCTCACGTGCTTGTTTATTTGCATTATAGAAACTTACCACAAACTTATATGCCTTCTCACTCTTTTAATAAACATTGGTTGGTGTTTTTCCTTTAAATGTTCTAATCTCATAGAATAACAAGAACCATAAATTTTTTCTTGACTCGGCCAAGTCTACATGATCACATCGTATGATTGTTGTGGAGCATTCAAATATACTTTGTATCAAAATGTTGTACATTCCTAACTCAGCCTTGAAAGGCATATATAAATTAGCTTATTGGATCTTCACCGTACTATCTATCCTTTTCAAAATGTGCTATACTCTAAAAATCCTATAAGTTCTTTAGTGGAGGACAAAGCACTCTAAGGCTCCCAATCTAGAAACAATGGAGCTTGATGACTAGAAGCGCAGTGAAATTTTCTTTGCAGTTTCTCTTTGTTGCAAAGAGGAAATTTTGATCCTACTACTATGCTAAGCCTTAACCTTGACCTTAGGCTTATTACTGCCCCTTAATGGAGTTGTTGGTCCCATTCTAATGAGGATAGTCTCTAGCTTGATGATCATCTCAATACACCTAACATTCATTTTGGGAAACTTTGTGTTCCTCGATCATAATTGCCTCTATCCAAGCAATCTATTCTAACCAACTTATTGACCTTTCCTTTAGGATGATTACTACCCGTTATTAGAGTTGTCAATCATATTCTAAAGAGGATAGTCTCTAGCATGATGATCATCTTGATACACATAACATCCATTTCGGGAGAACTTTATGTGTTCCTTGATCACAATTGCCGCTATCCAAGCATCTTAGTGGATTCCATTTAGCAATATATTCTAACTAACTTGTCAACCTATCTTCGAGAGAGAATATCTTTGTATTACTCAAGGCTTCTTCCTTTGTCTCAAACAAAGAGAGTCACATCTAATAGCCCAATCATGAAAATCCGGTAAATCTATATCCTTTTTAATGATTCCAAATATCTCAAGGACCTCTTCAAAAAAAAGTCTTTGACATTTCCTTTGGGGTGTCAGTGTCCATCTCCTTTCAAATTCCTAGTAATTATCAACCTTTTTAGTTTCTCCTATATGCTTTGAAATAAGAAGAGCAAGGACTCATTTTCCCCTCTAGGGAATTTCTAGCTGACCTTAATTTGAATTAATCATTGGTTTGCTTTTGCTTTGCCTATGGCACTGAACATGCATCATACAAGCAATGTAGTATGTTATGGGGCCCTCCATTTCCACTTTTTGCATCCAAACACCAACTACTAAAGTGATCTATATCTAGGGTTAAATAGGCTTTAGCAAGATCAACATACTTATATGCAAATGTAAATATACATGCTTGATTTCTAATGCAATTAAACTAACTTTGATGAATGAGCCCAATTTTTTTTTATGATATTGGTAAGGGTTGGTTTATTCTAGTATTCTGTTGGAAAATTATGCATTTAGGCCCACATTGCGTTATGTGACATGACATGCTTTAATGGATCAAAGCTTGGAATCTAGTGATTCAATTAAAACCACACCTCATCCATCATGCATGACCCATATGCTAGACTCATTTTAATTTTTCATGCTAGAATCATTTTCCACCTAGGACTATAGCCTTCCCAAGGTGGGCTAAGCATTTGCCCACTTAATGAAGAATATTGATATAAACTCTACCTTGTTTGTCCCAATTCATTTCTTGTGATAGTTAGAGTGTGCTAGGTTGTATTCTTTCTTGGATGTTTGAGTAGGATTACATTTGCACTCATAGCCATAGGTCACCGCCAGTTTTTGTTTCAAATTTGTACCTTGTGTAGGATTCCAGTTATTTCTATTAGACAAGGCTTCATGAATTGGTGGGAATTGTGAGGATTTAATGTATCTATCTTGGACCTCCACGCGTCTACTGTAAACACCCCTAATATATTGAATGCCTCATTTCCTCTTCTTGTTGCATTGTTGTGATGAGATCAATAACATTGTTTCTTCCTTGGTTGCCTAGCTTGCTTCCATCTTTTAATTCACGATGATGACGATGCTCCTCTGTGGGATTTCACTCAACCAATTTTGGGTCCACAATACTCTAGATCATTTTCTTGACTTCATCTCTTTCTTGTGCCACAACTCATTGAAAAACTCAACCTTGAATTCTCCTAATTTTTGCTCAAAGTCCATTTTATAGATTTTTTTTGCAAATTGTGGTTGAGTGCATTTCACTTGTTTGATTTTTCCCAAATATCTTTATTTCTTCCTATAGCTGGGTTGTGAGCATCTCTAAAGAAACCTCTCTCAATTTTGTCCAATTTAATGTGGTTTACTTTTGATAGCACAAAATCAAAAGTACAAGAAGGGGCCAATTTCATGTAGAGCTAGTATATAGAATGAGTACCTTTGCACATAGAGCTTGTGTCATTAAATTAATAATGTCAACATATAATTAATGTGGTATTTAAAGAGGTAAGATATATAATACTTTCAAAGACAACATTATAGTCACTTTTCTTGATTTGTGGTTCTTGAGTATATGATAATATTTATACATAGGGTGCAATATATTTTTATATATCTTATAGTATTAAGAATTATTATACATGTATTATGTTATGGTTTAAAATAATCGCTCACAATTTAAGTGTCAAAGTAGGAACACATGTAGACAAGGAATGCATTATATTGTATATCAAAATGTCTATGTGATAATGTTAAATATATATAAAAGATTAACATAAATTCCAACTCAACATTTTTATAACAAAATTCACATATGCAACAAATATATCACTTCAGGTGTTGGTGTTGTTGTTCCTGACCGGATCGTTGATGCTGTTTCTGGATCAACTGTCTTGTCTGTTGATGTTGTGGGTTTTGATGTCCATGGTTCTCTAGGGGTGGATACGGGGATTGGCGGTGGTGTTGTCCCTGTCCCTTATGTGGATGCTGGTGTGGCCTGCCCTGTTTCTCAGGTTTTTGTGGGCTCTTGTGGTTTTTCTTTGGATTGGCAGAATGTTGTTGAGAAGGTGGATGATGGATGGACAATAGTTAAAGGAAAGAAATTAAAATCTTCCAAACCTTTTTTTGATATGAATTTACGTTCACATAAGGATGGGCTAAAATGTAAATCTTGACTGCCCTTTGTTGTGGTTTGTTCGGCTGGTTTATATTCCACTTGGTGGGAACTATGGTTAGTTCTTTTGGTTTGTTAGGTGATGCATCACAGTTGTTTTATGGGTCTTTCATTGCCCTATCTTTCGCTGCTTTTGTATAAGGTTTCGGGTCCTTTCAAAACTTATTTTTACTTAATCAAAACAAACATATCACTAATCTTCTACGACTCCAAGGATGTCTACTCCAACAGCTATTCCCGCCTCTACACATTCAAACTCTGTGAAGCTTCTTTCAGCCAGCGGGAGCTTGCTATGTGTCGGGGATGCCTTGTAGCTTGGGACCTCCACGTTGTTGTCTGTTGTGGTGTCATCTTCGTCTCCTACTATGAATTTGAACGTTGTTGTACCTGTAGAAATGTCCACTCTGCAGTGCCCTGCGAGTGGTTTGGATCCTTCTACTACACCTGTTGATAAGGTTGCTTCAGCTGTTGTTTTTTATGAACAGTGGGTGGGGCTGCCCTAAATTCTCTTCCTCATCTCTTCTTGGGTTGGATTTGACTTCACCCCTAGTTGTTGGTGGTTCGAGGGTTGCTATTGCTGCTATGGGAAGGGTTTTCCACCCACCCTCCAAAGTCTTATGTTGGTGGACAAAGCTATGCTTATGTTGCCAAATTTACTGCTACTGTTCCTCGAAAGGTGAAATCTCAACCCATTTCCTATGTCAAGACCTCCCTTGTAGTGGTGTGTGGCTCAAATGTGGTGGAAATTGTAGATTTCTACCAATGTCGTGGGTCGGTTTGTAGATCCATTGGTCTCTAGCCTTTTCTTTTGGATCTACATCACTAGGTAACAAGTTCTTGGAAACCCTTAGTTTTTGGTAACATTGAATTTTTCCCTTCTGCAAGGGGTTTTTTTTATTGTTGTGTTTTCTTTCTCTAAAGACCATGATTTGGTGATGAGTAAACTGTAGTTTTTAGGGAATCACTCTCTTTTTTCCAAACCCTGGACAGTCTCCTTCAACCCCATCACTAAACCACTCAATGTGCACTCTGTGTGGGTTTGTCTCCCTAATCTCCCACTCCATTTTTGGGAGATTTCTCGCTTTGAGGCCATTGGAAACTCTATTGGCCATTTCTTGAAGGTGGATTAGGCTATGGCTTGGCTAGACCGCTCTACGTTCATTCACATTTTCATTGACATGGATATCTGCACACCACTACTTGGGGATGTGGTGCTCATGGTTGGCGATAGGCCTTGGACTCAATCGCTAGATTATGAGGGCCTCTCCTTTCGGTGTAGGCGATGCTTTTCTATTGAACATTTAGCTACAAATTGTTCTCTTTTGTGTTGTAAAGGTGTTGCCACTTGGTGGGTGGATATAAATGATGATCATTTGATTGTTTGAGCTTTTGATTCTTCCACCTTTGAGGACTCCTCATAGACTGATGATGAGGATGAAACTCTTGTTGCAAATTTGGGTGATGCTCCTGCTGCAAGTCCGGGTCATGCTCCTACTGCAAATATGGGTGATGCTTATGTTGTAAACCACGAGGACACCCCTCCTGCTTCTACTAGTCTAACACCCTCTGCCCATGTGGACCATTCTCGGCCTTCAACTCCTACTCTCGTCCAAGCTTGTCATATCCCCTTCTCTTGCGTAATCCTCGTGGGTGCGTGATTAGCCTATTTTCCAACCCGGTAGGCTAATATTTGATACATAAGGCATGTCAGGTTGTCCCAAATTTTGTTTGTGGTGACATGGTGAAGAAATTAATTATTTGTTGTTGCTTAGGCTAAGTCTCTTATAACATGACATTAATTTTTAAGGGGAGTGTGACTTAATCAATGCCTAATGTAACGTTACAATTATTTTGATGATATTGAGCGCTCATATTGTAACGCTCAAGAGTATGCTCATTTGAAAATATAAAAGAGAGTTTTATTGGGTCGGGCATGAAGAAGATTTCTGAATTATTACACCGTTGTTGTCGCTCTGTGACTGCAATTAGTTCTAATGATGAAACCCTTTAGAACTATGACTGGACGCAAACCCAATCGCTCTCTGTGAGGTAAGTTCACGACAGGACTTGACTATTTTTGCATAATCTATTTGATAGCTGCGATGAAGTTGAATGATCGATATCAGGTGTTTTGAGATGGGGAATAAGTTTCAAGTTCACGGGTCAAGGATTTTGATCGGAAGGATTTCCGTGTGTAGCCAATTTGGATGTCGGCAAGCTTTAAATCAATCACGGGCTTAGAAGAAGTCATTCAAATCTGTGATTCAATTGATTATAGATGGTTATAATGGTTTTGTGTTGAGAACTTTGCTGGTTACCTGTCATTGATCATGAGGTCTAAGAATGGTGCTCGCGAGTGGTGATCTGTGCACTGTAGTCTCTCTGCCATAAGTTGAGCTACTTCACTGGTTCCGTTCCATTCTTGCATGCAGTTTGGAACACTAATCTTAAGAATGTTGCTATGAAGATTTGGTCCAATATTAAGAGTTATAGGTCATACCTATAGTTATCAGCGTTTGACTGTTCTAGGTGTTGTTATTTCCGCACCATACTATCTTTCCTTTATATTGTGTTCTTTGATACAATCACCAATTTGAAGGGCTTTTGTCAGGTATATTTTGGTTGTGTTACATTGCATGAATTTCATCTTGCATGAGTACATTTTGGAATGTTATGTTCAATAAGCAATCTCCATATGGGTGTTGAATATACTGTATGTTATTTGTATTGGAAATCCATGAGGCTTCTTGCAAATTAATAAACTGCAGATTGTATAGTAAATAGAAAACCAATTTCTTTAACATTGTATTGAATCTAGATATTCAGGGAATTATAGTTTAATCCTACAGAGAAAGCACTTGGCAAAACTATTTCAAATTTTAAGGTTTAAACTAATCAGGGATATTACGGTGGTATCAGAGCATCAAACCTACCAGCCTTTGGTATAGTTGAGATTGATGCAACTGAGTGACAGAGAGTTAAGGTATTATAGAAGGGAACTACAGATGATTTGGCAACCACCACAAGTACCCAAGGGTGCAACTATATCTGGTTTGATCTATTCTTCTTCTAATTCAGAACAAGTTGCAAGTATGGGTGATAGAAGGAATAAAAGTCCACTACGAGATGAAGAAAGGGAAGTGAGAGATACTCTAAGAGGTATTCAAACATGACAAGAATAGGTAGCTCATGTATTGCAACAACTTACAATAGCTATACAACAGTTGAATATAGGTCCCAGGAGGCCTTAGAGCCATCACATTGAAGGTGGTAGTACAACTAGTTCCCCTTGGGGTGTGAGAGCACCTATGCATTCATCTGATAAACCATTAATGCCTATTTTTGCTGAAAATAATGGTGAAGAGGAAGCGGATAATGCTGAAGCAGAAGTAGGTTTTCCTGATAGTATTATGACAATGCACAATTAGTGAGATTTACTTCTGGATCATGTAAAAGAAGATCTAAGTTTCATACAATACATGGGGCAACGAAGAGAAATGACCAGGACAAGGAAAGAAAGAAGGCCCACTAACCAAAACAAGGAATTGAAACATGATATGAACAAATTGACTCTTCCCATATTTCATGACACTGGTAAGACATATGGTCGTGCTTGGATACACAAGTTGGATACTTTCCTGACACTTAAGCCCATGCCAGAAACAAAAGCTATTAAATTTTCTACAATTTATTTAGAAGGGGCAGCTTATGATTGGTGGCATCATGGTCTTGTGACATAGGATCATGTATTGATTAATTCATATGAGGATTTCATTAATAAATTGATCACTCGCTTTGACAAGAAGGACAAAGAAGTTTTTTTACAAGGAATTGGCTTACCTGAAATAGAGTGGCTCATTAGATCTATACATTGATGAATTTTAGAGGATTTCAATTATGGTTCCTGATATGTCAAAAAAAGAGAAAGTTATGTTATTTGTTGAAGGGATGAATGAGTTTAAGGGAATTGTGAAAGTGCTGAAGCCAAACACACTAAAGGAGGCATCAAGATGGCTTGTGATTTAGATATCCCATCCTCTATATTGCAACCACCTATAAAGCCTTTTAACGGGTCAAAAACAAATATGAAATCTACAAATCAGAATAAAAATACACCTCCCAGGATGCATATAGAGACCAAAAATGAGTTAAGAAGGAGAAAAATATGTTTCACATGTAGGGATCCTTGGACCCCTAATCTTAAATGCCTTGGAAAAGGCAAGATTCACTATATTGAGGTTGTTTTTGATGGGGAAGGGGAGAATAATGAGGACAACAATTTTGAGGGCTGCGATAATGAGGAGGCTAATGAGCAGCCCATGGTGGAAAGAGGTGAAAAACATGCAACCAACTAGCCCCCCCATTACTATTACCTCACTTTTAGAATTACCTTCATGCCATATGTTCCACCTGAAAGGAGTTGTTACAGGGAAACAAATTGTTTGCCTTTTAAATATAAGGGCTACACATAACTTCATTTGTGCACACACAATAACAAAAAAAATATTACATGTGGATGAGGTTCCTAAATTTGATGTTAAGGTTGCAAGTGGTGATCTTTTGAATTGTTTAGGGAAGATTCCACAACTTAGAGTCCAATTGGGTGACTATACATTAGTGGTCCATTTTTATGTTATTGAGCTGGATGGATTGGATGCAATCTTGGATTTGCAGTGGCTTCAAACTATTGATAGGTACATGATTGATCATAATCAGAAACAATTGGAGTTTATGAGAGATGACTAGCAGGTAACTAGTTCTAAAGGCTATGCTAGAGGGTGGTCCTAGGATTGTATTAGCTCATTGGATGGAGGCTATTATGAGACATGATGATATTGAATGGGCATCTTAGTGTTCTATATCTACCAAACCCACTTCTAATATTGGGAAACAACATCTTATAGACATACAACTTGTGCTTGATAAGCACAAGGGTGGTTTTAGAGACATTCCTCTAGGTAGACCACCTAATCGTGGATTTGAGCATGCGACAGAGCTAGAGGAGGGCACAAAACCTGTTATTACTACTCCTTATCGCCATCCGAGACATTTCAAAGAGATTGAGAAAATAATTAAGGAGTTACTTACCATGGGACGCATTAGACCCAACTTTAGTCCATTCGTTTCTTTAGTTGTCTTGGTTAAGAAGAAGGATGAAACTCTACGGATGTGTATTGATTACCGTGCTTGAATAAGAGAACCATTAAAAATAGGTATCCAATTCCATGCATTGATGAGTTGCAAGGGGATGTTTACTTCTCAAAGTTAGATATTTGATCAGGTTACCATCAAATTGGTGTTCTTGAGGTGATCGTGCATAAGACAACATTTAGATGCCACTACAAACACTATGAGTTCTTGGTGATGCCCTTCGGCCTCACCAACGCACCCGCTACATTTCATTCATGTATGAACCGCATCTTTAATAAGTTGTCGCACAATTTTGTTTTGATGTTCTTTGATGATATCTTGATATTCAATAAAACATGGGATGAGAACCTACAACATTTGGATGAGGTACTGAGCATCATGGAGGAGCAATCCTTATTTGCTAAGCAATCCAAATGCGAGTTTGGTTTGACCAAGATCCTATATCTTGGGCATGTGATAGGGGCTAACAGGGTTAAGATACATCAGGAAAAGATATAAGCAATTTTAGAATGGCCACCACTGAGAAATGTTTATGATCTGAGAGGATTCCTTGGGCTTTGTTATTACTACAAGAGGTTTGTTAAGGGGTTTTCTTAGCTTGCAGATCCACTCACAAACCTTACTCAAAGGGGATCTTTCAGGTGGTCAGATGAGGCAGATGAGATATTTGATAGGCTTAAAAGGGTTATGATTACTTGTCCAGTGTTAGCATTTCAAGATTTCTCTTAGTCATTTGTGCTAGAATGTGATGCTTCAGGTGAGGGTATTAGTGTAATGCTCATGCAGGATAGGCACCCTATTTCATATGAGAGAAAAAATTTGAAGGAGAATGGGAGATTATATTCCACCTACGACAAGGAGATGCTTGCCATCATGCGCGCATTGGCAAAATTCAAACAATACCTAGTGGGTGGGAGGTTTGTAGTGAAGATGAATTATAATAGCTTGTGTTACTTGGACCAAAAGGAGTTGAATGAGAGAAAATAAAAGTAGGTTAGCAAGATATAGGCTTATGATTTTGACATTGAGTATGTCAAAGGTAAGAAGAGCATTGTGGTTGATGTGCTTTCTAGGAGACCACCTACTACTACATGTTTCTCCATATCTGAGATTTCAGTTGATTGAAAGTCTCAACTTTTGGTTGAGTACTCCAAAAATTCTTTTGCATGTGAGATTATGGATGGACATACTTAGGATGATAGGTATAGAGTGATTGATGATATGATCTATTATAAAAACATGATCTATTTAGTACCTGAAATTAAACTCAAGGACAAAATTCTGAAGGTTGTTCATGATACACCATTAGTGGGTCATCTAGGCTATTTCAAAACTTACAGACATATCAAAGAGAAGTTCTCTTGGAAGGGCGTCAAGGATTACATTATTAATCATGTCAGAGAGTGTTTGACTTGTCAGCAGAACAAGTCTGAGCATGAGTTTCCCGCTAGTTTGTTACAACTGCTGCCTATTCTTGAATGGAAGTGGGAGAGTGTGTCTATGGATTTCATCACAAGTTTACCTAGAGTCCAGGGTCATGATAAAATATTTGTTGTGGTTGATAGATTGACTAAGTTTGCCCATTTCTATGTCATTGCAGCTGATTAGACAGCCTCACAGGTGGCAGAATTATTCTTCTAAAAAGTTTTTAGATTACATGGTCTACCCAAGACCATCGTTAGTGACAAGGACAACAAGTTTCTCAACATCTTTTGGCAATAATTATTCAGATTGGCGGGGACAAAATTGACTCCTAGTAACAACTACCACCCAAAAACATATGGCCAGACGAAGGTTGTGAATAAATGGGTAGAAGGTTATCTCCAAAAGTATGTGGCAGGACAACATAGAGCTTGGGTCAAGTGGATATATTTAGGGGAGTATTTCTATAATTCCACATATCATATGACTATTGGCATGTCACCATTTAGGGCCCTCTACAGTTGTGAGCCTTTATCTTTCATTATTTGGCTTTTGATAACAACAAGGCTCCTTGAGCCATGGATTGGCTATAGGATCATGAGGATATCCTTAGAGAACTTCGAGATAATATCCAATAGGTGCAGAACCAGCAGAAGATTTATATTGATCGACATAGGACCAATAGGACTTTTGAGGTTGGGGATACGGTGTTTTTATGCCTTCAACCTTACAAGAAGAGCTCTTTAAAAAGAGTGGCCCAAAAAAGCTTAGACCCAAATTTTATGGTCCATACCGGATAATGAGGAGGGTTGGAGAGGTGGCCTATAAACTTGAGCTGCCATCTGATAGTCAGATTCATAATGTATTTCATGTTTCTTGCCATAAAAGGGCTATTGGACAACATATTGTTCCTTCACCAGGATTTCCCCATTTGGATGAGGAAGGAAAATTGATGTTGGTGCCTACAAAGGTGTTGGAGGTGAGAAAGAAGCAACTGAGAACCAAAACCATCAAGGAATATTTGGTGTGTTGGAAGGAGTTAGCTATTGATGATGTGACTTGGGAAGGTGACAATATTTTGCAACATCTATCCTTATGATTGCTTAAGGGAGGACTATCATGTCTCATTCTCTTGGGTAATCCTTGTGGGAGCGTGATGAGCCTATTTTCCATCCTATTTGATACATAAGGAATGCAAGGCAATCCCAAATTTTGTTTGTGGTGACATGGTGAAGAAATTAATTATTTGTTGTTGCTTAGGCTAAGTCTCTTATAGTATGACATTAATTTTTAAGGGGCGTGACTTCATCAATGCCTAATGTAACCTTATATTATAACATTATAATTATTTTAATGATATTGAGCGCTCATATTGTAACACTCAAGAGCATGCTCATTTGAGAATATAAAAGTGGGAGTTTTATTGGATCGGGCATGAAGAAGATTTCTGAATTATTACACCATTGTTGTTGCTCTGTGACTGCAATTAGTTATAAAGATGAAACCCTTTAGAACTATGATTGGACACAAACCCAATCGTTCTCTGTGAGGTAAGTTCATGATAGGACTTATCATTTGTGCATAATCCATTTGATAGCTACGATGAAGTTGAATGATCGATATCAAGTGTTTTGAGATGAGGAATAAGTTTCAAGTTCATGGGTCAAGGATTTTGATCGAAAGGATTTTCGTGTATAGCCAGTTTGGATGTCAGCGAGTTGTAAATCAATCACCGGCTTGGAAGTTATCATTCAAACTTGCAAGTCAATTGATTATAGATGGTTATGATGGTTATGTGTTGAGAAATTTTCTGGTTACATGTCATTGATCACAAGGTCTAAAAATGGTGCTCACGAGTGGTGATCAGTGCACTATGAGGCAAATGTTGTGGGTGTATGGTCTCTCTACCATAACTCGAGCTACTTCATTGGTTCCATTCCATTCTTGTATGTTGTTCGGAATGCTAATCTCAAGAATGTTGTTGTGAATATTTGGTCCAATATTAAGAGGTACCGATCATACCTATAGCTATCAATGTTTGACAGTTCTAGGTGTTGTTATTTCCGCACCATACTATCTTTACTTTATATTGTGTTCTTTGATACAATCACCAATTTGAAGGGCTTTTTTCAGGTATAGTTTGGTTGTGGTGCATGCATTTCATCTTGCATGAGTACATTTTGGAATGTTATGTTCAATAAGGAATTTCCAAATGGGTGTTGAATATACTGTCTATGTTATTTGTATTGGAAATCCATGAGGCTTCTTGCAAATTAATGAGTACATTTTGGAATATTATGTTCAATAAGGAATTTCCAAATGGGTGTTGAATATACTGTCTATGTTATTTGTATTGGAAATCCATGAGGCTTCTTGCAAATTAATAAACTGCAGATTGTCTACTAAATAGAAAACCAATTTCTTCAGCATCGTATTGAATCTAGATATTCAGGGAATTACAGTTTAATCCCACACAGAGAAAGCACTTGGAAAAACTATTTCAAATTTTAAGGTCTAAACCAAGCAAGGATATTACAAAGCTTCAACAATGAATAGCTTTCTCAACACTTTGACCATTGTATTAACAAATGTTCAAATGGAGTTTCATTTATTGCTCCCCCTTGTAGTGGAGATCCTAAGAACAACATTGCTTGGATAGTTGCCTGACGATGTAGGGAAAATAGTTCTTCAAACTCACACTCTTCTCCACAAGAGGTGAATGAGCAACCCTCCCACTCTTGAGGAGGGCTATTAGCCTTTGCACTAGTGTACTGCTTATTTCTATATTTTATTTTTGACAACACTTATTTTGTCCATGTGTTGTTATTAAGTTATTGATGGCTTGTTAAATCCAACACCCCTATTTTATTGTTGTTCTCTTTGACACCTTCAGCCTATGGTTGTGTAATGGTCAGCCCCCTTGTTAGGCTACTGATTATAATAAAAAAATAAAATTCACACACGCGCAAACACACACACATGTAATTATTTTTTTGACTCTTCCCTTGTGGTGAATCTTGAGCTTGTGATTGATTTATTAATTTTAATGTACCATTTGTGTGTGCTAGAGGGGTTGGTAGACTATGGTGGTCTCTCAACCTATGATTTATTTTGAAAACTTTGTCTCGTGGTGCCCCGACGCCTTCTACTTGATGGATGCAAGTTTGGTTGCAACAAAAAGTCAAAGCACAAAAATTATTAATTCTTTTGTCACATAAACAAGTTAAACTACTAAATAGAGAATTTTCTACTATAAAACAAACATGTGTACCATAAATGAGACCAAACGATAAAGATGTAAGATTTTATTTACATAATTATAATAATTCTTGTTAGAGTAAAGTATTAATTTAATTATGTTAATTAAATTAACTTTACTCCCTTCTTAAGATGTCACCTCATTTTGCTTTAGTTGTTTATATTTAAACCTCTCTTGCATTGGTAGTGTTATATTTAAAACACTCATGCACTAGTTGTTTTAAATATAAACCTACATGCATTAGTCATGTAATAATTAAACTAATTATTACATGCACTTCTACTTTTTAGGGTTTTCCTTTCAAGGCTTTCGATCTCCTTTATAAAGTTGATCAATTGTATATTTTATTCATTCATTTTTGAGGATATTTTCTTCTTCATATTTTTGAGTCAAACCCTTGCCCTCTTCTTGTCTCTACTTCCTTGTAACAGGTTTTTGTATGCAGGTGATCTTTGGATTTTGTGGATTTGTATTGCTCAAATTCTACATGGTATCAGAGCCTAATCTGCTACAACTTGTTCGTGTTTGAATGAATCAGAGAAAAGAAAATCATCTGATTTAAGTTAGGGCTTTTTTAGTTAATTTTTATTGAAATTAGGGGGTCACTATTTTTTGGAGCATTTCTGGCCCAAACAGACCTCACCATTGCATCTGCAGCACCCAAAAACCCCTATTTCCATTAAGGCACGTCTAATTTGGACAACTTTACATTTTGGGGCTTTTTTTGGATACCAGAGGCTTGACACGCTTCTCGAGGCAAAATTTATATGGCTTGGCACGTAAAACAAGGTAAACAATTTTACTATCTATTGCACAAATCAAGACCCAAAAAAGTGGCATGAAAATCAAAGCAAAAATCTATAGAGCCTGGCATGGATCCCGAGGCACACTTGCGATTTTATAAAAAAGAATTTTTTTTTGCTGGTGACGGCCATTTGGTTGTCAAATTTAAGCCAGGTGAATGTAGTTTTAGCCCCTGGTCATATGGCGACCAAAATTTTAGCCCCAGGGGGCTTGTATGCTGTGACGACCATTTGACCGTCAATTTTAAGCCCGTGAAGTGTTGACGTTAGCACATTTCCACACCATTTTGAGCCCTCAGGAGCACTCGATGGTTTTTTGCTCATAACTTGAGCATACGGTGTCGAAATCAGGAAAACAAGATATCATCGGAAAGATGGTTCTAAGATTTATCCAGATTTGGAGGTTTGAATTTTTTATTTTGCTTTTTTGATGGTGATTTTTACTATCAAAGCCAGATGTTCAGTTTTGCACTCCGAAAGCTCTATCTTGCGCATTTGGACTCCGTTTTGGGAAAGAGAGATATCGTTGGAAAGATTGTTCTAAGAGATTTCTAGTTCTATGAGTCATTTTTTTAGATTCTACTCCAGGTTCATTTTAATCAATTTTTTGCATTTCTGCACTCTGTTGGATATCTTGGATGTTATAGGTCCTGGGATCTCTTCCCTTTAGGGGATGGCTCTTCTTAGGCTGTTCTTTTGTTTCGACAACCTTTTCTCTTCTTTGAGCAGTGTATAATTCACTTTTGTAGCATTATTTTATGCACATGCACTGAGATAAAGTGTCATTCTATTGCATGCTTGGAATCTTGAACATGTTTGTGCTATTTGTACTTGCACTCCATTATAAAGTGCCATGGGGGGTTTGATGTTTTCCCTTTGTTTTCCATGTACCTTTTTCAAGTGAGTGTTCCTTCCACGACATTAGCCTTAGGGTATCTTTATTTGTGTTTGTACTTTCACTGCACCTTCGATGTTCCTGGTTCTTCACGATGCAGTTCTTATTGGCACTATTTTTAGTGTACCTGTCACTCTCCCTTGTCAGCATTATGGGGGGGTTTCTATTGATCATAATTCTTCTTCCTTAGTTCGATAGTGTGAGCTGTGTATTTAGTATTTGTTCCTATGTACTAGGCAGATGTAGTGGCTGGGTACCTATGCATTTCGGTGAGATGGATCATTTACCATATAAACACTCTTTCTTTCCTATTTTTTGAGGCACTCTTCCATCTTTCATTGATTATCTCTTCAGGCTTTGGTATTTTATACCATATGTATCTTCAAGTTCAGTTGTTTGCCTTTGTTTGCCTCCTAATTCGAGTAGTGACATTTGAGGGCACTCATACAGATTACAGTCTTCTCTACCTGGTCATGCTCTATTTCAGTGGAGGATTTTTAGATCAGCAGTTACTTCTTGACAGAGTTTGCATCTTCTTGCTTCAGTGATGTTCTACATGTTCATTCTTGTTCCTATTTTCTGGAACATTCCTAGTTTTGGAGGCTTCTTCAGTCCTTCAGATTAGTCTTTGTCTCTTTTTGGAGTAGAGTTTTTCCCATGTGGTTTTCTCTATTTCTCTGTTTTATAGAGACTCTATTTTGTACATGGGTACCCCATCAGGCCATGTTGTCGGGACCCATTTTTTTTCTTTCAGCACTGTAGTTTCCTTTTCTTTCTTCTTGCATTGTTTGTAGCTGCATTTTTTATCATCTTAAGGGGGTTGTTAGAGTAAAGTATTAATTTAATTATGTCAATTAAATTATCTTTACTCCCTTCTTAAGATGTCACCTCATTTTTCTTTAGTTGTTTATATTTAAACCTCTCTTGCATTAGTAGTGTTATATTTAAAATACTCATGCACTAGATGTTTTAAATATAAACCTGCATGCATTAGTCATGTAATAATTAAACTAACTATTACATGCACTTCTGCTTTTTAGGGTTTTCCTTTCAAAGCTTTCGATCTTCTTTATAAGGTTGATCCATTGTATATTTTATTCATTCATTTTTTAGGATATTTTCTTCTTCATATTTTTGAGTCAATCCCTTGCCCTCTTCTTTTCTCTACTTCCTTGTAACAGGCTTTTGTATGCAATTGATCTTCGGGTTTTGTGGATTTTTATTGCTCAAATCCTACAATTCTAAACCATTATAATCAACTACAAATTGTAAACTACAAACTATTAATTAAAGAATAATTCAATTGAATTTCTTTGATTCATAGTTGATATTCAAAGAGTCATTTGATGAATGAAAATCTTGATGGATGATGAAGTGTTTGAGCTAATCATGTTGATTGGGGTGACACATCACCCACATTTTGAATGAAATTTAAACACATTGGTATTGATATAAAGTAGCATATAATTACCAGCTAAAAAGGAAATATATACAATAAAAATGGTTTATGTGCACTAAAAAAATTTATACCATCAAGCTCTAAGCTAAATTGAATGGTAAAAAGTATAGCCCAAAAAACTTTGGTAATCTCCTCTATCATAAACTATGTAATGTCCCTTCTTATTCTCCTTTTATAATTTCTTGCAAAATCGACATTAGTACAAAATATTACACAATATTTACATGACTCATACTCTACTCTAAGCTAGTGTATCGTCGAAAAATGGAAGCACTTCCATTTAGGACTAGTTTAGCCCTCTGAGCAGGTGGTTTTGGGTCATGTCAAATACTTTCATGGGATCTTTGACTTGAATCCTATTTTCCCCCCTGTTCTGCCTCTTTCTCCACCTCTTTCCAACCTGTTTTTGGCATCCTGAGTTGAAACCCTGAGATTCTTGACCTCAGGGTCAAGGTCGACCTTCTGGGTCAAGGTCGACCTTGACCTTGACCTAGGTTAGATTTGACCTTGACCCTTGACCCTGACCCTAGGTCCAGATTTCAAAATCCAGAAGTTTTCAGATGTCAGGTTTCGAAAAGTTTTATTTCCCGCTTCCGGGTCGGCTATTTCGGATTTCAGAACTGTAAACTCTTAAATTATATTTAATTTAGGTCCATTTCTAGGGGTTAAGGTTTAAATGGGAAATTAATTCTCCTATGTAGGCCTCTCTAGAAGTTTGTGCCCTAGACTTGTATAAAAGGAGACCTTCCTCTCTCATTTTCATCATCAATCAAGTGTGAAATACATCCATCCTTTGTCATAATTTCTCAAGCTCTCCAAGCATTCAAGAAATCATTCTCAATCAAGGAAGTATTCAAGCACTCATCCACATTCAAGCATTCAAGTTCTCTATTGAAGATCAAAGATTCAAGCATTCAAGCCTTTGGAGGGATTTGGTTCAAGCATTCAAGATTCATCATTCAAACCCTAGATCTATCCATCATGATGATGTGATCTTCCTTCAAGATCCTTTGTTCATCTTCAAGATCTATTCATTCTCCCTTCAAGGTGGATTCCAAGCATACAATCATGGAGATTTTTATTTACATTTGTTAGTGTTGAGTCTAAGCTTTCATATCAACATACTTGTTTACATTCCAAATACAATTGCATATCTATTGAATATCATAGCTTCATTGTTAGATCTACTTCTACTACTTGCTAGCATTCTCTATTTCAATTCTATTTTTAAGGTTGATTCCAAACCAGGGTTTGACCAAGTCAAACCTCTCATCCAAACAACAAAACCCTTTTTCTTGCAGGTATAGGTGTGGGACAACAAATCGCAGATCAGATTTGAGTACCATTTTTTACAAACTTCTAGGATCCGTGAACAAAATTTCCATCAGAACAGTGCAAATCAAGGTCGACATAAAGGGGTAAGATTGTGCCCTGGGGTAAGATCTTACCCCTGTTTTGGGTCAAGATCGACCTTTCTCTGAAAAGTAGAAGCTTTTTGGGTTTTCTTTGTTTCTATGTTTCCAAGCCAGATCTGGTTGTAGAATATCCCAAAATTAAGTACATACGCCAAAAAATAGTGATTTATGAATCTGCTCTTTTTGAAGATAAGCATTTATGTTTTATTAAGTTTTGTATGTCCACAACATTTTCCATGCGTAAACATCACACACACACATAAAAATATATATATAAATATATCAAAGGTATATTTTTATATCTTACATTTTGGTGAACCCGTGATAGACAACTCTTTTTTTTTGGTGTTAGATGAGTTGCTTTCTTTCCTTAAGATTAGATTTCTTTTATGCTATTGCATTTTAAAATTATTAAAAAAAAAAAAGATCTATATATTCTACAAAATACAAAAATATTTCTTGCATTTCATTTTCTATGAAGATCTTTAAGATGCTTTGGTGTGTGGTTATTTTCTTTATTATCCTCCTTTTGGCATCTCTTTATCATACTTATGATGTTTATGAGAATATCATCCATTTCATTATTTTTGTCACTCTTCATGTTTCAATTGCCTATGCTATTGTAAGATTGACTAATACTAGTCTTCCTACTTTCAAAACTTTCATTAAGGATTTATGTGGCGGACTTATTATTCTTTTGGATTATGTGAAGAATTTGGTAGATGATACACCATCTCCTAATATTCCTAATCCTAATCCTTTCATCTCTAATCTAGTTCCTAATCTTCCTAATCCTAATCCGATTCCTAATATTCCTAACATGCCTAATTCTCCATCTGCTATTCCTAGTTCTTCCCATACTTATGATGATTTAAAACTTTTCAAACTTTATGCACTAAAATATTCAACATCAACTAGCATGAATAGAAACTTTCAAAGCTTGCATCCAAAAATAATCAATCACATAATGAAGACACCATATTTTTGTCATGGAAACCCAAATGGGAAAAAACCATGGTGGGAGTTGGTACCCACTAAATTTTTACTCTTTTAGAATATGCCATGTGAGGAGCTTACCCAGTTAAAAGGTTTACAAAAGTACTATTAGGTGCTACCCAGTTAAGGGATTTGCATATAGACCTGTTAGGAACTTTTTCATGTTAGGAGCAACCTTGTTAGAGGACTTTAAACATTCAACACAAATGCCACCTTGTTAGAGAATTTACAATTAAGATCTATTAGGATCTACCTCGTTAAGGGATTTCACTGTTACAATGGTTAGAAAGAAACAAATAAGATGATTTGTGAAATTGCACTACCTCTACATGATCAAATCTTATTAAGCTCTGAATCTCTTCTCCACACACTATACTTTCTATTGGCTTGATTGCACTTGATTCCTTTACTTTCTTTGTCACCGCACCCTTTTGCAATTCACAATCAACAAATAAAACATTTTTCAACTTTCCAATATAGAGCTTTTATTCCACCGACTTAAAATAAACACTAGATCTGAAATAAAAATAATCCAAATCATTTCAAGTAAGATACAATGTATCTAACAACTCATAAACCATTTTTTTGTGACTGCATCGACTTTCATAAAGTTTTCACCTTGGAAATTGAACCATCTTCAAAAAATCTTTGACCAAAAGAAACTTCTAGAAGAATCCACCTCAAACACATACCTCGGGCAATGTGATGTCAAACACTTTCCACAAATCATGGAACTACCTTACTACTTCACTAAAAACATCATCGATCTCATTGTCGCTTCAGATTTCTTCACCGATTCACAAATCTTTATTACCTATTCAAGAATTTTGTCTTGTTTATTTGTTCATTCTGTCAATACTGCTTCCAGTCAATTAAACCATCTTCATCAGTCCACAATATGAGTCGCGATCATCAACATAGTATCTAGACATTGTTATCAATCATATCATATGACCGCTCCATCCAACACTTTACCAATTTGAGATAACATTCAAATCACTTACTGTCTGTCACTGATTGTTTTAGCAATTACTCGGTTTGATTCCATTCAAACATAACCAACTGAATACTTCATATCAAATGTCGCAGTTAGAAACTTAACATCACAACACATTACATGTTATTCCTTTAGAATAGAAACTTTAGAAACATACTGCAACTCGTGATTTACTCACACAATATCTGGTAACATAGTGAAAATACTAAGTCATTCAGTTGACATAATGACAACTAAATAATTGATTCACCTGTCATTAAATCTGTACCAATCTTCATCAATGCAACACTTAGCATCACTACATTAGTTATGTTAACAATCTCCCCCTTTGGCATTGATGGTAACACTCTTAAATTATCCTCTTCACTTTTGAGTTCTTCTTGGCAACACTATGTCTCTCTCATGAAAAACCTCTTTTGCAAAATGTTTTCACTTTTGTATGTATCTGTGATCATAATTCTTCACATATTCTCCTCCTTTATAATACATCTTCTCCCCCTTTGACAACAATGCCAAAGTTGTGTAATCATTCAGTCATCTTGGATTTATACTTGATTGTTCTTTGCTTGTTCTTTCCTCATCACTACATTACAACATCATACTAAGACTTCTCCCCCTATGGGGTAGTTCACCTCTACATCAATTCACACATGATATTCTGATAAACACATATGAACTGATGCAATCAACATCATCTAATTAACTTCAAATAGGGGAATAACCCCTAATCTACCTCTGAGATACTCAAAGGTATCCTTTGGTAATGGCTTGGTGAATATATCAATGACTTGTTCTTTAGTAGACACATAGTCAAGCCTTACCTCCTTCTTTACCTATTCCCTTAGAAAATGATATTTTATTGCAATGTGCTTTGTCTTCGAGTGCATCACTGGATTCTTGAAAATGTTTATTGCACTAGAGTTATCACAGTAGATAACAACCGATTATGTGACCTTCTCATGAATTCCCTCAAGAATCTATTTTATCCATATCACTTGCTAACAATTAATAGAAGAAATAACATACTATGCCTCTGTAGTAGATTGTGAAATACAATTATGCTTTTTACTAGTCCAGGAGACTAATCTTTCACCAAGAAAGAATGCTCCACCACTTGTGTTCTTCCTATCTTCAAAATTACCTGCCCATACTACATCAGTAAACACATTTGAAGAAAAATATCCATCCTTATCATACTATAGGCCATAATTTTTGGTTCCCTTGAGATATCTAAAGACCCTCTTCACTGCAACCATACATGGGTCTTTTGGATTAGAGGAAAACCTTGCAACAACACCAACATCATGTGCAATATCCAATCTATTGTGAACAACATACTGCAACTTGTCGATCATGGATCTATATAGAGATTCATTTATCTCTTTGGATACATCCTCCTTAGATATTTTGTAGCCTGTAACCATAGGTGTTCCCACTGGTTTTGAGTCTTCCATGCTAAAAGTTTTTAGAATCTCCTTCACATGGATTGACTAATGTATATCCCTTTCTTCATCTATTGTACTTGAAGACCAATAAATTATTTTATTTCTCCTATCATTGACATTTCAAATTCCCTCCTCATTGCTTCTGCAAATGACCTGATCAATGCTTCATTTCCACCAGATATTATGTCATTAACAAAAATTTCAGCAATCAATATCATGTATTCACTTTTAGATTTTTGATATTCATTGCTATTGTCACCAGTACTTGTGAAACCAATTTGAATAAGATAAGCATGTATCCTTTCATACCATGCTATTGGAGCTTGTTTCAGTTAATACAATGCTTTATGCAATTGACATGCCATTTCTTTACCTTTTTCAGTAGCAAAACCTTTAGGTTGTTCAATGTATACTTCTTCTAACACACCATTCACAAAAGCAGATTTTACATCCATTTGATAGACTTTAAAACCTTTATAAGCAACATAAGCTAAAAGTATCCTTACACCTTAAAGGTTATGGCCCCTCAACTATATCAATTATAAAATTTGTTTATTAAAAATATCATTTTCTAACTAAGTTGACCAAAAATAAAGTTGAGAAAAAGTAGGATGGCCAAAACGTAACTCACAAAAAAATAGGTAGCCCAAAAAGAACCACAAGAAAATAGGCCACCCAGAAAGCACATGAAGAGGTCATCCAAAATAAAATATTTTTTCTATCTTAAATAAATTCAACTTGAACACCACCGACTAGCCCTTTGACATCAATGACAACAATCTTGTCACCTTTTCCATCAATGACATTATTCCAACAAAATATTCTCTTTCTATCCACCTTTCTATTCCACCAAAGATACTTTAGTAATTGTTTTTATCATGCCAATTATTAATGCATATAGAACATATCACATGTGAATAAATTTTTATTCAAATGGGGGGAACATCTAGTAAATATTTAAAATCAACTACTTTGATTGACAACCAATCCAAAAAGAGTTCAAAAGGGAAAAAAATCAAGTAAATAGTAGAAGAAAGAAAAGACATCTAATTATTCAAGTTCACTTCAATTGAGTAAAATAAAAAATAAAAAAATGGAGGGAATACATGTAGTTGCTAAAAAATAGATGCATAATGATTCCAAGTGCATAAGAAAACATATTGACTCACACCTAGCTTTAGAAGAATAAAATCAATGATCTTGAGTCTCCTTGAATGAGAATATTAGCAGTATAATTTGTGGTGTCATTGATGTCAACCTTTGGTGTGTCATTAATGTTAGCTTGTTGAATAAGAAGAGTTTTTGAGGTTTTGATAGTGGTTTTTGAAGAATATCTGAAGAGTTGTTTAGGCTATGACATTGATTGATGAAGAAGATTTGATGTTTCAACAACAATTTGATGTATATTTGGATGGAAGAAGTATGACAAGTTGGAATATGCAAGAAAGAGTATTTTAAAACCTTATGAGAAGATTGTATGCATAAGGTGATGATAGAGAGGATTGTGCCACAACTAGTTTGAACAGGCTTGGAGAATGATCTATATTGCTCTGCATTGGAATCTCAGGATGTGTGTTTTGGTGGATATGTTCATATGGTATGTGTAGTGTTTCAGTGAAAAGATCTTGAGTTGATTTTCTCCACAAGTGAAGGTATGTTTCTCTAAGTTTAGTAGTGTTGTTTGTAAATGTCTCTATCCATCACAATGATTTGCGGTGAATGGGTTTAGGTCCTATGAGTCTAGATATGTTTTGAAGAATGAATCAATGGGCTAATGATGATTATTCCATGGAATATTTAGCTTTGCATTGTGTGATGTACATCTGAGGATGTTTTGGCATGACCAGTAACATTAAATCATTTTCTACACATTATGTTTGGGTCTGCCTTAGGAGAGTGTTGTGATGAATGTTATCTAATGAAAATATGTTTGGATGTAGTATTTTGATATGTTTGGGTCCCCTTTATCTCATGGGGTGGACTACATTAAGTATGGATGGTTAAATTGGTTGTATTTATGTAAATATTTCCTATCTTCTTTAGGACAACTTTTTTGTTATTTTGATGGGAAAACAAGTATGCATTTGAATGTGATGGATAGATTGGGGCGTGAGTGGATCTGAGGGTTATGTGAGATACATATGAAAAAATATATATGTGATGAATGTAGAATGTTGGATCGAATATGAAGACAATGTGGAATATTTGAGAAATAGCAGAGGTTTGGATTGCATAAATTGCCAGAAAATCTCCATTGATTGATCTAGAAATCCTATACATTTTATTTCATCATGTTTTACCTTGTGTCTATCAAAAGACAATGTATCTTTCTAGCAGCTTTTTGTGAGTCTTTTTGTTAGAGTCAAAGAGTTCCTTGGCAATGGACCTAAAGTTTGGGAACACTAAGTTCCTTGGCATCTGACCTAAAGTATTGTAATTAATTAGCTTTCATATATTACAAGTAAGATTCTTGCCAGAGTTTTTATAGCATTGGGTTTTCCACGTAAATATGGTGTTCTTGTGTGTATCTTCATTGCATATCTTTTGAATTCTTCTAGTTGGTTTAACTGCTAAAGAATTGAAATAGATTGTGTTAATTTTAGTGGATGTTGATCCACCCCTCCCCCCCCCCCCAAACATCTAGTGGTGTTCAACAATTGGTAATGAATCTAGGTCCTATAAAAGAAGCTTAACCACTTGAGGAAGATCATGGATGGAAAAAGAGAATGGAAGCATTGTACCTAAATTTGATGGAGCCAACTACACCTTATGGAAGGAGAGAATGATATCCCAATTGGACTATATGCCCTATGGAATTCTTGATGCTATCAAAAAACAATATGTTCTACTTTCATTCGGTGCTCCTTCAACCACAAATGAAATCAAAGCACATGAGAACAATGGGAAGGCCACAAATGCTCTTATCATTGGATTAGGTGATCCTGAGCTAATGTAGGTTATGGAATGCAATTCAACATTTTTATGTCTATAAAAATTTGGGTGGAATATATAAAGGAGAAAAGAAGATCTAGCAGATCAAGTTGCAAAATATAAATCATAAGTTCAAGAACTAGAAGATATTCAAAGATGAGAACTTTGAATGTTATTTACATGGAGTACAAGAATTGGTTCGTTGAGATGATCCCAATGCATATCAGGAGCAAGCAGGGAGCTCAGTCGATAGAGCTGAGTGACGCATGTTTTAGCTTGGTCTTGAGCTCAACGTAGTCTCTAACTCGATCAGAAGTCAATATGAAGTATCCCACATTGATTAGGGAACTGCATCCTTTAATGTTTAAATTGTGCAGACCGCAGATTCAATCTGAAGAGAAATCGTCAGTTGATATTTGTTCAACTATGATGTTCACATGCACAAGGTTTGATTTCCTTATCTATGTGTGTTGATTGTATTGTATGACCCTATCTCTAACACTTGTAGATAAATAAACCAATACAAAGGGTAAAAACCCCAAAATTTTGTAGGAACAAAATATATAATAATGATGAATTTAAATAAGATCATAAAAAAATTTGTAATTATTTTTTTAATAAAAAAACTAGATCCATATCATCAATTTGCAGATTGGGTTTCCCAAGCCCGATTTATAAAAAAAATTGCCTTAGATTTGACTTTTGCCCAAGGTAGGAAAATTTAAAGTCAAAATCCTCCAGAATGACCACTTGGATGCTATGGTGAGGTCCAATCTTTCTCAAGACACTCCCATGAGTTATTGATCGTGGATCTAAATTGTGGCCCTCCAAAATATGAAGTAAAATATTCTCCAATGGATATGAAATGAAACTCTTATGGCTCTGATACCATGTAAGAATTTGTCTAAGGAAAAGAATGAAAATGCCAAGATCTAGAAGCTCAATTGATAGCACAAGAGAGATAGGAAAAATGACTGATACAATAATGATCAAAATAATAATGGATACAACTGATAATGCCGAATTGATAAATACAAAGTAGATGTGCCTGAATATATAGGCAATGCATGATAATTAGGAGATATGAAAATGATAACCTATCAATCGCACTAGGTGTTATCACATATCCACCAAAGGTGGATCATCCTCCATTGTACAAAAAAGTATGTGCAACGTGGAACAAAGAGAGGATGATAATGTGACAAGAACACTAAAGGTGGATTTCACACATAAAATGGAATGAGATAACAACTATCACCACCTAAAATGGAATTTTACTACACCATGTGCTAAAGTGAAATGCAAACTCCTATGTGTCTACATGAAAACTAATATGCTAATGCATTATCCTAAGTAAAGTGTAATTAGTGAATATTTAATTACACCAACACATTGAAATCCTTGAATATATAGATATGCTAATGGAAGTGATTAGATATATGACCAAGCCTTACAACACATTGCTAATTGATAAACCAAATTGGATACATGGAGAAATATTCTCTAGATGAGATTTATGGTGTTGTTACTACCTTTGAATTGTATAGAATTAGGGAATTCGGAACTGAGAGAAAATATGCTTCTTTCAAGGTTACAAAGAATATTGAAAATGACTCTGATTCATGTGGTCATCCTAATGAATTTGAAGCTGATTTTGTAAAAATACTGAAGAAAGGCTTAATAAATACAAAATTACCCTTCAAATGTTTCAGTTTTGGAAGAGTAGGTCATTATGCTACTAAGTGTCCCTTTAGAGAAGATAATATGAATGTTGATAATGATGAAGAAAAAGGTGACTTTAAGAGGAATAATAGAGTAGATAACAAGGACAAGTGAAAGAATGATTTCTATTTAATAGAGACTCGTTCTTCAGAAGATGAAGGGATTGATTCAAATGATGAAGTGTTGTTCTTAGCTATCAAGGAAGAAGATGATGAAAGATCTAGAAGACAAAATCCTTTAGAATAAAATTTGAAGACTTCTCTTAATGCAAAAGAAGAATCTAGATCTTGAATCATTTTTTTTGGTTGTTCAAATCAAATGAAAAGAGACAAAGGAGTGTTCACAACATTTCAAAACTATGAAGGACGATCATCCACTTTTTTTGACAAAGTCTCTGCACCTATTAATTGTAAGGGAACTATCTCTATTGATGGAAAGCATAAAGATAGTGATGTTTACTATGTTAAAGGCTTAAGGCATCTTCTTTTAAGCATAAGTCAAATGTGCAATAGAGGATTTCAAGTTAAATTTCTTGGAGGGAAATATGAAATCAGAATAGGTTCCAAAAGGGTTGTTTCAAAAGGAAAGAGAAATGGTAATGTATACTATCTATAAAAGAGAAAAGTAGACAATTATTCTTTGGCACAAAGAAATGAGTGCTATTTATAGCATAAGAGGATGGGACATATCAATTTTGACAATATAATGAATATCAGCTCTACTAATGTTGTAAGATATTTTCCAAATATTTCCAAACCTATTGTAAGTACTTGCAAAGAATATCAAATTAGAAAGAGGACTAAGAACATATGCAAAAATAAGAAGTGTTACCACAAGACCCTTAGAGTTGCTTCATACTGATCTATGTGGACCTAAAAGGACAAGATGAATCAATGGTGAAAGGTACTTCATGTTACTCATTGATGATTATTCTATAATGACATGGGTGACATTTTGAAGAGAAAAATTTCAAGCTTTAGAAAAACTTAAAATTTTCAAGAATCTAGTTGAGAATCAAATGGATGCAAGAGTTAAGTACTTAACATTTGATAGAGGAGGTGAATTTACATCATATGAGTTTGATCATTTTTTGAAGGACATAGGTAATAGAAGGCAACTTTCTACCCCTAGGACCCCCCAACAAAATGGAGTAGTAGAAAGAAGAAATTAGACTATTGTTGAAGTGGCTACGACCATGTTGAGTGATGCTAATCTTCCTAATATGTATTGGAGGGATGTTGTACATACTATTGTTTATCTTCTAAATATGATATGGATTAGAATGAATCATGAAAAGACTCCTTATGAGCTATGGTTTGGTAAAACTTCTACTGTCAAATATTTTAGGATTTTTGGAAGCAAATGCTATATCAAGCGAGATGAAGATAATCTTGAAAATTTTGACACAAGATTAGATGAGGTTATCATTTTGGGATCCTCCACTAGAAGAAAGGATTATCGACGCTACAATTAGAGATTGAAGAAAGTTGTATGAACTGAAAATGTATGGGTTGATGAATAGTGAAATCAAGTCTTTGTTGGACCTAAAATTGGATTAGAAGAAGTTCATGCTACTCTATTTGAAGAAAGAAGTGCTATGGATGTTACCAAAGAAAAAAATAAAGAAAATGAACCTGGGCAGACAACTAAAGACACTTGCAAAGCATGTTCACAGACATCATTCATAAGATCAAATTATCAAAGAGACTTGCCACAAAAAGTGATCAGCCAAATTGTTGCTTCTTACCTACTGAGGAACCAAAGACTTATGTAGAATATAGAAAAGATGATATTTGGATGACAATCATGAATGAAGAATTAGATGAGATAAAGAAAAATCATAGTTGGGAACTTGTACCTAGAAAAGTGGACAAGACTATTATTGGAACTAAATGGGCATTATGGAACAAGTTAAATGAAGATGGGAAAGTCAATAGAAAAAAAGAAATACATGTATGTAAAGGTTATAGTCAAGAAGAAGGAATTGATTTTGAAGAAAAAGTTTCTCTGGTAGCTAGATTGGAAGCAATAAAAAAAAAAATAGCTTTTGCTTCTTATAAAAGTTTTAAAGTTTATCAAATGGATGTTAAATGTGCATTTCTGAATGGAGAATTGGAAGAAGTGTATATTGAATAGCCTAATGGTTTCTAGTTTTTAGAAGATATGAACATGGTGTATAGACTCAAAATGATATTTTATGGACTTAAACAAGCTCCTAGAGCTTGGTATGCTAGACTAGACAAATATCTAATACAAAATAAACTAAACAAGGGTACAGTTGATAGTAATCTTTATTTCAAAAATAAAAATGGTAAACTATTGATTATAATTTTATATGTTTTTATTATATTTAGAGGAGACAATAATGTCTGCAAGATATTGGATGAAGAGATACAAAAAGAATTTGATATGTTAAAGATTAGTGAGATGTCTTTCTTACTTGTTCGTCAAGTTGTGCAGAAAGAAGATGGGATATTTATCTCTCAAACCAAGTACATTAAAGAAATGTTGAAGAAATTTGAGATGGAAAATTCTAAATAACTTGCAACTCCTATGGCTACTGGTTTTGGTTGAGTTATAATGATGAAAATCTAGAGGTTGATCAGAAATTATATACATAGATGATATGTGTGCTACTTCTAGACCATACATTGTGCATGTTGTGTGGTTGGTTTTGAGATATTAGGTCAATTTGAAACAAACATGAGATGATAGTAAAAAGGATTTTCAACTATTTGAAAGGTACTATGAACTTTGGGCTATAGTACAAAAGAGATGATGAGTTATCACTAAAAACCTTCACCGATGTAGATTGGGTCAGTTGCACAGATGACGAGAGAAGTACAAGTGGTGGAGAATTATTTTGGGGTGTCAGGCTAGTCTCTTGGATAAACAAGAAATATGATTCAGTGTCATTATCTATTGCAAAGGTAGAATATATTATAGAATCTTCAAGTTGTACTCAAATTATGTGGATGAAGAAGACTTTAAAAGATATAAAGGTAATATATGAAGAAGGTGTTTCAATTATGTGTGACAATAATAGTGCCATCAATATTTCCAAAAATATGGTGATGAATTTAAAAACAAAACATATTTATATATGGTATCATTACTTGAGAGAGAAAGTTGCTAAGAAGGAAGTCAAATAGGAACATGTTCCTACCAAGGAACAAATTGCAAATATTTTCACCAAGGATCTAGAAAAGGATACCTTCAATTTTCTTTGGTAGAAGTTAGGGGTTATTTCCCCTCCATTTTCAACTTAGATGCATAAAATAGGCTCATCTTGTTGAATAGGCCGAATAACTGAGAGGAGAGGAATTTTTTATTGACAAGCAACTTCTAAAAAACTTATTGAATGCGTAAGCACTTAAATCATTCAAATAATTAATACTGATAAAAACATGATAGCACAAAACCATCAACACATAGAACACCAGTTTTAACATGGAAACCCAAACTAAGAAAAACCATGGAGAAGCTAATTCTCATTAAAAGATCATCGATTAAGGTATTTTTAAAAGGGATCAATGTCAATTGTCTCACTATTGTTTGGTTCACTTTTAGTTGGGCTAACTACCTTAAAATAAGGCTAACTACCAATACAAAATATGTATTACAAAATATTTTACTAAAAAATTGTGAATTGATAGAATTGCATCTGAATATGCATGAAATAGTTCCAATTGAAAGCACAGTAACCACTAATAGAATAAATTTGATATAGATATCTTCCATACCTTTGCAACATGGTAAGTAAGGCCTCTCTATATCACAACAACACTTTGCACAACTTCCTTTTTCTTGGATACCATAGCTAGATATACCGAAAAAAACTCACACAATATCACCTTTAGATCTTTATTTCTTTCTTACATACACACCCATCCATACATCGGATACAAAAGTGACATCTCTATTTATTTACATATGATAATACATCCAAGTGTGTCGGCCCAGCCAAAATACCTGTCAACCTCACAACAAAAAGTATTACAATTACATTTAATGCACTACCATCGATCCTAAATTCATCCCATACATAGTAATTCTTTACAACACATTACCATAGGACCTAAATATAGGTCACAATTAAGATTCATACACTTATTATCACATGTACTGAAAGATGAAAAAATTATCGAAACACCACAACCAATTCCATGACTTGATCAACAAAATATCTGAAACAACGTACTAATGAAACTTGTCCAGAAGAAGATATAAAAATCCATATGATGAACTAAAAGAATGTCCAGGTTGCAGGAACACCTAGAAGAACTTTGTAAGCATGGTACTCAATAGGTATCGACATAAACTCCAACCAACTACAATCACCAAAACATGTATATGTACCAAAAGATGTATTCCATTTGTAGACACAAGTACACCTGACACCATACATCAAAAACTACATGTAACCAAAACCTTGATATCATACGAACAACATACCGTCAATTATAAACATCCAACTGACACCACCAACAACCAACTGACATCGATACACAATTGATGTATGATTTTGACATCAATAAAAATAATGCTAGCAACATCTCAATATTCCTAACAATCCCCCCTTTAGCATTAATGGAAAAACATCAAAAACACAAAAACTCCAAAACCAAAAACTCACATTCAAAAACTCCCCCTAAGTAGATGCTTCACTTCATTTTTTTGTTTTCCTCTTTCTCTCCCGCTTTTTGTCATAATGGAAAAGGGAAAAAACTAGAACTAGGAAAATTTAAATAAATATAATGGTCTGCACATTAAATACCTTATTATACCTTTCCTCAATGATCAAAATGTTCTTCTTCCACTCAGCAATAGAAACACTCATTCAGGCACATAGACTGTTGTGCTCCAGTAGCATATCAAAACATGAAATCTAATTTAGAGATTGAGTTTTTCGTTCATAACTCTCTACATCAGCAAGAATACTAGTAATATTCTCTAATCAAACCTTGATCGTGTCCTTCACTAACCATAATGTCTTCACCAGATCTTCTCTTTGTCTCTACAACTACAGAATTTCACCTTGTAACTAACCAACTATTATCATGTGTTTTCCTTCTATGTCCTTTAAATAGTCATATGTCTTTCTTAGTTTATTCAATTCTCCTTCTGTTACTTCAATTCTGCCTCTAAAATTGTCGACAATGGCAGGAAACCAAAGACAATACATGTACATATCTAAAATTTCCTTTACACATTCCTTGGTTTCATTGATTACTTTGGATATATTATTATTTGCATTAGTACACTTCTTCTCAATAGACTCCTTGAATTTTCTACAATCAACTCCATTCTGCAACAATCTTCTCTCAACATCTCTGACCAAATCATCTAGTAACACACCAAACACACTAGAAACCATGATCTTCTTATTGATCAAGTGATCAGTCAATAATTTATCTATCTCTATTTTTCTCATCGAAGAGAAACCTGACTATAATTCACAAACTCTGTCAAATTCAACATCTTCTAGCATAAACTAAACCACATAAGAATCCACAAAGTTGGATTCTTCCAGAGAAACTATATCTTTCTCTATTTACTATTCTTCATCATTTTCCTCTATTTCTTTCTCTTCCTCAATCTCTTATTTTTCTTCCTCCAGAATAGTAATGATTTCCTTTCCCTTAACACATGTTTTTTCTTTTTTTAGGCTCTAGAGGGGAACCACCAATAGAAACAATCAAACTCTTTTGACCAAAGAAGGAACCCTCTATAACATGACTTACTGGAACAACACTAGAAACAACCAAACTTGAACAAGCATTCATTTGCAATGAAGTAAAATATGATTTTCATGCATTCACACTATCCTTTAAGGACCCTAGGTATATGTAAATTTGTTTATTGATAGGGATGTCGGTCCTCCACTCAATGTTCTCATTATTCGGTAATGATATCATGAAATAGAACACTAGGCACATGATCTATAATTCTTGGTCAAGGAACCCATGAGAAATTAACCTAAACATGTTACTAAGTTTACATAATATTTTTTTCCTTGAGACTTTACACTCACTAATAAATAACAACGTGGAAGTAATACAATGTAATACAACTCATACACACAAATGTAACTCAAACGTAGATTACACTTCTCAAGAGTTCCATGACGTAGAATTATGTATTATTAAATTATTTAGTTAGATTAAGTACAATTACAATTTCCACATATGCAAATGAATAACAAGTACATCATCACATAGGTGAATAGATAGATAAAACTAATACCATGAGGTCTACACATTGAAATAACATCCACTACACAAGTCACAGGATATGTAATAACCACCAAATACAAAGTATAATACAATATCCAAAAGCATCACAATTGATACACTGATACATGGTACAATATACATCATAAGAAAGATAAGAGCAAGTCTCCAAAAATGATGAACAAGAATGTACAACTACTACAAGGATCATCCTACACTGATACATGAAAATCATAATCTCAAATGGTAAAAGAACCACTACTACCTGACATCGTAGAACCTAAATGGTCCACTCCCAGCATGTTGAGTGTTAAGATTAGAAGATAGAAATTTAACAGTTACATGAAAATATAATCAATAATGCAAAGGAATAAAACACACATAAGTAGAACAAGAAGACACAAAGATTTAACGTGGTTAACCTAATCTTGGGCTACGTCCACCAAATAGAGAGTCCAATATTATTATCTAGTAATTCCTTCCTATTACAATCTGCAATCCCTTGCAACTCAATACCACTACAAGAAGTTGTGAAATTCTTGTATATTGGAAAAAACCTAACCCTAATCCATAACAAGACTTATGTCAGTTAACATGTTAACCCTATAAAATACTTGATGAGTCAACCTAGGGAAAAGTTTGATGAGTCAACCTAGGGAAATGCTTGACGTGTCAACCCGAACCCCGAGATAAATGAAAAGTGTACACTACTTGCCTGATAAGTCACCAAAAATCAACAATTCCCCACTCGGGGACAAATCGGGCTCCATACTAAGAAACCTCCCACTTGGAGACTAGTCCTATAGAAACATCGCTACCCCTAAAGCTCTCACTGGATTGACACACCTTGGACTCTATTGTTCTTTTTACTATTTTCAATCTTGAAGACCAACCGAAGCTGAAGAGGAGTTCAAATTCTCCCTTGTCACTACCTTTGTAAACATATCCGTTGAATTTTCATCTGTATGTATCTTTTCCAACTTTAACTGTCCATTATCCAATACTAAAAAAATGAAGTGATACCTCAACTGTATATGTTTGGTCTTTAAATGCGAGGCATCATTCTTTGCAAGATGGATGGAACTCTGGCTATCTGTAAACAAATAATTGTCATTATGTGAGTTTCCCAACTCTTCCAAGAAAAATTGCAGCCATATCATCTCCTTAGTTGCCTTTGTAGCAACAACATACTCTACCTCTGTAGTAGATAAAGAAACCACCTTTTTTAATCGATAAATCTAACTCACTGATGTCCCACCAACAGTAAATACATAACCTATGGTACTTCACCTTGTATCTAAATCCCCTGCCAAATTTGATTCAATATAGCCTTTTAAATCAATATTAGAGCCCCCCAAAACATAAACATTTATTGGATGTACCTCTCAAACATTTGAGAATCCATTTTACTGTATTCCAATGCTCAACTCCAGGATGACTCATATACCTGCTAACAACTCCTATAGCATGTGCAATATTTGGTCTAGTGCATACCATGGCATACATCAAACTACCTACAGCTAAGGCATATGGTACCTTGGATATTTTGTCTTCCTCCTCTTGTGTCTTTGGACACATCTCCTTAGTCAATTTCAAATGACTATGAAAAGGTGTGCTAACAACTTTTGCATTCTCCATATGGAATTTTTGCAACATCTTTTCAACATAATCAACTTGAGATAGAGTCAATTTATTATTTTTCCTATCTCTGCAAATTTTCATACCAAAGATTTATTTGGTTGCCCCCAAATCCTTCATAGAAAAAGAATGTGCCAAATCCTTAATGTAATCCATGTTAGACCCTACTGCAAGCACATCATCAACATATAAACATAAAATAATATAGTTGTCATCATCCAACCTCTTAAAATAAAGACAATGGTCTAAATTACACTGACTATATCCATGCTCAGCCATAAACCTATCAAATTTAATATACCATTTTCGAGGTTCTTTCTTCAAGTCATATAAACTTTTCTGCAATCTGCGCACTAAGTTCTCCTCACCTTTGACCTCAAAACCTTATGGTTGTTGCATATATATTTCTTCTTCCAAATCACCATGGAGAAAATCTTTTTTAACGTCAAGTTATTCCAAATGCAAATCTTCAATAGCCACAATACTTAATACAATGCGTATAGAAGTCATTTTTACAACTGGAGAAAAGATCTCATCAAAATCAATGCCCTTTTCCAGTGCAAAACCCTTTACAACTCTTGGATTTAAATATTTTTTTACCTCCATCCTCTTTTAGCCTATAAACTCATTTATTTGGTACTATCTTTTTACCTTCAGACAACTTACATAATTCCCAAGTCTAATTTTTCAAAAAGGAGTCCATTTCTTCTTCCATGGCAAGCTCCCACTAAACCTTTGTATCCACCTGCACAACTTCATCATATCCTTCTGGTTCACCAGCATCTGTTAATAAAATAGAATACAAAGAGGGGGAGAACATTTCAGGAGGTTTACTGAGCCTTGTTGACCGTCTAAAATTCACTGGAGTTTGTGGTATTTGTTGTTGTTTTTATTTTAGAGGAGAGGAACCACTAGAACATCATCTTTTGGAGTATCATCCAGCACTACATAATCATTTTCTTTCTTCTCATGTTGCTGCAATTGATCTTTGTACAACACTTTCTCATTAAATATGACATCCCTGCTTCTTATAATTTTATGAGTTTCAACATCCCAAAGTCTATAGCCAAATTCATCAATGCCATATCCAACAAATATACAATTTTTTGACTTAGCTTCCATCTTGGTTCTATTTTCAAAATCTATATGTGCAAATTCTTCACAACCGAAGGTTCTGAGAAAAGAATAACTCACCTTCTTACTTGTACATGCTTCCTCTGGAATACCACAACCCAAAGGAGTAGAGGGACGTCTATTGATTAAATAAACAACAGTGTTTATAGCCTCTTCCCACATGTTTAAGGGCAGCCCAGCATGCAACCTCATACTCCTTGCACACTCCATTATTGTCCTATTCATGCATTCACTAATCCATTTTCTTGTGGAGTCCTTGGAACCATTTTCTACCTATGAATACCATTAGAGGAACAATAATATTCAAACTCTTTTCTGCAATACTCACCACCATTATCATATCTGAGACATTTTACTCTTTTACCAGTCTCATTCTCAACCAAGATTTTCTATGTTTTAAAAGTTTCAAATACATCAAATTTCTGCCTAAGAAAATAAATCCATACTTTCCTAGTTGCATCATCAATGAATGTAACATAATACATAGATCCACCAAGGAAAGATACCTGAGTTGGTCCCCATACATATGTATGCACAAGCTCTAATTTATCATCTTTCTTTTCCTTCCCACTCTTTCGAAAACTAACTCTCTTTTGTTTTCCATACACACAACTTTCATAGAAATCCATATTGATACATTTTAGACCTGGTAAAACTTTCTTTGAATGAAGTAATTTCATACCTTTCTCACTCATGTGCCTAAGTCTGTTGTTCCATAGTGTTGTTTCAGAATCCACAACTATTCCTTTAGGTTCTACCTCCTCAACTGTAGCAACTATTCTTGAACATTGACTTTTTTATGTAACAATTAAAGTAGAAGGAATAGTATGACCTGTACAAAGATATAAGGTTCCTACTTTCACACATTTTTCTACTACTAAGGAACCTTTTGACACCTTCCAATTTTTGTCATTAAAAGTAACTGTGCAACCTTCATCACCTAGCTACCCTATTGAAATTAAATTCCTACTTAGTCTTGGAACGTGCCTTACCTCTTGTAGTATCTAATGATTCCCATTCTATAACTTAATCTTAATTCTTCCCTTTCCAACAATCTGATAGGGTTCATTATCTCCAAAATAAACTAGCCCAAAATTCCCTTGAACATAATCAAGAAAATAACTTCTATGGGGTGTAGCATGAAATGATGCTCGTGAATCTATAACCCATGAATCATTAGCATTTTCAAGGGAAAGAAGCAAAACATCCTCTTCATATTTGTTACTTACCACATTTTCCTCCTTATTACCTTCTTATTTTTCTCCTTCTTTGTTCTTCTGAGACCAGTAATCTTTCTTCTTATGACTTGGTTTTTCATAGTACCAGCAGTCATTTGGTCCTTTGGATTGAGAAATCTTTCCCTTTGATTTTCCTCATGATTTCCCACGACTTCCAAAATTGTTTCCTTTGTCCCTTGATCTACCTCTATTTTCTATATTCAAAATACTACCTGATGTGGATCCACCTAAGCTTTTCCTAAAAATTTCCTCACTCAGAATAACACCACCAACATCATCAAATTTTAGGGTATGTGAACT
Organism: Chamaecyparis obtusa; assembly: GCA_027943335.1. NCBI lineage: Eukaryota > Viridiplantae > Streptophyta > Pinopsida > Cupressales > Cupressaceae > Chamaecyparis > Chamaecyparis obtusa. The sequence continues at coordinate 1,114,570 of BSBK01013024.1, read as the reverse complement.
AGAAACAGAGTTACTAATAGTCATTACTAAGCCATTCCAACTTTCAGGCAAAGAGCACGGAATCAAAAGAGCCCTAATTTCTTCATCAAAATTGACATTACAAAAGATAATTAACTAGTAACTATATTAAACTCATTTAAATGGTCAGAAATTGACCCACCTTCTACCATTTTCATATTAAATAAAAGCTTCATGACAAATACCTTATTTGAAGTGGAAGGCTTTTCATATAACTTCGCTAGGGTTTCCATCAACACTTCAGTTGTCTTTTCTTGTGTAATATTGAATGCCACTGATTGTGTCAGGCATAAAAAAATACTTCCAAGTGCCTTCCTATCTAAAATATCTCAATCCTCATCAAACATTGTTGTCGGTTTCTTCGATTTTCCTTCCAATGGTCGTGATAAACCCTTCTGATAGAGATAGTCCTCCATTTTTATTTTTCATAACTAAAATTTTTACCCATTAAACTTCTCAACCTTCAACTTACCCTTGTCTTCCATTACTCCCATGCAATCGTAAGACCTTCCTAGAGATCATAACTAAAAAACAACAACCCAATCTGATACCACTTGTTAGGATTAGCAAACAAAAATTAAACAGTTACATGAAAATATAATCAATGATGCAAAGGAATAAAGCACACATAAGTAGAACAAGAAGACACAAATATTTAACATGGTTCACCCAATCTTGGGCTATATCCACCAAAGAGAGAGTCCAATCTTATTATCCAGTAATTTGTGTTTGTTACAATCTGCAATCCCTTGCAACTCAATACCGCTGCAAGAAGATAAGAAATTCTTGTATATTGGGAAAACCCTAACCCTAAGCCATCATAACATTACTTATGTTGATTAACAAGTTAACCCTAGAAAATACTTGACGAGTAAACCTAGGGAAAATCTTAACAAGTAAACCTAGGGAAATGCTTGACGTGTCAACTCAAAAATGCTTGACGATAAATAAAAAGTGTACAATACTTGCCTGATCAGTCACCACAAACCAACACCGAGGAGATAACAATAGACCCCACTTGAATATCAACACCAAAATCCATAACACAAAACCTAGGCAAGGGATCCTGAAATCTCTCTATCTCAAGAGGTACCACCAACTACTGATAAAGAAAAGATAATAAATATCAAAATACCAAAAAGTACCAATACCAACACCACATACCAAAAAACAACCACTAGATACCAAATACCAAATCAAATACCAAACATATACCAACCACCAAAGGCAAATACAAAATCTATGGAGGAGACTTGGGCTACATACTATGGGAGTGTCATCGCATGGTCAACTACTTGAGTTACCCTAGACTTGTCACTCTGGACCCTGGACCCTCAAGTTGAGTTACCCTGGACTAGTCACTCTGGTCCCCGCACCCTCAACATGACCCATGCGAAACGAGGATACCCTCTCATGAAGACGAGGGATCTAATCACACCTACTTTCTAGGTATCATTTCATTCGCATCCTTAGCCTATACAATCACTCAAGGCATAGGTGAGGAATTATCCCTAATTATGTTTTTAATGTGCTCTACAAATTTAATTACTAAGTTATCACTTATTAACAACTTACGATAGGTTACCATGGAACTATCCTCTTTGGGCCTTGGACCCCTATTGTAAGCCACTCCCCTAAAGTGTGTCTAATCAACCTCCCCTAGAGCTATGAAAATGAAAAGCATCATCAATAACAAAATGTAACTTATATGTTTTCCTCTCTATACAAGGGACACACAACATCACTGTGGCCATACAATTAGAAATAGAACCTTCTCAAGGTGTACCAATGAACACATCTACAAATAACATTACTAACCATGCAAAAAAATATCACAATACAACTCTCGAATAAAACCATAAAAAGGAAAACGCAAAATAATTCCCGAGCCTCTGGTATGAACCTCCTAAACTCACAAAAATTCATCCCCATATCCATTACACATACCTAACACTTAAGACAAAGGATTGCATAACTTCATATTTAACTTCTTAAACTTCAATTTGCACAATTCCATTGTTTAGTTCATCACACACACATATACGTTCATTTGATTAAGTAATATTTCTTTAACCATAACATATTATATTAAACATAATTAAGATCTAATTACAAACACATTAATTAAACCTATTTCCATTATTATTGCTTATATTTTAATATATAATTAATATACCAATTTATTAATTTGATAATTTAAATTTTAAAAAAGCATATTATTTGATTTATATCTTAATCATAATAAAATAATTAACTACAACTATCCAATTTCTATATATTTTAGCCAATAGGCTATTTGTGGGAGCTTTGCTACCTGAAAAAGAAATTTTCTACTTGTCAGCCCTCTTCACAGATTTTTTTTTTCCGGCTACAAAAAACACTTCAATTTTTTTCCTTGTTTTTTCATTAAAGTTACTAAAGATTATTAAATTAGAAATAGAACTTGCCTTATTTTCCCCCTATTCTTATCTCTATTTTTATTTTTTTTGTCTTTGTCCATATTTTATAAACTTGCAAACCATTGTATGTTAATCCATGGCATTCAGAGGAAGAATGGTGTAGCTGGTGATCAATGTATGCAGTTCATCTTTGATCGAAACATACAATATTGAGGTATATTTCTTAGCATTTAAATTTGTAAGTTGAATCTTTGAGGTTTGTGGTTCTTACTATGTTAGATTCTTTTGAGATTTATACTTTTAAAGTTTGATGAACAATTTCTTTGCAGAATCTACATGTCTGGTGTTGCGGAGAGGAATTTTCTCATTTTCTATCTTCATATAATCATTTCAATCTATTCTTTCAAATACATTTTTTGATTGTGGTCATAGAATGTAATTTCTTAATTTCTTATTTGATTCAACTTGTCATGAATCATGTTGACTAGGCTTTCTAAAAGTTAAAACTACTTTGCATCCATATTTATCAATAATCAAGTTCTAACAGTTAAAACTACTTTTCATTTAGAAAATTTGCAAAGATTATTGATAAATACAAATAATACCAAATTCTTCAAATTGGTGGGCATAAAAAATAAACCAATATGATTTGATGGCATTATTGTCGTAATAATTGTTTCAAATTTTAAACGGTACAGATTACTCTTTTCTTTTGGTTGCATGCATGTTTGTGAAAACAACATTCTAAATGAAATATTTTCTTATCAAATTTTTATTTTTATTTCATTTACATTGACTTTTATATTTTCTTACTAATTTGACAAACAAAAAATAAAAAATATATAGAAATAAAGTTAAAATTAAAAATAGTAAAGCATATTATTTCATGCATGAATTTAATATTAAGAGTACATTTGTTAATCTAAAAATCTAAAAAATTACCTCATTTTCCTTAATTAAAGAAAAATCTCCATTTTTTTTTTTGAAATCATTCTTATTTTTTCAAATTACTAAATAAATAGACTTTTTGAAATTAAAAAATTAAAATATAAAATTATTTCAAAGATGCTTATCAAATTTTTATTTCTATTTACATTGATTTTTACATCTTTCTTACTAATTTGACTATGTGAAAAAAAATTAAAAATATATAAATAAAATTAAAATTAAAAATAGTAAAATATATTATTTCATATATGAATTTAATATTAATAGTTTATTTGCTCATCCAAAAATCTAAAAAATTACCTCATTTTCTTTAATTACATATAAAAAAGTACATGAAATTAAAACTTTTTAAAGTGTAATTCCAATTTTTGGTATCATTTTAATTTGTGAAATTCATTAGCCCTAAATTACAATAGCATTAAAAAAATTAGACATGAAATTTATATTATAATGTAAAGAGAAACGAGTGCCACGTAGTGGCTAGTACTTGTCTTTAGTTATGTCATTAATTGTAGTTTTAAGTTATATAATTAGTTGTAGTTTTAATTGTATTGTATAGAAAATTATTTTTAAAAAATTTATCTAATATAATATTATAATTAAGCTTATAGTTCAATTAGAAGAAAAAAATCATGGTAAAGTTTTTGATTGAGGTAAATACAAGTTTTGAAGGGACCCCGAAACCCTGTACAAAATGGTCACAAAAGATATTCAAATACGCCCTCTAAACAAAACGGAGCAAGACCAAAGTGAGGGTTTTACCACATGCACCCACAACCTAGATGAAACAATGCATGAAACAATCTTCATGCAAACCCAAGCTAAAAAAAAACACTAAATCTAGGATTTTCCTTTAGCACCCTTCTGATGTTTTTGATTAAGGTAACAAGTTTTGAAGGGACCCCGAAACCCTATACAATACTGGAACTTAAGATAAAACTATAAGAGTTCCATAAATACAACAGTTTAGCCAAAACAAAAGCCCAGACACTCCAAACCCCTCACAAAAAATCAAGATTTTCTATTACCTCCCTTCTTCTAGGAGCGGGGAGTCATATCAAATTGTAGAGAGAACTTTTTATGATGTTTACCAGTAACTGGGGTCCACCCCTCCTCTACCAAAGAATCCTTCTCCTGCCAGTCTTGAGAGGAAGGTCTCAAGAGAAAAGAAGAAGAAGTTTGGACATAACCAACAAAGGAACTTGCCTCCATACGCAAGGGAGAAACACCAAGTCCAGATTTCTCTGCAGCAATAGAAAGACCAACCAAAGTAGAACTAGCTGGAAGGAAACCAACACACCCAACAAGGATAGAACCAGTAGAAAAGACCCCTGCGTACTATCCAACACCATAGCTACCAGAAGAAGTGACAGTAGACCCAGCGAGTTCAGAACCAACAGGAGGAACACCAGCAGCAGAAGAATTACTAGGAGCAATAAATCCAATGGGAATAGTGCTAGCAGAAGCACCTGCAGATTGTTTAGTGGTCCCAGCAAGACCAAAACCAATAGGAAGAACCCCAGCAACAGCAGATTTACTAGGAGAAATACCATTAGACACAGCAGAAATAGTGCCAGCAGAAGAAACACCAGCAGACTGAAAAACCTCATAACTACCAGCAATGGTGATAGTAGATACCAAAGGAACAGTTCCTGCAAGAGGAACATCCTCAGGACCAACATTCTCAACAAGATCAATATTTTTCTTAACTATTGTATAATGATCAGAAGAAGCACCCTTCCACCAAGAAGTAGACCTTTTGGTCTTAGTCCTTTGTAATCTGCATTGGGCCACCAAGTGACCCGTTTTAAAACACTTCCTACATCTGAAAGGAAGCCCTTAATAGTCTAGAGTTTGAATCTAGGAAGTATTGACTACTCTAACTTAATATTTTCTGGTAACCCCTTAGAGATATCCATCTCATCTCTACTAGTAAACGTGCATAAGTTGAGTGCATAATATAATATGACTCTTCATCCACCATCAGAAAGTCTCCAAGAGCCTCTCCCACCGCTTCAAATAGTGAGTCAACCCAAAAATGAAGGGGGAGATAGGGGAGCCTCACCCGAATCAGAATCTTGTTAAAGATTTCAGAAGAGGGAGAAAAATCAAGAAACCAAGGTTTCATAACCAGCATATAATGATTATCCCAAGAGAAAGAGTGATTGCACATAATCAACTTTCTATCTTCAGCATTATCAAAGCCATAGGGAAAATATGAACAGTACTAGAAATAATAGGTTCCCAATGAGCAAAGATCCACTGGTGCAAATCAGCAAGGCTCGACCACGAACCCAAGAAGCGACAAATCACACCACAAGAAGAAAAGTCAAAGGATGCACACTCAATATCTTCCACCACTTCCTCATCCAAGGAGATCCTGATAGGGTTCGAGACAAGGAGAGGTCCCTTAGCAAAACCCGAACCACCACCAATCCCAACCCCACCAGAGCGAGTGGTTAAGGCCCTGGTAGAAACCATACCCGCATACGATAATGTCCCCTTAGGCACTCCAGCACCACCAAGAGGAACAGAACTAGATACCGAACCCCCAGTAGGCTGTGAAACACTCACAGACTGTGAAGTTCCAGCAGCCAGCAAGGGATTAGCAGAAGAGCTAGTAGAAGGGGAAACCCCAATAGCTGTCGGCAAATCCACTCCAGTAGTCAGCGAAACCTCCAAAGCCCCATCAACAACTACTGGCAACACACCACGGACACTCCAACAGCCGGTGAGATCCTTCCAATGGAAGGAAAAACCCTAGTCGAGACCCCAACAACTGGCGAGGCCCTAGAAGCTCCAACATCCAATGAAGACTAGAACTTCTCATCTGACTGCAAGGCTCCAACGGGAGGAAAAGCCCTAGTCGAAACCCCAGCATCCAGCGAAGCTCCAACAGACAGCTCCATCGTTGTCCTCTCTTACGCATTCATGGTAAAGTTAGAAATATGTTAAAAATTACATTTTTCAATATTTTCATTTAACATTAATTTTTAGAGTTAAAGTTGTTGTGTGAGATCAAAAAAGTTTATTTTTCTACAAATTTAAAGTATACATTTTAACACATGTCTATTTACAATCTCAATAAAATTAATCAAACTTAACTCTACTTGTAATACTAAATTACATTTAGCTAACTTATTCACATCAAGCCACCTCTAAATACATTTTAATATCATTTTATTTCTCTGCAAGGTAGTTGTTTAAGTTTGCCAAAAATGCAAATACTATTATTATTTTTCCCATTTTTAAAAAAGATTATAATTATGAATTTATTGCATATTATTTTTATTATATGATTATATTATTTTTTATATAATTTTTATTTTATCATAACTTTACTAGATGTGAGTATAATTTTCATTTTGCAGTCTAAACAATTTTATTTAATCATTAATTAACACTAAAAACTCAAAAATGGATGCAATAGTACTTGCTTAACCTATGGACAAGTACTAATAACGAGGAAAGTACTTCATTTATTTATCAAATAATCTAAAAATTTACCTTTTTATTCTTAATTAAATATAAAAGAATACATTAAGTAAAAACTTTTTAAGTTTGATTCTAATTTCTAATATTTTTTAATATTATACATTAAATTAAAATTTATATTATTTCTAAAATACAAAGAACAATAAAGAGGCAAATACTTCACTTAACTAAAAAAATAGAAAATGCATCTCTCCTCCCTTAATTACATATAAAAAAGTACATGAAATTAGAATTTATTCTTTAATATATATAAAGTGTAAACAAAATTATGATTTTGTATATTCTTTTCAATATATATTTATAAATTTGATTCAATTATGTGATATCATCTTAATGTTTGAAACAAGTCATCATAACATAAAAACATTAGACACTAGATTTAAATTAATATTAATAAATAAATATTTGTAAGAATACAAAGAGAAATATATTTAAATAAATATTAATAAATAAATATTTGTAAGAATACAAAGAGAAATAGAAAAACAAATATTAGACGGAGAGAGTGAAAGTGAAGAAGGGAGAGACAAAGACATGAAGAGAAAAAGAGAGATAAAAATATATGTGAAGAGAGTGAGAAAATGAGATGAATATAGAGTAAAAGGAAGAAGATAAGAGAGGGAGTAGAAATAAAGATAAAGAGAGAAGAAAATTGAGGTAGACAAAATATGCATAGAGAGAGAGATAAAGGGGAAAGTGAGAAATAGATAAGAGAAAATAAATAGAGATAGAAATCTGAAATAGGAAAGATTATTGTCATTAATTTTGATAGTTTTTTTTGTTGGTGGAGACAGGGGTGATAGTGACTTAATAGTTGGAAGTGTTGATGGTTTGATTAGTTAATGATGGTAAGTGTGGTTGTGAAGAAATTTGACATAGATATGAATAAACATAACTTGCAAGAAACCCTCACTACCTAAGAATTGTTATGTATCATTTTCAAAATTCCTTCTAAGTTCTACATATCAAACTCCTATCGGCTCATCGTTGCACGTAGAAAAACGTGCAACTGCTACTTAACATATAATTTAATCCTTCATTATTATTAAGATTACTATAAATCAATATCATTTAAAAACTCATAATTGAAAACCCAAAAATATATTCATATATATATTCAAACACATATAGATTTAATTAATTAAACAAATAAGATAAGCTTTTATCACACAAAACTAGACACTAATCTAAGATTGTGAAAAGGAATAAAGGTGAAGTTAATTTAAAATTCAAAGTGCACCTTCCTAAAAATCCAACACAAAACATGCACATTGCCCAATATAAGGTGAAAAGGATATATGAAAATAAATGCCTTCCAATCACAAGGGTATATGTTTAAAAAAGAAAATAAAATTCACTTTTCCCAATATTGGCCTTGACCAAGACATAGGTGGGTGAAATTTAATATTCATTGCACTTGTATTTATTTATTTATTTATTTATTTATAGTTTTTTTTTTTTTATTACTGTCATAAATTTTTATTTTTTTTCATATAAAATCATTTGTACATAATCTAGAAAAAGATCAAGATCTAAAAAGGAAAATTTAGAAATTATCGCAAGGAATATAAGAACATGGATTCTCTATTAGTTTTAATATTTAATTTATTACTGTTATATTTTCTTTTAAATTCATATATATATTAAATATTTTTAAATATAGATTTTTTTTTTCAATAGAACATGCAACCCTAAGTATATATATATAGTTTATGTTTCTCTTCCAAAAATATGAAATCATGCATTCTTATTCAAGTAAGATATTCATATATTCGGGTGAATTATAAATATATATTTTAATACATACACATAAAATTCAATTAAGGAAAATTTACCAAAATTGGAAACAAAATCCTAATTAAAACTTCTTTTTCAAAATTCTCTAAAAACAAATTCGAATAATCGGACATACCTTCATAAACACTGAAATTCTACACATGATCTAGAAGACACGGAGAAGACAATCTTTTCAATCCTGAAAACCTAAAGATTTTGAAAACACCAAACTTCGACACAAAAAGCCACATTAGTAAAAGATAAAGATTAGATCAAAATATGTACTTCCATAAATTAATGACAAAAGTAAACAACAAAATATACCAAATACCACCATGTCGAATACAAAGAAGAGTAGCATCGTAAAGGAAAGTCCTTCCTGAAAGAAGCTTCAGAAACCTATTCACAAAAGTCAGCTAGGGCGAGAATATTGTGGGAGTGTGTTTCCACCCTACCACGAAGCATTAACACTTCCCCAGAATCTTTCGTGACATGAAAGATACCCAGCCCAGCTCGAGGTAGTCTAAACAAGAAAATCTGATAGAAGTAATGGAATTTGTGCAATACAACATGTCTTTTCCAATCACTAAGAAAAGAGTTCATTTCATAACATTGAATTCATCTCAATCAATAAGTATCCCAAAAGAGAATAAATCTTAAATCCATCTCATAAAATATAGGGAGTACACAAGATGTGTGTTAAGGAAATAAAAGTAACAACTTTTCTATCCAACAATAATTCACGGAATCTAATTTCCATCTCAAGCATATGCAAAACAATATTATGATCAAGTCCTAGGCATGGAGAACACATGTTTCATTGATGATTATCATAAATTTTGTTGATAGCTTACAAGAAACATCCTCTTGTATTACCAACATGCAATGACTTTTTACAAGGAATATTAGATTAATGAACTATGCTTCTCTCTTG